>VDFB02373365.1:248829879-248890597 GCA_007258455.2 Sequoia sempervirens
TGCCCCTTCCACTTTGACCTCCTCGTCCTTTTTGCTTGCCATCAAATCTTTTGTTCAGCTTCTCTTCCACCTTCAGAGCAAACTGATACACATCCTCAATGGTGGTCATTCTGACTAGGCTTAACTCCTCATGAATGCTCGGTCATAACCCATTAAGATATCGGGCTACCGTCTCCTTATTAGCCTCTGTGTGGCCTGTTCTAATGATTATCTTGTGAAAATATTCAATATATTCTTTCACAGATCTGCTTCCTTGCTTTAACCCTTGCAATTTCTTCAACAGATCTAACTCGTAGTCCACTGGTATGAACTGCTTCTTCAGTTTCTCTACCATGCGATCCCATCTGGTGATATTTCCTTTTCCTCTTCGATTTCTTTCCAACTGGATCTCTTTCCACCAAATACTAGCATACGGCACTTCAACTTCATTTTCACAAACTTAACCCGATCACGGGTCCTCTATTTCCCTCATACTCAAATATTCTTCCTAGCTCATTGATCGGTCCGATCAACTCTTTTCGGAGTTGAACCACGAAATGGTGGGGACTTCTACTGGGTCTTTTCACAGATCTTTGAAATGGCCCTTATTAGCTGCACAGTGCTTGATCAATTGTTCTTCTTCCTCTTCTGTCGAACCTTCTTCCTCTCCTTCATCCTCACTTTCCTCCCTCGGGTTTAACCCTCTTCTCAAGCTGCTCTTGTAGCATCAATGTCTGCGGAACGCCGGTCATCTCTTCCACGGCATTTAGCGCCGCGGCCACCTCTAGCACCACCATTTCTACAGGCGTCACTCTTGGGCATCTTTTCTTGACCTTGACCCACAACCCGCGGTCTGGTCGCGCCTCACGGTCAATGATATGTCCACGTACTCCGAAAACCTTGCTCGATACTACTTGATGAGGGTGCAACCTGAGAGTTAGAAAATAACCCACAAACAAGAGAATAATTTTATTATTCAGAAAATGGAGCTTCTTACATGCAGAGGATCTCAAATCCCTAAGTTTTACAACACATGCAAGTTACAGAAAGCTATAGAATCGCCCTTTCACAATATGCAAGCTTGTCCCCAAAAAGTTGCCCAAAAATTAGAAACCCGCCCATAAATAGAGCTCCTCTTTAGTTTGGAGCCAAAACAACATTCAAATTTGAGTTTAGGCAGTTTAGCGCCAAAAAATTACAACTTGAAGTTCAAATTTCAAAACAACATTTGCAATTGTATCTTCTAGAAAGTGCGCCAACTTCCCGGGGCCATAACTTTTGATCCGGGACTCTGATTCGCAAACCGTTTGAACCATTGGAAAGGTCTCGAAGTCAAGAACGTGCTCATAATCCATTGTGCCAATTTTGGCAAGTTTCAGGGCCGATCTAGGAACTCTAAGTGCCTCAAATCTAACTCAGAATATTTTCAAGTGCAAATCTAGGAAACTAAAACTGCAATATCTTTCAACCCAGGAATAGAAAATAAAAACCGTAAATTAGGAATTTCATTATGACAAAAAGGGTATCCAAAAATGTAAAAACATCTAAAACTGAGAAATTTGAAATTTAACTATTTTTGGGTGATGCAAGATTGCCTTTACACCACTAGATGCTCCTGCATCAAACTTAGAGGTAAAAGTCGAATCAAGCATAATGTTGATCATTATGAGTGTGCACTTGAATTTTTTGAAGAAGCTCCACACCTTATCAATCTTATCATGGGGCTACTTCCATCTAAGGAGGTGGACACTTGGGTAGGGAAAAATGTGAATTCTCCTATACATGTATTCCATTCCTCAAATACCTTGGGAGAAATTGGATATTGCATACAACAGGGTGTTTCTGAAGACCTTCAACTTGGTAAACAAATTGAATGTAGTGCCACAATCTATGATCAAGTGGAGTATGAAATTTTTATCTTTACAGTATATTTGGATGAGCTTGTAATGCAACAGGGTAATGAACAAAATAGCTTCATGGTAAGTGGAGTGGATGAGTTCAGTTATGGTGGTATTGGTTGCTTAGAGGTACACAATGTAGATCTTGATTCATTGATATCAAAACATAAAAGAGTATTTGATAGAGGAAAGAGCTCCTTTTAAGCTTTAGGAGGTCGTGAAGCCTCCAGTTGGGAAAATAAAGCCAATAAAATGGGTAAGAAAGATTTTGTGATGAAAAGGGAGGGTTAAATTCTATATTCCCATAACTATGCTCATTCCCCTTGATGTTCTACTTCAATAAGAGATCTGGATTCTTGCTATGCTTGCAAGAGGCATACATCCCTAGTCAGAGCCACTGGTGGAATCCTAAATTTTGATCATTCCATAATTCCTATTTTCAAGCCTTTGAAATATTCTTCCTAAGTGTCATTAAGGTTTAGGGTTTTAACACTTTACTTATTTACACCCTTAACCCATTTTTTGGCTTGTGTTCATTCATTGACCGACTGCACTAGGTCATTTTTTAAATTGAGTGGCATTTTATGGCTCCTATTGTCATATTTAACCAGCCCCATCATTCAAGTCACTTGTTATTCCTAGAAGGACCCCCCTCTTTATGAACAACTTATTCCAACATGCACTTTTGCACCCTTTAAATATGCTACTCACGGTACATCGCTCATTGTGAGTTCTGATTAAAATACTTATGCTCATCATGCGATGAGTGATATACTCCCCTTTCTAGCACCAATGGAGTTCACAATTAGTGTTTCATTTCCCATCGCATGTTGTGCCATCTTTTCTACAAGGTAACCCATGATGAGCAATACATGGCTTTATATAAAGAATCGGTAACCTTCATCGCCCATTGCACATTGTGGTCCTACTACTCAGAAGTAGCATGCGACCAGTGATGTGGTTGAATTATTGACTCATCACCAGTTCCAAAGTCAATCGCCAGATGGGTATTTCATTGTTTCTGCTAGAAGATAACCCGCGACAAGTGATGTGGTTAATCCCTTAACCCATTTTTGACCCTTGCACTAGTGTTGGTTAACTCATGTCATTTAGAAGAGAACCCATGACCACCAATGGGTGGAGTTCCTCCCCATCATGTGGGTTTGGTTTATAGCCAGTTTAGGTGGCTTAGTAGAGAGGCAACCTGTGATGAGCGATGTAAGGTGAGAATCTTTGGCTGTAATCTTCTAATGGCCAAATCATGGCTAGTATCTCATCACTAGCTCTAAGGCCATTGCTTGATGAGGATTCAAAATGGAATATAAACTAGCAACAGGCGATGCCTCCTGGATGTGGTTAGGATCTTCCCACGCTCAACATGATCAATGAAGGATGGGTCAAGGAAAATTGGTTAAGGATGTAGATGAATACATGGTAGCTTTCAAGCACCTTCTTGCTATTTCTTGGTATGATCCATAAAGCAAGTTGCGACTCTTAATGTGTCTCGTTGATTGAGTTTTAAATCCATGGTGATCGACGATGGAGATGAATCATCCAGTAATTGATCCTTCTACTCACACGAGCGAGCTGAGATGGATATTAATTGCAACTAGCTTTGCATTCCTCTATTTAATGAGGACTTGTTGTAGCTTGATCAAATCATTCATGAATTGCTAGAATACATAATTAATTGTTGTGATTGTTGGAGAGATAATTGCAGAATTTTTGAGCACGGGCATTACAAAGGTGGTGGAATTATGTCTGTTGGTATGTAGGTGTGTATGCTTGTTGCATTACTAATTGCGGTTTGAATTTTTTCTGCAAATTAAATCCATGAGTGTTTTCACTGCCTGTACGTGTGAATCTCCTGGAAATTCTCATTTGTATTCTTCTACATAACTGGCACTGGTTGTCATTTTATCCCGAAAGGATGAGTGAGCCTAGTACTCCTGTTACACCAGTTCAGAGGTCTCGAAGGTTGAGTATGCAAGAACTAATTGCATACATGCAAGGACAAACCCTTCCTGGTTGAGGTGCCAATTTTTCCAAAGAAAAAGAGAAGTCCACACAAGAAATGTGAGAAGGTGGTTGTTAGGAGCACCTATGCCCTGAGAACCAAAATTGTGTTGTAGAAACCAACCGAGATGAAAGAGAAGGGACATCTATTTGTGAAATAATTAATGAGTTCTAGTTCAAGTCCTAGGGTTTGTTCAGACAAACCCGCCACTCCTATCTTAGCTTTTGATAGTTTTTCAAGTGAGGAGGGAGGAGTTGGACCTAGCCCTAGTCAATGCCCTACTTTGTTGGTGCCTTGTAGTGATTCAAAGGATGATATTGTTATTGAAAATTCACTCTATGTCATAAGACCTAGTGAGGTGGTTACTTGGTGGCTGACAAGGCTGGGTAACACCCATGTCCTTTTCCAATGGTGTTGGTTTTTGGGTGTTGTGGTGATTAGGCTTCTAGCTAGCTATTTCTATTGGTTCATTTTGTTGGTGTGGTTTCATGGGTTCATGTCGATGATTGCGGTGGTGGTTTTTTTGGTGTTTGTGAAAATTTCAGTTATGCTAATTCCTTTTGGAAGGCTTGCATGGCGGCCTTGACAAATGGGTTGGTGCTCCTTTTTTCCTTTTTCTTTTCCTGTGATAAAGGAATGATTAAAGATCTACTGGTTCAGGAAATCAACCTCGATGAAATGAATTTTGAAATTAACATGAAATGTAATTACATTTTGAGCCTGATGCTTTGTCGCTCCCTTGTGTTATAAAAGGTATTTCATGGCTCAATATGGGGGTTCTGATTGAAATTTTGAGTCAAGTATGTCTAGGTAGGATTTGAGTAAAATGATAATGCAGAATGTTGGATGAAATCGTTGGGAAACTATCTTGGGTAGAAGCTATATATGTAATGGTCTTAAGGGGTTTTTCATAGATTACTGGTATTGGAAAAAATTATAAATTCCAAATCATATGCTCTCTTGTTGTACATTTTCACAAATTATAAATGAAATTATCAAAGATCTTTTCATCTATCATCAGTGGTTCAATTGAATGTATGGCTTTATTTCTTTGATTTATCTCAAAGGGTTAATTAGAGTGCTTGGGAAAAGACATGGGTGTGTGAGAACTTGCAAGGATTTGATAAGAAGTAATGTTTTGGAAAATATGAGTCTTTGTATTGTAAGGCATTATAGAGATAGTCTAAATATATCAGAATTAAATAATCGGTGTATTACTGGTTGTTTCATAGTTGACTCTATTTACCCAATTGATGAGGCACTGGATTGTTCATCAATAATTCATGCAATTAAATGAATAAACCATATTCTTGACTATGGATTTAGAATCAAAACAACACTTATAAAATTCTGCCAATTCTGAAATATATATTTGAAATGCATACTCATTCTTAGCAACATACACATTAATTTGCTTAAAGACTTGGTGAATCTTTAGTTAATTCAGTGTATTTACCTCAAATAGGAATGAATTTGTATATAAGTGTTCTTGATAATTCAATTTACCAAATGAACACAATGACATGGACTCCCAAGAGGCACCTATCATTAGGGTTATCAAAGATATTCCATTTAAAATTTTTTGCATTCCCTAATGAAGAATTCACTATGAGTATCATAGTGGTGGACATTCCACCTAAATATGAGATGTTATTATCAAGGAAGTGGAGTGCATCCATAGGAGGGAGTACGCAGTATGACATGTCATATGCAACTTTTCCCATTGAAGGTAAGGATATCAAATGTATCAGGGAGCCAAGGGCTCCACATATGATAGAATAACTTTAAAATCAAGAAAGGATTCATTTTATAGATACTGGTATGGACAATTTTAAGATTGAAGAGTTATAAGAAGGAGACAAGAAACCTACACCTTTTGAAAAGGAAATTTTGAAAAAAACAAACAATGATGAATTATGGACTATGTATTTTGATGGTGCTTTATCAAAAGAAGGATTAGGTGAAGGAGTGATACTTATTTATCCTAGTGGCAAGACATTTAAATTTTCATTTTCTCTATTATTTTTATGTACAAATAATGTGGTAGAGTATAAAGCATTGCTTCTAGGGTTGAAGTTAGTTGAGAAACATGGAATCAAGAAGTTGAGAGTCATTGGTGACTTGAAATTGGTTGTTTCCCAAGTTAGATCCAAATTTGCATCTAAAAATAAAAGGTTGAAACAATATAGGAATGCAGTTTGGGATTCAATTGAGCAATTTTATGCTTTCAACACTAATTGGTTAGAGAGGACTAAAAATCAAGTGGAATATTTGTTGGCCAACATTTTTCTTAGACCAAATGATATAACCTTTGTATGAATCTCCAAAGTTGAGGTGCAAACTAGACCATCACTTCCTAACAAAATATAGAGCTGGAAAGTCTTCAATGATGATGAAGACATATTAAATTTTTTGAAATGTATTGATCAATATGAGCATTAGGAGATTGATTTTGGGGAATTTGTTGAGGTGGTGGATGGAAAGGAAACTATATTTGGTAATGAAATAATTCAGCTCAAGACTAACAAGATCCCAAAGGGTCTTGAAGCCTTTAAAAGGGTTTTTGATGGCCCTGAAAAAATAATGCCAAACAAGCATCCAAACACCAAGAGGATTTAGAGGAAGTGAATCTAGGTATTGAAAATTCTCCAAAAAAGGTGTATGTGGGAAAAAGGATGAAGCCCCAAGTTAAAGCAATGTTGATTGCTTTACTCAAAAAATATAGGCATGATTTTTCCTTTTCATATAATGACTTGAAGGCCTACAAAGAGGACTTGTTTTAACATGTAATTCCTCTTAAATCAGAGGCTAAGCCTTTTAGGAAAAAGAAAAGGCCTATTAACCCTACCTTGGAACCTTAAATGTAAGGGGATTTGATGAAGCTAAGAGATGCAGGCATCATCAAGCCCATTAGATACTCAACTTGGGTATCCAATCTTGTTCCAATAAGAAAGAAAAATGGTGACATTAGACTTTGTGTTGAATTTAGAAATCTCAATGTGTCATCATTGAAGGACAACTATCCTTTGTATAATATGGAAGCTATGTTACAAAAGGTAACTAGTTGTGAGCTACTATCAAATATGGATGGTTTTTTGGGATACAACCAAGTTAAGGTTAAGGAGTTTGATCAGTACAAGACTACATTTACAACTCCTTGGGGAACCTATGTGTATGTTAGAATGCATTTTGTCTTAATAAATACTGGTGCCACTTTTTCAAAGAGCTATGGATGTAGCTTTCTTAGATTTTACAGACATCTTCATGGTAGTCTATCAAGATGACTTAACGACATACTCCAAAAAGTAAGAAGAACATTGTATGCATTTGGAGAAGATTTTCATTAGAGCTTTGGACTATGGGATATCCCTCAATCCTAAAAAGTGTGTCTTTGGCGTTACTAAAGGAAAATATTGGGACATATAGTGTCCAAAGGAGTAAGGATTGATCCAGAGAGATTGGTTGTACTTGATCAAATTCCTCAACCCAAGAGTGTGAAAGTTATACAATCTTTCTTTGGTCAAGTTATTTTTATAAGGATATTCATAACAAACTTTGCAAAGATCGCTAGAACTATTTCAAAAATGTTAAAAAAGGATGAGAAAATAGCATGGAGTGAAAATCCATCTAAGGCTTTTGTAATCATAAAAAAAGACATTAAAGAGGCACTAGTTTTGAAGTCTCTTGACTTCTCTAAGCCTTTTCAATTATTTTCCTTTGCACTTCATTTCATGATATTGTTGCAGTGCTTCTATAGAAAAATGATGAGGGATATAGTCATCTAATTGCCTTCTTTATTAAATCATTGTAAGTTGCAGACCTAAAGTATGACATGACTAAAAAGTAGGCTTATGCTTTGGTGAAGGCAATCAAAAGTTTCAGAACCTATCTAGTTGGTGCAACAATTATTGCATATGTACCTTCAGCTACTATTAAAGATATTTTTACTCAACAAGAGGTTACTAACAGAAGGTGTAGGTGGATCAACCAGATCTAGTAGTTCAACATTAACATTGAGATTATAAAGCTTGTGAGAGGAAAAGGATTGGAAAAACTAATGGCTGAGTCAAATTCAGAAGCCAATCAAACAAACAATGTTGATTTTGTTGATGTTTATCCTATTTGTGATATGAAAACTTATGGATGGTATAGGCATATTATACACTACCTGTAAAAAATTTCATGCCCTACGGTGATGAAAAATAATGAAAAAAGAACACTAAAGCTCCAGACCATCAAATATGTGATCACTGATAATGAACTATGGTGGAAGAACATGTATGGAGTATTACTCAAATGTGTAAATGGACAACAAGCCCAAGAAATTTTATATGAGATGCACAATGGTGTATGTGGTGGTCATTATATGGCCAAAAAAAATATTCATAAGGATTTGAGGGTAGGATTTTGGTGGCCAACATTATTCAAGGATGCATAAAATTTGGTAAGAGCATGTGATGCATTCCAAAGATTTGTTGGTAAGATAATTTTTTTTGGAAACTTACCTCTTAGGCCAGTTTCAATGTAGAAACCATTTCAACAATAGGGAATTGACTTCATTGGTGAGATTGCAAAAAATTCAAAGTGGAGGGAATTCATGGACACTAGTAGCCACATATTACTTCACTAAATAAATAGAGTACATTCCCACAAAGAGGGCCACTAGTAAAGTGGTTACTAATTTTTAATGAACAATATTTTGACCAAGTTTGGAGTACTTGAGAAATTGGTAACTAATAATTCCATGTGTTTTAGGTCAAACGGATTTTTTGACGTTTACAAAAATAATGGGATCCCACTCTCATATTGATCCCCTTATCACCCACATGGAAATGGACAAGTTGAGTCCAGTAACAAAAGTTTGATAAAGATCATCAAAAGGATGATAGAGAAGAATAAAAGGGCTTTTGACTCCAATTTAAAGAAGGCTCTATGGGCTGATAGAGTAACCATAAAGAAAGCAATAGGGTAGTCACCATATGATTTCTTTTATGGGCTTGAGGCTAGAATGCCTACTAATAATTTGTTGCAAGTGTACAAATTCATGCAAAAGTATGAAGGTGACATCCTAGATGAAATACAAATAAGGATCAATGCTCCAGTAGAACTTGATGAAAAAAGAAGAGTAGCACAACAAAAGAACATTAAGTTGTAGTAGCAAGTAAAGAAACCACATGATAATAAGACTTCATCAAAGAAGTTTGAAGTTGGTGATATGGTGTTGATGTGGAATGCAAGAGGATGGGAGAAAGGAAAGCATGGTAAATTTGATGCTCTTTGGCTAGGACCATATTTGATTAGCAACATACATGGGGAGGATTCATATTACATGCAAAATTTTATTGGTGAACTTCTTGAATTGCTAGTACATGGAAAATTCTTGAAGCCATACTTCACTTGAGGTCTATTATCTTCCATGTACATTGTATTTTTATGTATAGGTTTGTAAATAGGTTTTCCTTTTTTCCTTTTGCAGATGTCCTCTAGTTTTTAATTTTTGTCTACATTTTTGTATGGTCTTCTCTACCAAGAAATTATAGAATCTCATTTTGTACATGTTGAATAAGCATCCCCAACTAGAGCCATTGATATGACTTTGAAAAAAATTAGTGGTTTTGTGGCTGCATTTCAAATTTTTATCATCCATTGGTCTCTTGAAGGTTAGGATTTTGTTTTATAGTCACTAGGGTTCAATCTTATAGCTAAAACCATCCTACAACCTTAATAATGCAAAATCCCTAACCTTCTTTTAATTCTTCATTGACATGTGTTTTCCTTTTCCTAGTCTCTTAAGTTATAACTTGATTCATTAACATCATGGGTAAGTTGGCCCCTTCTTTTGAGAAAAATAATTGGTTGCATGGAATTTTTAATATTTTCCTATGGTCTTAAGTCTAGGTGGACTAATATTTTCAATGTTTAAATCTCCACTTTAGGAAAGGTATGAAATATTTCATAAATAATACCTAAGACTAAATGCCTAGGATATCCCCTTTTATGTTGTAACTTAAGACAAATACATCATTTTTCCTTAAAGTTTTGAGTGGCATGTCCAAAAAACTTGTTTTCTATTGGTTGCTCACTTGCTTCCATCATTAAAATATTTATTAAAAAAGATGTGTGGGATGGTGGGAATATTTTGTGTGTCCCATTTCTTTGAAGGATCTGACAAGCTTCTAAAGAAATGGTGATAGTGGGCCCAATATCTAAGGGCTTAGAATGATTCTGATGGTTAAATCTTGACCATTCCCCACCAACCCATAGGGAATCTATTAGAAGATGTCAATACCATGCGGGGAATTGGAAACGGACGCATGGAATTATCTGAGCCATTCAAAATGACTATTGGCGAGGTAAAATATTTCATTAAATATTTCTTAAGACATTAAAGAATAGGCCACTAAATTTCCTTGATGATTCAAGTTTAAAAGGTAGAAAAATATCAGAACATGTTGAAAAGTTATTAAGTATAGACGCGGGCTTGGAAGGTTAAAATCTATCTGATTTTTGACACATGGAAGCATCTAGGCCATTTCCTTCTAGCACATAGCTATTGATCACTATTCCAACATACCCATGTGGGATAGTGGTCTAACGACATGTGGACACTCTCAAAGATTGTAAGGTATGGTAGAGCCCATATTGATAGCAAGGAAGGAATTCCACATGGCAGAATCTAACAGGCATGGTGTCAAAGTCAACATAAGACAAATTTTCAAACTCATGTTACTCCATCTTAGCCATCCATCAATCCAACTCACTAGAAGATCAATGGCTAACATTCAAATTTTCTAATGGGGCTAATGGAGTCATTTTGGTTTATGCAAGCGAACATTAATTGAAATCATAACTTTGATTCACAAAATCATATTCAAGAATCTAGAAATCAATTGTAGTGTTACTCAATCTCTTCACATCTAGAATCATTGTTTCCAAGTATTCAAAAACTTGTAAGTGAAACTACTTCTTTTTGTGCAAAATTTCCACCAAATTTATGTTCAATTTCTAGTTTTTTGTTTGGAATTGTAATCTAGGGAAACTTTTATGATTTGGAGTTCATCAAATTACATTTTAATTGTTTTAAATTTTCTTTTCTTTTCTACATCAAAATTAAACCCTAGTTGCACCTAAGAAAACCCTAGCTTGCACTATATTTCATTATAATAGCACCCCCAAAAGCCAAACCCTCTAGTTTTGCCTCCCAAAAATGAGCCCTATTCCAAGACATATTGTACCAATTACCCAACTCCACAAATAATAAACCTGATGGTCAAATATTGTTTCAAGGTCCTAGAATAGAAGATGGCATTTTTTACTGATAATATGCTATTTAGGATGCTACACTACTAGCAACTGGATGGACTATTTTCAAATATTGGTTTAGGAAGAGATATTGTAGTGTCCCCACATGCAATGAATGGAGGTTAGACATGGGAAAACTTGTTGTTCCAAATGTGTACCTTGACATTGACCTCCTAAAAGCCATAACAACTAATTATGACCCTAATTCTTGGGTCGTAAGGACACATTCTAGTGTTAAAATGATTGATATTACTCAAGAAAGAATTATTGAGGTTTTCAATTTGAACCCTGATGCCAAGGAGCCTATTGATTGAAAATCAACTTTCACGGTTTCCATATTGACAAATTTCAAGGGAAGAGGAAAGAGAGGAAACAATATCAAACTTAATCCATTTGATAAGGAGCCTTTCAAGTTGACATATTTGAATTCTATTTTTAGAGGACTTTGTACACTCTCTGCCAAATTTTAGGGTTTGATCCTCCCACAAGGATGCCAACATCTTTCATGTACATGGCAGTGAATATTTAACATGTAATGCTCAACAAATTATATGATTTTTGTAACATATATGTCAAATGAGATTCACAAAGGTATGATGGCCTTAAAGAAGGGTGAAACAAGAGGGAAGTGTTGGTGGTACTCCTTGCTAATACACATTTTTATACAAAGGAGTTGATCACTTTGGATAGGATATGAAATTGGAGAGAAAGGGTGAAAAAATCAGCATTTCCCTATCCAAGCATGGACTCATCTTTAGGACAAGTGTGAGAAAGAATTCAGTTTCATTTTTTCTCAAATGTGTTTGTTTCAAAATTGAAAAGATTCTTGGTGATGGATCCACCTAGGATTCCTAAGGATTTACATATTTTCTAAGACCTAAGGAGAGGATGCCTAAATTAGCCATTGAGCATAATTGGAGAGATATCATACCATATCCTCATTGTACCATCCTCTGAGAATATGGAACAAGTTTCAAACCTCGTGTATTTCCAAGAGATGTGCCATTGAAGATTGGTTTTCTTGAAGTCATGTGGCAGTTAGGAAATGTTGAAGATAACTACTTAGTTGGAATAAAGAAAGGAACTCCTTTTCCTACATGTACACTATTTTCTTAAAAAAAATTATGATTAAAGATTGATGGAAAAAGATTGTCCCAAGGATTACACCTCTTGGAATGAAATGTTGTAAAGCAATAAATCATGATCCAAAAGGCTTCATGGTGGCCTTGAAGGAAAATACTAAGGGAGGAAAATTTTGGAACAACTTCTATTTTCTTTAACATGTAATCAAATTTTATTTTATTTTTTTAAAAGGCAAAGGAAAAGAAGATGAAATGGTTAGCATTAATCAAATTGGAGAAGGAAAAGCAATACAAGGATCCTTATTTTAAGGAAATTTTCTCAAAAATTAATGACAAAATTTTGAGAGTGGAGACAATACTTCAAAATTTTGATAGGGTGGTAAGGTACCTCAAATAAGAAAGAGAAGTACATGAAAAGGGAAAATCCCCAATGGTTGAAGAAAGACCAACATATCAGCCACTGCAAAACAATATGTATTTTCAAGGAAGAAGAGCATGGTGAGGGAGGAACAAATAATTGCCACCCCTAATCAATCAGAGAGTTCAAGAGCATATTCTCCTGCACCTCAATTTCCACCATCTCCACCTCCAATGTCATCTATTCCACAAGTTGTTGAGAGTGACTCATCTCTAGAGAGTATGCACTGAAGAGGAGAAAATTTGAATAAGAAAGAAGGGTTGAATCTCCTTTTGATTTTGATGAAGTCACTATCACAACTAATGAAATGATGCAAGGTATGCCCTCACCTCCAATGGTTGTGAATCCACTAGTTCAAATCCTCGTATTGAGTAAGGTTAATCTGACTAAGGTCAACAATGTTGATGATGTTAGAGAGAAGCCATGTGAGGATTTTATGGATGATGATTCTTTTTTCAAAACAAAGGTGTTTTAGTATTTTTTTGGAGGGAAAGGAGGGATGAGTATGATGAAAAGGTGAAAATAAATATTATTGAAAACCTAGAGTTACCAATGGAGGTCATTGATTCAAGAGTCCTTGGAGAAATGAAAGAAAAATTTAAGGACATAACACTAGCTGAAGGTAAATAGTTAGTAAATTAGAGTGGTTTTCTCCTCTTCCTAGAATGGTACATGGCATCTATCATAGTATTTATATTGTGAGGAGACATGATTCTCTTATTTTTTCCATTGATGAAGGTGCAACATGTGCTCTACATGGGTTAGCATTCAATCCATAATGGGACACATTGGCCATTTGGGAATTAGCCCCAAACACAAATAAAATAGAAGTTGTAGAACCAGTAGCAGACCCTAGAGGTGGACTGATAATAAAGGAGTATTTGATACTCCAGCAGTTGAGGCAGCCACATTGGTTGTAAATGTATCCCAATTCACCAAGGTTGTTGTTGAATATTTACAAGAGAAATATGATGCAAAGAATAAGGAGTCTAATGACTTGGTGGTTGTTTACAATAAGGATGAACATAAAATTACATAATTACAGTTGGAAATGCATTGTTGAAAGAACAATTGCAATCATTGCAATCAAGGCCATCACTAATGTTAGGCCAAATAGTACCACAGGTGTAGGATAGTGTTCCATATCCTCCACTCTCTGTAGTCCTTTCACCCCCTCTTTTCTAATCACCTCCTCCACCATGTATGGAAATGGTGGTCCAAAATATTGATAATGTACCAATTCCATATCTAGGCCCAAGCACTTCAACAAATAGATAATCCAATAGAGAGGAGTTGATAAAACAATTAGAGGTATTTGAAGAACTATTTGCATTATACAATGACAATAATATTTTTATTGTTTCTAATGTTTTGGAGAATTATTTGGCTAAGGAAATGTTTCATTCAATAAATATGTTTGAAAAGGATAGATCACTTTCTATCCCATTAATGCAAACATGGGTGCCTAGATTGGGTGTTTTGAATTACATAGTAATTGGATCCACACATGATTAGAGTAAACCACTACAGAATGCTCCAACCTATAAAGAAATGAAGGAAATCATTGAATATAAAGGATTAGTGGATCCATTAGAGAAAAGGATCAAAGCACTACTAAAGAAATTTGATGAGAATAATCTTTTCCTCCTCCAAAACATTCTTAATGATAATGTGGGTCTCAAGACTTATGAGCAATGGAGAGCTCATATGGATGTAATCATTGTTGTAAAGGCCACTCTAATTTGTGAGGAGGGAGATGTTAAGATGGCCATGCTAAAGGATAGTATGAACAAGTTGTCTAAAACCAATGCATTCCTCAAGGATCTTTGACAAGGATGAAAATCAAATAATGATAAAATAAGGTTCTTATAGAACCAAGTTAGATGAATTCATCACTTTTAATTGGCCATCAAAAGAGGATTATATGGCTTGGGACCACAAGTATAATAATATTCTTGATTTGTAATATTCTCCAATGGTAATGTGGGATCAATTTTGGTTTATTTTGACACATTCAGTGGTCTCCAAAGTTTTCAAAGTTGTCAACAGGGTTGTTTTGTCATCTTGTACACTAGGATTTTGCATTTTCCTTCTAGCTTAGCTTTCTTGGGTCCACAACAAGAAGAATGAAGAATTGATGAAAAAAGTGCATCAACTTACCTTTTCAAATACTTTGGGAAAGCATCATGGATGTAACAAATTTTGTAGTTGTCTTGCACTTGGAATATTCTCTTCATGAGCTCATAGTTACTCTTGTAATTTTGAAATGTAACTATATGTCAAATGAAAATATGACATGTGTAATGGCCCAAAGCTTGTTTCTCCCTTCATTTATAAAAGGGAATTCAAGGCCATTTAAATGGGTTATTTTTTATTGATTTTGAAGAGCTATTGTAATACAAAGCACAAATACAATTTTGTCTAAGTCTCTTCTAGGTTTTGAAGTTTTGAGTCTTTTTATTTATAATATTGTATAATAGTACTATCATTTCAATAATGCAAATGGAATGTTTCCAAAGCCAGTGTTCTCCATTGTATATATGAATGAAATGAATCAAAGATCATTCAATTCATCTTTGTTGTATTTCCTTTGAATTTTTGTTCATTGTTAATGCACTTTTTCAAAGAATGAGTTAAATTTTCTTTAATAGGAATAAAGGTTTATGTGGATCTATGCAAGGGTATTAAGTATTATTGGTTTATATTTCTTAGTTAAATGGTGTAATGCATCATTTAATAGCTATGTTATGATAGATAGAACATTGTTTTAAGTTTTAAATTGTAGGGCTTAGGACTCCATACCCTAGGACAAGGAATTGATCCACAAGTTGTGTCTATGTTACATCTTTTTGTCTTTCATAGAAATTACATTCAAAATAAAATTAAATCTTTACTTTCTATTTGTATGTATGTTTTGAGTAATGTTATACCATATTCTCATGTTTTAGATTGATAAATGTTGTAATATTTGCTAGATATTTAAGGTTTTGTTGTATTAAACAATACTTAAGAGAATATACTTGTTAAAGTTACAATGTATGAGATAATTTGGCACAAGAGTATCTAAAGATACATTGTAGGGATCACCCTCCCGGGTTTTGTAGAGCCCAAATTGTAGAGGGAAAGTTTAGAAAACTTTCACCTATTCATTGCCCAATCCCTCCATATAATTAATCATTGGAAATGAAAACTCCATAGATTATATGTGAGATCAAATTGGGTATTTAAAAAACACCAATATGTGTCTTTTCCTAGGGGCATTTCATTAGGAAAGAGATTACAAGGTGTAATGATTGAATTTCAACCTCAATGTTGAGTCAATCAAACCTGGATCTTAGTCCTTTAAGACAATAGGGAAGGTCAAAAACCTAATTAAATGATTTACAATGTTCAAACTAAATGCAAAATAAGGCCTAGATAATAAAATGTGAGATTCTAAAGATACAAAAATTAAATTGACAATTTGCAAATAGATTTGAGAAATGTCTAGACACATGTACCTTGCATACAAAGTTTATTTTGAGCACCATTGAAGGATAGGTTTTCCCAAGGATGAGTGGGTCCTATTTAGGGCTTCCAAAAATACTTTTTTCTATCCTCTAAAGTAAGATCTGAGATGATCTTTTACCCAAGTTTCACTGTCGAAAATTTGCAAATAAATTTTGCACTATGTTTTGCTCCCCCTAAAGTAATTGGACCTAATTGAACACCTAATTTTCTAAATTATGCATTTCATGGCCTATTTTATGTTTTTCCAATAAATTACAAGTAGAAATCCAAAATATTTATTTAATATTTTGTCCCTAATACATTAACTATCACAAAATAAGGTTGGGTCACAGTCGCCTAAGGAATATTAGTCCCCCCACTTTACTTCCAAAATTAAATATGTTGGTGTCGACAATTTATTATTTGAATTTTAAATGTCTAAAGTCAGCTATTAGGATTTGATTTTTGATAAATTAGAATAATTGCATAAAAATACCTAGTTATTGCATCATTTGAAAAATAATTGGAAATAATTGGATTAATTATTGTCAAGAGCATTATCAAGCAAGTTAAGAGCAATATTTCAGAGATTTATTGCAATGATTCAATATCAAAGCGTTATGTCAAATTGTATGTGATTTTTTTCATGTTTATGTTTTCATATTGTTTGTGAGATCTAACCTTCGTAGGTCTTCAAGAAAATCAAGCATACAATGATCAAGCCTTAAGGAGATTTATATGACTTCAGTCCTTCAAGGAAACCATTGATGATTGGTGAGTTGTAGTCTATTGTCGATTCATCATTCATTTTATCATTTCACCTCATCCCTCAAAAGGATATACCTTCTATCATTGACATTTCCATTGTGGAAGTGGAAACAATAACACAGGGTTTGACTAAGGAAAGCCCCTAAATGGAACAACCCTTCCTCTCTCTTTGAATGTGTAGGTTTTATAATTGAAGAAGATTGGGAGAATTTTGAAGGTCAATTTTTTATTGTTGCAATAAAAACCTACACCTTGAAAACAAACGAAAAACTCAGTTATAATAATATCAGATAGTGCTTTGATGGTGTGATAAGTGGAAACAAAAGACTTTGATCTAGCATTAGAGGATTGTGAAATCAAATCTAGAACCCCCTACAAGGACATAGTCACCCAAGGTGACTTGGTTCTCATAAATCAAATCCAAATTCATAGCACATGTGCATAGTATCCTGCTTAGTCCATTTTTGTAGTTTGAATTTCTCTATAACTTTCCAGATCTACTAGTTTTGTATTAGAATAGTTAATTATGCATCATTAGGCTAGTTGAATCATTGTATTTCATCCTTAAGTTCATTTTAGATTTGTTCAAGGGTAGGTTGACTCACCTTTCAGGTTGTAAGTCACTCCTATAGCTTGTCCAGATCCATCAAACCACCACTAAATCAATCTCTAAATGAAATGTTAGGAAAAGATACCCATTGAAATCCTAGGGTGAGACCATCCCAAGGTTTCGCTCTTTCATCATTTCAGTAATAATAACTTTAGACTAATGTCTATCACTCCCAATGGTGGTTAGGGTAACTTAGTAGTATTAACACTTGTTATATTTTTTGTAGGTGACTTTTTTAGAAATATGAAATAGATTGATAACCCAAGGAGCTTTATAAGAGAAATTCTAAGCTATATAAAATTGAAAATCATAAATAATGTAAACTAATGAATCTAATAGATATGCAATGTTAGAATGAAATAAATGTATTAAGAGCTTCCAAAATTCCAAATACAATCTAGGTAGTGATTTTATATAGAACTAAGGAGAGCATGGAGGTGGAAAATCAACCAATATAGGGTGACCACCATTAGCCACCAATATTAAATAAAGTGATGAAAATAGTAAATGCTCCACCCTTTAAGGATGGGGACACCTCATCACCTTATCTCCTAGTTATTAAATAAAAAAATCACTTTATTATCATAAAAATAATAATATAAGTGTAGAAAAAACCTATGACCAAGGGAAAATAAATTAGTCCACTAGGAAAATTAAAACCTAAACTAACATCCCCCTTAAGCATAGCTTCAGATGATGTAAAATATGATGGGCCCTAGAAAATGAGACCATGTAATGTACCCATGTATGTATAAAATCCCCCCCCCAAAAGAAAATAATAAGCCCCCTAACAAATAGAAAGAGAACACCCTCGCCCGCAAATAGAGAGAGAAAAGAGAAGAACTAAGTAGCCCACCCAAAGAGGACACCAACCACACACCAAGAAAATATCACAAATGAAAGAACTTATTCTTAGTGAAGGGATTGGTGAAGATGTAGTTCATGTTTATTTCACTACCTAAATGTGGATAAGCAACTTCCTATGATCAAAAATTCATCAACATAGAGAAATAAGAATGTTTATCATCTTATTATATAATATAGACATTAGGATTAGAATGACAATGAGTGAAACTAACTTTCAAAAGGAAGGAGTTCATCTTGGCTTACCAAGCCTGAGGGGCCTATTTGAGGCCATAGAGAGACTTCTAACTTGAAAAAAAATAAGTGAAGGATCCCATATGAACCCCCATGGTTGTTCCATGTATATCTCCTCATGAAGGTCACTATGAAGAAAAACACTCTTCAAATATATCTGATGAACTTCCCATCTATGAGTAGTAGCAATAACAAGGACAAGGTAGATGGAATTCATTTTGGTGACTGGTTCCAAAGTCACAAAATAGTCAATCCTAGGAGCTTCCAAGAATCCTTTGGCAACCAAGTGAGCCTTATTCTTATCAACCAACCAATCTGCTATAAAATTTGTCTAATACATCCACTTGCACCAAAAAACTTGCCTTCCCTTGGGAAGAGGGACAAGGTTCCAAGTGTACTTCCTCTCCAAGGAACTAAACTCTTTCTGCATAGTTTCATCCCACTTAAGGACATTCCAAAAGCTCCTTGAAAGGACTATGGATTAGATGGTGTGGCTAGGAAGAGATGTGGAACTTCTTGAAATTGTTCTCTTGTTCTTCTATGATATGAAGCAACCCTACCCAATCCCCTACAACCATAATGGACCTGATGAGTCCAAAGAGGCTCTACAAGTGCAGAAGGTGGAGATTTTGGAGGAGAATCATCAACCGCTAAAGGAGGGTTATATGAACCCTCACTATCACTATCATCATCTAAAGTGGAGGAAGAAGACTCCTCATAAATATTAGAAGGATTATTATCCTTTAAATGACTATCATCATGGAGTAAGGTCTCCAAGCTAATAGTGGATGACTTGAAGTGTTGAGAAAATAATTATAAGGACTCTCCTTCAAATGATTAATCCTCTCAATGAGAAACTTATGATTGGTACGATGTAGAAGTATGCATCCTTTGACATCATCTAGTTATCCAAAAAGTATGCAAGGCTTGCTCTATGGATCCACAACCTTGAGTTTCTCTATTAGAATGTGGGCCCATGGAAAGGAACCAAACACTCAAAAAGGAGTTACCCCCTTTACAATATTGTGAGGAATTCAATTTTGGATATAACATGCACAATTAATGGCTCCTTCCTAGAAAGTTTGTGCCAAAGACTTGGAGTGAATCATACAATTAGCCATCTCTTTCAATAGCCAATTTTTTTCAATCTACAAATCCATTATACTAAATATTTTAGGGAACTATATTTGGCAAATCAAAGCCTTTTGAAGCACAATACTACTCAGACTTGTGGTTTACAAATTCCCCCCTATTATATGTACACAAAAATTTGGTGGATTTACCCATTTTTTCTCTATGAATTCCTTGAATGTTGATAATGAATTAAAGACTATATATTTTTATTTGAGAAAGTACACAAAAGTGTACCTAGATAATTCATCAATGAATTCCAAAACATATTAGGCTATACTAAAATATTGTTGTGGAAATGGACTGAACAAATCACTATGTACCAACTCCAAAATTTGTGAGGCTCTCTAAGATTTTCCTTTCTCAAATTTCTCTTTTGGATGCTTACCAAGAATGCATCCTTGACAAATATCATCAAAAAAATGATCTGTAGGAAATTTTGTAACAATGTCACATTGACTAAGATGCTACAAGTAGTGGTATTTCAAGTGGCCAAACTTTTAATTCCACAAATTTATCACTTCATTAGAATGAGTGAGTAGAATAGATGACGGTGGATCGAGAACAAAGAGAAAAAACAAATAAAGTTGATATTGATGATCTTCTCTCCCAATTCAAATTGTATTATCAATTTTCAACTCATGAATTACCACTAAATTAGGAGAAAACTCAACCCACTTGCTTGAACCTATGTGATTGATTCGATATAGTGATAGGAGATTAGTTGATAATGAAGGCACAAAAAGAAAATCCTAAAATGTGTCATCCCCCACATCAATGGGTTCTCTCCACACACCTAAATAGGAGTTATGTTACCCATCAAAATGGAAACATAGTACATAGCTCCAAATATGCAAGTTCATCCTCAAATGAATCCATGTGGTGTGAGGCACTTGAATTAAGAACCCAGGTGTTGTTGACCCCATTGGCACTTTGTGTTTGGCATTAATGTCAAATGTATTTCTTAGTTTGGTATATAAGGTGCAATAATTTGATCACATTGTTTACAAGGTATGAAGATTGGTGCAAAGTTCTTGTTGCATCTTTTTCGCCTAAAGTTAAATCGGCGAGATAATCAAATGTTAGATCTTCAGAGGCCAATGGGACATTCACACAAGGGAAAATACTCGCCATCTATTGCTAGGTCACGGGGAACTCAGTGGGATAAGCCCTCCTTGGGAGGATTCGGCATGAAAATCATCTAAGGAGAAATTCGGCAAGACTCTCCTACTCTTTGGCCAACTGATTGTTGATTTATTCCATCCTGAGCAGGTCGCTGAGACCTAGTTTCTGTCATGACAAACGAGCCCGCAGAGGCTATCGCTATAACGGAAAGGGTTCGGTATGACCTCTTACCACATGGATCTCCTTGTCTGATAGGCCTTTCAATTATCATTTGGAAAGACTCATGGCGACTGTGGTTTTCGGGGAGACTTGAGGCTTTCGCAGTAGTGTCTCGGCGACCGGCAAGGGTTACGCTGACAGTATTTCATTGGGGAGTTTAGCATGGGTCTCACCAACCACGGGGGTGTCTTCGGCGTAGAAAAAGGAGTTCGAGAAGACCTCTTCCTAACCAGAGGGAGTCTTAGCGAAGAGCTTAGCAAAAGAAAAAGGGGCTCGACAAGAAGTCTTAGCAACCAATCAGTGTCTCGCCGATGATGTGATATCTTCGGTATAATTTTGGGTGATGGATGGACACTTCAGAAAAGGTAAATGAAGTCACCCGGAGGTCTTAGCGAAGAATTAAGTCTTGCCAAAAGGACGGATGGACCCTCACAAAGACAAGAGTAGTTCGGCAGGACTCTTGCCGAAAACACGACGATGGCTCTTCGGGCAGACAAAAGGGGTCTACAAGAGGTCTTGGCGACGATAACGGGTCTTGGTGACAAGCAAAGGTTTTGGCAAGAATATTGACTTCAGCGTATGTCTTGCTGAAAGATAAAGGAAACACTGAGGATAGAAGAAGGGCCTTGCCAAGGCTTGAGGTTCTCGCAGTGATGTCTCGGCAACACAAGAGGACACGCCGACAGCAGGGGGTCTCGTTGGTGTCTTTCCGAAGTAAAATGAAATATGTGTTCACCAAAGCTAACGTGCCTTCAACACAACCTCTTCCTGAACATATAATCTTTGGCCGATAGCGCTAGATGTGCCAAATGAAAAGGATATCAGTGTGACTCAATGGTGCTCGCTGGGACTTCTAACCAAATCCGTTTGTCTTGCTGATGGTTTTGGTGGTATCAACATGACTTATAAAGCTGCAGAGACACATAATTGCATTAGCAAGACACTTTCAGTGTCTTTCCAAGATGGAATTCCATTCAAAGGGATTTTTGACCAGCTGCAGGGCCCGTGTGGAAGGTGCTCGACGAACCAGAGGGATCTAAGGCGAGCCGTGGCAGTCTGATCAGAACATGGAATGCCAACGCAGGATGAATGCAACATGAATATAACATATATATGTTATGAGCTCGGGGGGAATTCAATGCGGCTCTTCAATAGGGGACTCGGTAGCTGGACACGATGGATCAGAAGAATTAATGCTACGAAAGATCAGGAGAAGGCTTCTCCAAGAGCGGTTCTTCACACCGACACCAAAAACGAGGACACGTAGGCTTTTGTAATTAATTCATAAAATATCTGAGATAGATCTTTTCCAAAACTAGGATATTTTTGTATGCCCTAAGGGGCTGATGTATAGTCTGTATATAAGGAATTTTTTTTCCTTTTTGTAGGGAGTTCTGATTACACACTCTGAGGAGTTAGTGATTATCAATCAATCCTTTCTCAGTCAATGTATGTTTTCTGTAACTCAATTGGAATCCCGAATACAACACAAATTTTACCTTGGAAGTTTGTGTTCATGTTTGTATGATTCTCATTTTTGTATCTTTCTTTTGAATATGCAAGTTTCTAACTGTGTTTTTCTATAATTCTATATTCATATCTTAGAGTTGTGAAATCCATCTTTCCTTCCTGAGATGTGTATGTAGGCCAAACCTATTAGGACTAAAGCATTAAATATGAAAGAGGTTATTCTGAGAATAGCAATTAGGATTTCAAGTGTATGTTCTTTCTGTGTTCATTTCATGATTTCTAAAATAGTTTGGTGTATCACCCTAGTGTAGTCCTTTAAATTATGTACTCCTTATCCCTTTCCCTTCAAAGAATTTGTAGTTTAGGTGATACCCAAAGGAATTCGGCCTTCTCTGGAGGTTCATTTTAGCTATAGGTGACCCATAGCCTTGAAATGATCCCATGTTGCTCTAGAATGCTAATTTTTTGGTAAAACTTTGCACAGGGTGCAATTCTAGGTGACAACAGTTTCTGGCACACCCGGTGGGATAGGAATTTGTTTTAACTATTGGTTTGGTATGCAGCAAATGAATTATTAGGATTTATAGAAGCCCTTTGGCATACTTGGCAACTCCACAAAGAGGAAGAACTCTAGAAATCCATGCCTTCTATAGTATATGAAAAGAGTGCGAACAAGAAGCAACTCAGGCCCTTTTGAATACTTGCAGCTGTCACCACCAAGAAGACGGGGTAGAGTTGAGGAAATGCAAAGAACAACAATCATCTATTCCAGAAGAACTCAGTCCACTCCTCCACCTGTAAGGTATCATTTTTTTGCACCAACAAATCCGTCTCAGATACCTTCAATGGCCGCTCCAAGGAATCAACCCTTTGTGGCTTTCAACAGAGGGAGTCCTTTGAACTTGGCGCAACACAATGATATTTCAATGGCAGCTTTGAAGAGTATGCCAGTTTTCACGGGAGAAGATCAAACCACTCCAATTGAACATTTGAGAGATGTGGCTTCGTTATGTGGAGTCCACCACATAACACAAGAGGACATTGCAGTGAGATTGCTAGCTACTTCACTAAAGGGAAGAGTTGTGTAGTGGTATAGGAGCCTACCAGTCAGTTCAATTGCAACATGGGATGATTTTGGAGAAAAATTGCATAAGAAATTCCAAGAAAGGTCTGACATCTTGTCCCTATTAGAGCAATTGACCACAATAAAGAGGGCTCCACAAGAGCAGATGAACGACTTCAACTTCAGATTTCAAAGAACTTGGGATAGAATCCCTGCAATGGTGAGGCCACCTCCAGAGTATGCATTCTTATACTTTTTGAGAGCTTTGAACAGCGATATAGCTGTCATGATACAGTCAATGGGAGGATTATCCCTACTGGATGCCTTTGAAATAGCTATTAGAGCTGAAAATAGCTTAATACAAGCTGGTAAGCTTGCTCCCAGGCCACCAATGCCAATATTTCTAGAGATTCATGCAAACATCCCTTTGCAAATACCTCCTTTCACACCTCTACCAGCTGTACCAATGCTACCAACTATTGTTTCAACCATTGATAAGCAAGAAAGTGTTGCTTCAAGCTCATCAAATGAGTTACAAGAGATCAAAATTCTCTTACAGACTTTTGGTAACAAGTTGGTGAACTTGGAAAAGCAACAGGCCTATTCTCGTCCTTATCAACAGCAAAATCAGACACCAAGTCAGCCCTTTCAAGGTCAACAGCAGCAATTCCAAGGGAATAGATAGTAGTATCAAAGAAATTATCAAGGCCCAAGATAGAGTGTGAACATGAGGCCTTTTCAGGCCTATGCTCCAGCACCTGTTAGTGCAATCAACGACCTGGTTCCGACACAAAAAAACTTAGCAGTTGATTATGAATGGTGCTACCCTTGCAACCAGCCTCATAATCAGGCCACTTGCTCAAATGGACTCATTAATCAGGCGCTGATGGTGCAAAATACCTCGAGTTCATAGCAACAGGAACTTAATGATCAAACTCCACAACACCAGGACCAATTCAGCAATGATACAACCCTGCTTAACTAGCAGGGTCAGGAATTATGTGGGTTGAATGAAGATAGTTCTCCAATTGTAGCTAACACTAGAGAAAAGAAGAGAGATTTTGAACTTAGTCAAGCAGCTAACAAAGGAAAGGCATCCACTACATAACCATCTATATCTCGAGCGGCTCCTGTTTGGCAAAAAAAATAGTAACTCCCAGACAAGGAGCAGTCACACCCGCAGGCTAATCATGCCGACATAAATGTACAATCTAAAGTAAATCCAACTGTGCCATTTAATATCTTTGATAATATGAAGAAAATGAATGTTACAATGTCTATGTGGGACTCACTAGCCATCCTAGGTCAAAAGGATATGTTACAATCAGCCTTATCAAGTTTGGAGATGTCTAACCAATCTGAGTCCCCAATAGATCAAGTTAGAGTTGTGTTAACAAATAATTCCCAAGGAAATGATCAACAGCCTTGCATAGGGACTGAAAAACAAGTTAAACCACCTCCTTTCTATGTGTCAGTAATTATTGGTGATAAATTAGTCCATAATTGTATGGTAGATAGTGGAGCTAGTAGTTTTGTCATGCCAAAACAGATTGCTGACAAACTTGGACTAAGATATCAGCCCTTAGAGAAGGGAGTGATCCAATTGGATGGTACTTCGGTTAATAATTTGGGTATTATTAAGGATTTAAATCTCACCCTCCATGCTTGTCCAAATTTTTCAGTTCCCCAAGACATATGTTCCATAGACCTTCCACCCTTCTTTTCCTTGTGTTTATCTAGAGACTTTACAACCAAGATAGGTGGTTATGTATCAGCTAATTGGTCACATATGTTATTTATAACAAGATATGGAACCAAGGTTACCATTAAATCTGAAAGATTGGCTAAAGATCACATTGAGCCATACAACCCAAATTCCCTTAATGTTGTTCCTACTGCTGCAGACACAAATTGTATCATTCTTTCTGACAATGAACTAGCTGTTGCTCATGAACTCCAATCAGAAGTTGTTCCTGACATGCTGCTACATGAATGGGAAGTTGAGAATGTATTGGACAGTCTTGAGGACCTCATTCAAGATGCTAGTATGGGAAATTATGTCATTCTTGAGCCTGACACAGAGATTCCAAACTTGGAGAAAGATGCAGATCAGTTGTTGCAGCCACTAAATGAACTTTGGGAGATGTATTTTGATGCTTCAAGAAGCAAAAATGGCACTGGAGGAGGTGCAATGTTGGTATCTCCACAAGGTGATAAATACTATGCTACTTTCCATTTTGCTTTTGCATGCTCTAATAATACTGTTGAATATGAAGGCCTTGTCCAAGGTCTAGAGTGGGAAAGAAGGAGAGGAATAACCAACTTGAAAGTCCATGGGGACAACAAATTAATTGTTAATTAAGTAAGGGGCCTGAATGTTGCTAAAAATGACACATTGAAGTCTTATAGAAATAGAGTGTGGAACATGCTCGAAGATTTTGATGCCTTTAATTTAGTGTCTATCTCAAGAAATCAGAACAAGCATGCTGACAGGCTCGCAACCATTGGAGCACAGTTTGATATTCCAAATGACATCAAAAAAGGGAAGGTGCAGCAATATGTGAAGGTTGTAGTCAAACAATCAATTCCTAACAACAACATTCACTGGCAAGTTTTTGGCAGTGATGAGCAGATCCTTTCTTTCTTGCTCGAGGAAGATCAGTTCTCCATGGTTAATCAAGCAAAACTCAAGCAGCAGTATGGTGATCAGGTTATACAGCTAAAGACAAATAAGTTGCCCAAAGGTCTTGTTACCTTAGAGTCAATTTTTTGCACTGATGATCAGCTTAAAAAGGGTAAAGATGGCTTGCAGATCAAACAAGAACACTATGAAGAGCTAGAGATCTTCAAAGGTAAATTCCTTAAGATAGGAAAAATTTGTTCACCTGAAGATAAACAAGCTTTTGTTGCTTTATGTCAAGAATTTTATGATGTCTTTGCTTGGGAATATTCGGATTTGAAAGGGTTTGATCCCCACATTGCTCAGCACACAATTGAATTAGAACCTAACGCCAAGCCAGAAAGGTAGAAACAAAGGCCCTTGAATCCTAAACTTGAGCCCCTAATGATTAAGGAGTTGACTAAACTAGTTGAGGGGGGTATTGCCTTCCCTATCAAGCACACTTCATGGGTTTCTAATCTTGTACCGGTTAGAAAAAAAAGTGGTGAGATAAGGCTCTGTGTAGACTCCAGGGATCTTAACTGATCCTCTCTAAAAGACCACTACCCACTGCCCTCCATGGAACGAATCTTGCAAGAGGTTGTTGGTTCTAAAATATTTTTCCTACTAGATGGTTTTTCAGGATATAACCAGGTGCTGGTTAAAGAGGAAGATCAATTTAAGACTGCTTTTACCACTAAACGGGGCACCATGGCATACAAAAGGATGCATTTTGGTTTGTCCAATGCTAGTGCCACGTTTTAGAGAGCCATGGACATGGCGTTTCAAAGTTTGATCAACAAGATTATACTGATTTACCTAGATGACATCACAGTTTATTCTAAGAATGTTGATGAACATCTGTTACATCTTAGGCAAGTGTTTGAAAAATGCAGAGAATTCGGTATCTCCCTCAATCCAAAGAAGAGTATTTTTGCTGTCCACGAAGGGAAACTGTTAGGACACATAGTGTTAAAGCAGGGAATCACTATTGACCCTGAAAGAGTTAGGGCCATACTTGAGTTGTCGCTGCCTAATCACAAGAAGGGCCTACAGAGCTTTCTGGGACATATCAACTTTCTAAGAAGATTCATCCCTGATGTTGCAAATATATTACAACCTTTAATAGCTATGTTAAAGAAAAATGCAATTTTTAGTTGGAAAAAAGATGCCAAGAATAGTTTTGAAAAGGTCAAGGAGGCCTTAGCAGTAGCTCCCATGCTGGTAAATCCCAATTTTTCTAAAGATTTTTATATGTATGCTTATGGTAGCACAAGTAACGTTTCTGCGATATTGGTTCAAAAAAATGAAGATAATTTAGAACAACCAATAGCCTTTTTCAATCAAGATTTGATCGACTACGAATAGAAATACTCCTTTGTGGAGAGTTGTGTCCTTGCTGTGATCAGAAGCCTAAAGAAATTCAAGCCTTTGATTTCTCACAATAAAATTCATATTTTGGTTGCACACTCAAGTGTGAAGGAGTTTCTGCTGAATAAGGATCTGAATGAAAAAAGAGTAGGGTGGATCACTAAGGTCATGGAGTATGATGTAGATATTAGCATCACCAAACTAGTGAGGGGTAAAGGTCTTTGTGAACAACTTGCTTTAGAGCCAAGCAGTGAAAGTGAACTAGAAAAGGATGATGTGTTTACCAATACATATGAGTTTCAGAATGCTCAAGATGATGCACTGATAGGGACAACCAATTGGGTGCAGGATATGATCCAATTTTTGCAGATTGGTGAGTGTCCATATGGTTTGAATAGAGCCAAAAGGAGATATTTCAGACTGCAGTCCATACCATATGTGCTAATGGGAAATGTTCTTTTTAAGAAAGATCTGAATGGTGTCCTGTTAAGATGCATTCACAGTGACCAAATTAAAAAAGTGCTTCATGAGTTTCATAATGGAGCTGTAGGAGGCCATTTTGCTCCCAGAACTACTGCCTGGAAAATCATGAGAGTTGGTTACTACTGGCCCAGCTTGTTCAAGGATGCGTATGCCTGGTCAAGAAAGTGCATCAAATGTGCTCTATTTTCAAGAAAAGAGAAGTTTCCTACTATGCCCCTCCATCCAATTCAAGTAGAGCAACCCTTCATGAGATGGGGCATCGATTTTATTGGACCAATAAATCCACCTTCTAGTGCTGGTCACAAATGGGTGCTCACAACTACAGACTATTTCACTAGGTGGACTGAAGCAATAGCTTTGAAAGAAGCAAAGAAGTCTTTAGTCTTGAGCTTCTATAAAGATATAGTCACCAAATTTGGAGTGTCTGACTCTATCATCTCTGATAATGCCCTTGCATTTATGGGATTAAAGTTGACTGATTGGGCTATCAAGCATGGCGTACATTTGAACACCTCCTCAAATTATTATCCTCAGGGCAATGGTTTAGTTGAAAGCATGAACAAGAACCTCATCAGGATTATCAAAAGAACCATAGAGGATAATCAAAGAACCTAGCACATCAGTTTGAAAAATGCACTTTGGGTAGACAGGGTGACCCCTAAGAGATCTATTGGCAATTCACCATATATGTTGGTCTATGGCAAAGAGGCAAGATTACCCCTATCTATGGAGCTTCCAGCTCTAGACATTGTTCACCAGTTGGAGGTGCTTGAGGGACAATACCCAATGTCTGTAAGGTATGCAGAGCTCATGGAGCTCAAAGAATCAAGGGACAAAGCGATGAAGGTTTTAGAGGACCATCAACTCCAGAAAAAGAAGACATTTGACAAAAGGGTTGCATCAAAATCCTTTAAAGAGGGAGATCTCATGCTAAAGTGGGATGTTCTAAAAAGTAAGTTGGGTCACCACACCAAGTTCGATAGCATGTGGACTGGTCCGTTTATTATCACAGGTTGTAAGGAGCACAATGCTTATTAGCTGGCTATGATGGAAGGGAATTTGCTTCCTATCCCAGTCAATGGGATACACCTTAAGCCCTGATTTCAAGCTTGGTAAGTGATTTTTTTGTACATATCTAGTTAGGTTTTACGTTTCAAATAAGTGCTTCGCACTGTGGTTCATTTGTTTTATGTTTTGTTCCATCCCCTGAATGTTGTTTTAATTCGGATTGATGTTTTATTTGTTCTCTAAGTTTTCTAATGACTCCATGCCCAATGGATAAACCTAGTCACTAGTTCTCATGTTTAGCAGGCAAACATCCCGCAAAGGTCGCCAGAATTGTTGCCTCTTTTTCACCTATAGTTAAATCAGCGAGATAATCAAATGTTAGATCTTCAGAGGCCAATGGGACATTCACACAAGGGAAAATACTTGCCATCTATTGCTAGGTCATGGGGAACTTAGTGGTAGAAGCCTCCCCTGGGAGGATTCGACATGAAAATCATCCAAGGAGAAAGTCGGCAAGACTCTCCTATTCTCTAGCCAACTGATTCTTGATTTATTCTATCTTGAGCAGGTCACTGAGACCTAGTTTCTGTCATGTCGAACGAGCCTACAGAGCCTATCGCTATAACGGAGAGGGTTCGGCATGACCTCTTACCGCATCGATCTCCTTAGCTAATAGGCCTTTCAATCGTCATTCGGCGAGACTCACAGCGACTATGGTTTTTGGGGAGACTTGAGGCTTTCACAGTAGTGTCTCGGCGACCGGAAAGGGTTATGCCGATAGTATTTCATCGAGGAGTTTGGCATGGGTCTCACCAACAATAGAGGTGTCTTCGACATAGCAAAAGGAGTTTAGGAAGACCTCTTCCCGACCGGCGGGAGTCTTAGCAAAGAGCTCGGCAAAAGCAGAAGGAGCTTGACAAGAAGTCTTAGCGACCGGTCAATGTCTCGCCGATGATGTTATATATTCGGTATGATTCTAGGTGATGGATGGATACTTCGGCAAAGGTAAATGAAGTCACCCAGAGGTCTTAGCGAAGACTTAAGTCTCACCGAAAGGAGGGATGGACCCTCACGAAGACAAGAGCAGTTCGGTAGGACTCTTGCCAAAAACACGATGATGGCTCTCTAGGCAGACAAAAGGGGTCTACAAGAGGTCTTGGCGATGATAACGGGTCTTGGCAACAAGCACAAGTTTCGGCAAGAATATTGACTCCAGCGTATGTCTTGCTGAAAGATAAAGGAAACACCGAGGATAGAAGAAGGGCCTCACCAAGGCTTGAGGTTTTTCGCAGTGATGTCTCGGCAACACAAGAGGACACGCCGACAGCAGGGGGTCTCACTGGGTGTTTTTCCAAAGTAAAATGAAATATGTGTTCACCAAAGCTAAATTTTCTTTGACACAACCTCTTCCTGAACATATAATCTCTGGCCGACAGTGATGGATGTACCAAATGAAAAGGATATCGGTGTGACTCAATGGTGCTCGCTAGGACTTCTAACCGAATCCGTTTGTCTTGCCAATGGTTTTGGTGGTATCAACATGACTTCTAAAGCTGCAAAGACACATAATTGCATCGGCAAGACACTTTCAGTGTCTTTTTGAGATGCAATTCCATTCAAAGGGATTTTTGACCAGCTGCAAGGCCCGCGTGGAAGGTGCTCGACTAACCAGAGGGATCTAAGGTGAGCCATGGCAGTCTGATCAGAACGTGGAATGCCAACGTAGGACGAATGCAACATGAATATAACATATATTTGTTCTAAGCTCAGGGGGCATTCAATGCGGCTCTTCAACAAGTGACTCGGTAGCTGGACACGATGGATTAGAAGAATTAATGCTATGAAAGATCAGGAGAAGGCTTCTCCAAGAGCGGTTCTTCACACCGACACCAACAACAGGGACACGCAGGCTTCTACAATTAATTCATAAAAGATCTGAGATAGATCTTTTCCAAAACTGGGATATTTTTGTATGCCCTAAGGGGCCGACGTATAGTCTGTATATAAGGAATTTTTTTTGCCTTTTTGTAGGGAGTTCTAATTACACACTCTGAGGAATTAGTGATTATCAATCAATCCTTTCTCAATCAATGTATTTTTTCTGTAACTCAATTGGAATCCTAAATACAACGTAGAGTTTACCTTGGAAGTTTGTGTTCATGTTTGTATGATTCTCATTTTTGTATCTTTCCTTTGAATATGCAAGTTTCTAACTGTGTTTTTCTATAATTTTGTATTCATATCTTAAAGCTATGAAATCCATATTTCCTTCCTAAGATGTGTATGTAGGCCAAACCTGTTAGGACTAAAGCATTAAATCTGAAAGAGGTTATTCTGAGAATAATAATTAGGCTTTCAAGTGTATGTTCTTTCCGTGTTCATTTCATGATTTCTCAAATAGTTTGGTGTATCACCCTAGTGTAGTCCTTTAAATTATGTACTCCTTATCCCTTTCCCTTCAAAGAATCTATAGTTTAGGTGATACCCAAAGGAAGCCGGCCTTCTCCGAAGGTTCATTTCAGCTATAGGTGACCCACAGCCTTGAAATGATCCCATGTTGCTCTAGAATGCTCAGTTTTTGGTAAAACTTTGCACAGGGTGCAATTCTAGGTGACAACAGTTCTCAAGCTATTATAGGTGATGATTATAGTTGAAAAGTCTAAATTCATTTAGACTTTGTGCATAGACAAAGGTTTATACAAAGCCGACAAGGTAGTGTATTTGATGAGCATTATGAGATATATTTCATTTGTTAGTTATTTTGGTCACCTTTTTATGATATATTGGTTTATCCATTGAAGGGCTTAGTGTGCTCTAAAGAGGTTTTTGATTCCTGGTGCATGTCCTTTCAAATTTCCTTGGGTATTAAAGTTGCAAAATATTTATAAATAAAAAATGGAGATCAATCCATCAAACTTATAAAGGTAAACACTATACGACATAAAGGCTTTTGTTTCAAAGCTTTTCAAAGCATTTGTAAAGCACATTTTTATGGAAGGCCCTTGAACTAGGGCATGGGAAAGCTAGGGTTATGGTGACGGTGTTGAAATTTTTATGAAGGGTACAAAAGACATTTTCAAGTCTCTACCAGCAGGAATGTAACCTATGGGTGTTGTCAGTATTTCTCCTCCAAACTTAAGAGGATTTTGTGTTTAAATCTTGGTGTTTTAGTCTGGTCAGGTTCTGCAAAATGCAATTTGTTTGTTATAGGTTAAGTCATCTTTTATCACAAATCTTTCTTTGTTAAGGGTGTTTGAGAAAAGATCTTTGTAGACTGTGGTTTCTTTTGTTGGTGTAATTAATATTTAATTACACTTTACATAAGTTTACTTAGGTAATTATTTAATTCCTAGGTTAATTAATTGCCATCCTTATCTTGTTGAGCTATCTTGTTGCTCAAGATAAGATTAGGTTTATGCATCTTTTCTTTTATAAAGCAAATCATCTCTTGTAATATTTTGTACTTCGAATATATCAATTTGCACATCTTTTGCACATCTCTGCTTTTTTATTTTTCTCTTCTGTGGAAGGTGATTTTTCTAGTTTGCAATCAGATCTTGGTTTCTAACATGGTATCAGAGCTCCAGATTTGCAGCTTTCTATTTTTTTTTTAAGATTTCAGCTTACAGAGTTTTTTTTTCTGCAAGGGTTTCATTCATGGTATTTTTTGAGACATTTTGACCTTTATCTCTCAAATAGTGCATGCTAGTGCAAAACGGACACCATGGGTGCACTCAGAAAGCCCAAAAACCCCTATTTTCATATAAAATATGATAGGGTTTTCTGAAAATTGATTTTTTAGTGTTTTTGGGGAATCTCAAAATAGTTGCCAAAAAATTCGTACGATTGTACGGATCCGTACGGACGCCTCAATTTTTGTGCTATATTTTTTTTCTTATCTGCATCAATTTTGAGCTGCCTCAATTTTTGTGCTATTTTGCATCGATTTTTGTTCCCTTTTGTATCTATGTTGCGTCGACTTTCGTGCCATGAAGGTACAGCTGAATATTTTATTAATTTTTTAATCTTTAAATTAATAAAATGTTTGGTTTAAAGCCTAAATGAGCATATTTAGTAAAATGGTCATATCTTGAGCATGCGGTCTCTGTTTTTTGAAAATGAGATACCGTTGGAAAGCTGCTTCCGGTGCCAATCTAATGGTTTAGGTGTGGTTTCTTAATTTTTCTGTTTTGATCCTGTTTTCCTTAGTCAAAGTCAGATCATGGTTTTTGCACTCCGGGGGGCGTAAATTTTGCGTCTGAACTCCATTTTTTGCAAACAAATAGGCGTTAGAAAGGTGGTTATGTGCTCTTTCTAGATATGTCATTTATTTTTCTAGAATATACCCAAGGTACATTTTATTCAGTATTTTGTGTTTTCACAATTTTGTCAATTACTTGGATGTTTTGGCACCTGGAAAGGATCTAGAATAGGCGTAAATTTTGCGTCTGAACTCCATTTTTTGCACTCCGGGGGGCGTAAATTTTGCGTCTGAACTCCATTTTTTGCAAACAAATAGGCGTTAGAAAGGTGGTTATGTGCTCTTTCTAGATATGTCATTTATTTTTCTAGAATATACCCAAGGTACATTTTATTCAGTATTTTGTGTTTTCACAATTTTGTCAATTACTTGGATGTTTTGGCACCTGGAAAGGATCCGTTTGCGTGAGATGGCATATTTTAATCTGCTTTATATGTACTGAGGTCATTTTTCTCATATTTTTTAATTTGAAGAGTTATCATAGGTTTTTCTACTCACCCTTCAGTTGTAATTCTGGAACGGGGTAATTATGAGTCATTGGCAAAGGGCATACTTACACATTGTAGGTGGCTTAATATTTTGCCTTATTTGTATGATCTCATTCCTGAACTAGCCACTTCAGAGGGAAAACTAGCTTGGGATATCATTAGAGATCATATAGTAGGACTTATATTGTCTAGTGTTGATGATGACACTGTGTGGGCTATATCGGACATTGATTGTCCCCACCCACTTTGGACATATCTTTGGGAGATCTATGGAGACCTCAATCTCTAGAGCTCCATTCCCAGAGGATCCTACTTCAGATTTTCTCTTACCCATTTCTTGGAGAGATAATACGCCCTTTGATCATGATACTTTAGAGGAGCTTGAGTATTTAGACACCCTTACATGTTCTAATGGATCAGAGGCTTGTCTCACAGTTCCTACTCTTCAGACTGAGATTATACATGTATCATCCATTGTTCCTGATGACATCAGTATCACCACATTGGCCCCTATGGATTCAGTTCAACATCATTACCATCTTGGTCATTCATTATCTGCTACATCGTGGGATTCTTATCTTGCAGACACATTCTTGTTTGTTGAGTCTCACACTGCAGATCTTGAGGATTATTTTGAGGAAATTCATCTCTTCTACCTTGACAGTCAGGTTATCACTGTACGCCCACCATTATCCATGCATTCAGAGGTTGCATTTCAAGATTCTCCACATCAATTTGGATTTGGCATCATTTGTTTTAGTTCAAATAGAGAGATTCTTCAGCATCCTATCATGGCACCCATCTTGAGACATATTGGTTCCTCACTCTTCACACGGTTTCTTTGACATCGTCCTTTGGATCTTTTTCTTCCCAAGGGGAGGAATATTATTTTCCCCTTCAGGATCTCTTTCTGGATTCTACATCAGGCATCCACCATTGCGAGAGGAGTTCCTTCATTGTAAGGGGGCCTTCTTGTCTCTTTATATCTCTCCTATGGAGACCATTGTATATGTACTTATATGATAGAATTTGTCTATGGGGGGTATCATGTAATCCACCTCCTATCCTTCTTTCATTAGTGCATTTCATTATTTTCTTTTCTCTTCTTGGAGGGGAGTTTTGTTCCCATGAGGTTTTCTCCTTTTCTCCACTTTACAGAGATTTGGATGTATTCAGTACCTGATCAGGCCTAGTTCTCGGGACCCTTGTTTGCCTTCATGCATTGTAGTTACCTTTTCTTTCTTGCACATGTTTGTAGTTGCACTCTTGCTTATCTTAAGGGGGGGTGTTAGAGTAAAGGTTTTAACTTTATTATGTTAATTAAGTTACCTTTATTCCTCTCTTAAGATTTCACTTTAGTTTGCATATTGTGACATTTAATAATTATATTAATTATTAAATGTCTACCTATTAGGGTTTCTTTAGGGTTGCACAATATCCTTTTATAAGGATTGATCATTGTATTTTACCCCTCTGAATAATACATTTTCAGCTTTCAGAGCACCCTTGCTTTTTTGTCTCGAATGTCTTCTTTCTGTGACAGGTTAATTGCATGCAAGTGATCTTCGGGGTCTGTGAGATTGTCTTTCACAACTTCAACATCTTCATTAAAGGGTGTTTGACACTCAAGTTTAACTATGAATTAAGGAAAGACTATTTTCATTTTGTTTAAAGTTTCAATTACCTTAACCTGAATATGGGTAGTTTTTGTATACCCCTGTTCTATGATTGTGTTATCATGTACAAGTTTCTTTTAGCCCTAGTACAAGTATGGGTTTCAGTTGGTTTAGCATACATGCAGTTGATCATGACCACATTCATTATTTAGTTTGGCATACCATAGAATGATTGTTATTTTTTATTAAAAAGCAACATGTTTATTATTTTGTTACTTGTTAAAGGTAGATTAAGAGGCAGTTTAAAAGATGTTAAAAGACACCACCGTGACTTGATAGGTGCAGGAAGTTATGAGGTCAGTTTCTAAGGCTTCTTTGATGATTGTAATGAATGACAGTTGGTAGTATCTTGAACACCATGGAATGTTTATATAAATAGCGATTTATCACTATTTAAAGTTTGGTGCTTTTCATAGAGTTATCATGTTGAATATGTAAACAAAATTTTTTAATTGAAGTTTTGCAAACATGATGCAAAATAGATTGTATAACTAATATATCTAATATTTTAGAGATTCCAATGAATGAATCTTTAAAATATTAAATGTATTAGTTTGAAAGTGAAATATTATTTGTAGAGAAGTAGAGTGATCCCCTGTAATTGAATTATTCTTTATTGAGAAATGTATAGTGAAAGTAAAATGATCAAGTTAGTGAGGCACATTTAATGTCAGTGAGACACATTGCTAGTGAGGCATTGGTTTATTTCCAATGAGGCATTCTTGTAACTAGTGAGGTTCTCAGCTAGTAGAAATTATAAGAAAGAATTTTTTAGATAAGCTAGTGAGGAATTTCGAGTGGTTCTATTCCCGTGGAGAGTTTCCACTTAGGAAAATTTTTTGTGTCATGTCCTTATGCATGTTTGAGTATACTGTTGTTCATTTCTTCTTGCTTTATATTGCATAAACAAATCTAGTTTAAAAAAAGTTGATAAAAGTTAAAATTTGTATGAACATTGATTCACCCCCCCTCTCAGTGTTCATTGTACTCCAAAAATTGGTATTAGAGACAAACCCTTGTCTAGAGTTAAACTAGGGTATTCCTAGTGGAGTACCGGTTTTCATGGGAAAGAGGAATATGAATAAGAAAGAAAAATCACAGCCTCCAAAAGTAGAAATGTCTAAGGAGAATCAACATCCTGTTGTAGAAAAGATGTCTAATAGAGAACTTGATGAATTTGTGGTGGACATGAATGATTCAGATATTGAAGGAGAAGTTGATTTAGAAGCAGAACTTATTTCTGCACTTAATGAGATTAAGAGTCTTAGAAAGGTGAAAAAGGAAGTAAGATTTCAATTAGAGAAAAAGGAAGAAGATTGCGAAAATATATAAATTGAAATTATCTCTTTGAAAGAAAAACTTGAAAAATCAAAATAATTTGTCTGAAAGTAGAAAATGAAGAAAGTAAGAGAATAGCCCAAGTGACTAGGTCCAATTTAGAAGCCAGAGTAGTTGAGTGCCAAAAGTTAGAAAGTGAAATAGTTGTTCTAAGGAAAGCTCTTGAAAGTGTAAATATTTAGTTACAGAAAAATAATAATTTTGATCAAAGTACCAACAAGCTAAATGAGATGTTAGATAAGCAAAAGCATCAAAAAGACATTTTTGGTTTAGGGTATGAAATAGGAAAAAACTCTGGAGTTCAAGATGAGTGAAAACATGAAATAGTGTTTGCAACAAAAGATGGAAAAAAAATTAATGTTAGAGACTCCAAGAAAGAATATTAGCCTGAATTATCACTTTTTTGCCCCTGAAATTGAAACCAAGAAGAAAGCAAAAGAGAATGTTGTTGATATTAGAAAAAGAAGATCAAGCAGGTTCTCAAAGCAATATCATTCAAAAAGGTATATAACTATTCTCAATTTAATGGTTATTTCTATTTATTTTTTACATATGGTCATAAAGCATTAGAATGTTGGATGTATGAAAAGAAAAATGATGGGAAAAATAATTTTAATGAGTTGATATATAGAAAGAATAATGTCACATGCTTTAGATGTAATCATCTTGGTCACTTTGTAAGAGATTGTGGTAGATAGGTTCTGAATGATGGTGTTAGATTCATGAGAAATTATAGATATTTGGTCATGTGCAATAGATGTAATGGTTTTGGACATAGATCCAAGTTTTGTAGAAGTAAATTTTTGAAATTACCTAATCAATAAGATACTTTGAGCAAGTAAAAGTAGGAGCCTATGAAAATCTAGAGAAGAAAACAAGATCAAGATAAGAAGGATTCTGAACTTGTGCATATTGCACAAGGAATATCTCATAGTGTATAAAAGGTAGCATGAAGTAAGGGGGAGCAGGTTAGTGACTTACCTTTTAGCCCCTACAAAAAAAAAGGAAGTTGAGTAAGATTATACATAGTGCAGAGTCAGTATTGTTGTAGTTGCTTCTTGATTTGATTCAAAATTAATTCTTTTTATGTCAAGATTGTTTCAAAATTTTCATCCTTATTGATCAACAATGGTGTTGGTACGCTAGAAATTTTCCATAATGATTCTAGCATCAAAGGATTCTCATCAATTGATTAAGTGATCAAAAGCTGGAGGTTGATGGTTATAAAAGGAAGAACCGATAATACTAAGAAAAATCAATGGCAATACGTGATAGTGAATTTGAACTTAAGGCCTCTGACAATAGATTAAGCTTTGATTCTTTGTGAAAGTAACTTGAATTTATTCAAACAAAAAAAATTCTTGGAAGTGATACATACATTTCTTATGTAGTGACTTTGAAATTTTTATTGAGGATAATGACTTGTGCTAGTCTACATCTTTATAGTATTCTTCAAATACTCTCTATGCTTTGCTTGGTAATAATGGCAGATGAATCTTTGATTTGTTGGTAGTATATTGATGGTGATGAGCATGAATCTAATAATCTTCTTTATATTTCTTAATGGTAGTGTTTGAGATAGGCTTGAGACATATTTTTTATGATTTGAGAATGTTATGTTGTCGTTGAAAGAAAAAGTTGATTAGCAGGTTTGTGATCTCAATTGTTGCCTTACTTTGAGTGATAGTAATGGTAATGGTTGTGCTCTTGATCAAAATAGGTTTTCATAAATCACTATCATTGTCTTAGTTTTTGAGTGGTTTCATTTCAAAGACACAGTCCTTATCTTGGTCTTAAATGGTTACATTTACATTTGATCAAGTGGACAAGAACTTACTTATTTTCTTGGTATAAATAATGGTATGCTTCAGTGTTACATTTGTCAACAAGTATGATTGGTACAAGTAGACAATATTCTTCTTCATTGCTGATTGGTACAAGTATACAACTTTCTTCTTCATTTCTATTGTTGGGCTTGATATGGGAATATGATGATTAGTATGGGAATATGAGATAAATTTAGTGATAATTCCACTTAATAAGGTTGATTGATATGAGTGATTTTTGATAGTAGAGTGATATTTGGTTGAGGATTTATATGGCAGTTTGACATGACTACTTATTAGAGCTATTGGTCTTGACATTGGAAATCATTGATGTTGGCATTTACATATTTGGTTGAAATGATTGATTGGTATATTCCTATATTGACATTGATGGTGGCATTTGTGATATATTCTTGACCTTGACATATGCTTGCATATTTGATGCACATATATATAAGTGATGTGAATGACAATTGTTTCAGGTATATGAACAAGCAGTATTTCTATTTGGTTTTAGAGGTCATCTTTAGGGGAGCTTTCATGATTATACTACATCTTTGGCATATGTGATTTTATGTTGCAGGACCCTTGTGTATACAAAGCATTCTACAAGTGACAAGAACTTTCATGACAACAAGGACAATAAAGTAAGTACTATGGAATTAAGTTTTGATCTAATCATGTTTAGGCTTCAAGAGGCCAGAAGCCATAACAAGTTGAAGGTGCCTTGGAAAAAGTGATATGTATTAATATGCTTTCATCAATGCACTATTGTAAATTCATGTTTTGAACTTCTTCAAGGAGTTGTGTGGCAGTGTTCTAACAAATATGTTAGTAATCTCATATAAGTGTAATAGGACAATGATGTTTGATGGTGTCATAGTGAAAAAATGTTGATGTGTGCAACTGATTACATGAATCTATTTGGTTATTCATTTTTGCAATTAGTTATGACTATGATGGATAGTGTGACAGTGTTGTGTATTTTTCTTCCTCATGTTGAACTTTTTTTTATAATTAGGAAATTTTGAAGATAATAATTATGAAGAACAAGACCATACTTTCTTATTGGGTAGTGTGATAGGATGAAATATCATATGATAACTTTAAGAGAAATTGTATTATGGCTCTTGAGGGTTACTTCATGCTTGAAAAAGAATAATGAAGACTAATCTTTGTGTCTTTGTGACAACATATTATGTTGCTTTCCATATTATGCATTTTGATAATGATACTATCATGTGTAATACAGTGCTCTTACAAGTATGATGATAGTATAGCAAGTTTTGGTGTTTGGCATTCATCACGAATGTTCAAAAGATGTTATTATTTGGTTGACATGAATGCAGTTATTAATGTGTTTGAAAGTGTCAAGTTGATGAGCTAATGATACTTGAGAAAGTGATATTGATAGTAAATTGATGAGCTAATGATACTTGATACAGTGATATTCATAGTTATCCTTTACATAGTGCAGTGGTATGATGAATATATAGTGCAAAAATAATGAATACACAATGAACAATGCATATGATAGTGAATTTCATGGTATTCTTGACTATCCTTGACATGAGTTATCCATGTTTTGTCTTGCATTCCATATTCTAGAAAAGGGAGAACAACTGATCTCTTTGGTTGCATAGGTTCAAGGGGAGCAAGGCTAATTGGTAAGAGTTTCTTGAGATTGTCTTTCCTCACAGTATGCTTTAAGCTTGTGCATATTTTTGCGACACTATGACAGATGTTGAAAAATGTTATGTTTTATGATAGTACTGTGCTTGAAAGAGCTTTGTAGTGAGAGTCTTAAGAAGTGCATAGTTGATTCCTTGGTACTTGGTTAGTCATGTTGATAACAATATTTATACAGTTCACACAGTTAGTCTTTGTTTTGTTGACTTGGTAATTTCTTTTGCACAGTTGGTATTTGGTACCTCGACTACATTACATACAGGCTCAAGGAAATTGGTAAGATTGGTCACAGTGTGGTAATATTTATTTTACAGTATATTTATGCTTTCCTTGGTTCATGCATATTTTGGTTACTTCTTTTACAGTACATAATGTATACAAGCTTGGGCAGTTCTATATGGTTTGTTGAACAATATTCTCCTAACTTTGTTGACCCCAACCTTTGGCATTGTTGTCAAAAGGGGGAGAAAGTAAACAGTTATGTGCTCAGTTGTTGATTTGATATGTGTTGCATTCAATTTCAGTTTGGATGCATGCCATCATTTGTGAGCATATTATGAGCATTTGTTTCTTTTTATGACAATGTTGGGATATTAGATTGGTTTTGGAGATTACATGTGTTTTCTATGGTACCTTGCATATATTGATATTAGTGGTTGTGTTTACAAGTTTTGCAGTTGATTTTTGATCTCTTTCAGTGATGACTTGAAAAGGTTTTGCAGTTGAGTGTTGATCTCTTTCAATGATGACTTGAATAGGTATATTTGGCACTTGGTTTTAGGGTATTTGATATCAATTCCAAAGGGGAATTTTTTTGACCCCATTGGCACTTTGTGTTTGGCATTAATGTCAAATGTATTTCCTAGTTTGGTATATAAGGTGCAATACTTTGATCACATTGTCTACAAGGTATGAAGATTGGTGCAAAGTTCTCAAGCTATTAAAGGTGATGATTATAGTTGACAAGTCTAAATTCATTTATACTTTGTGCATAGACAAAGATTTATACAAGGCCGAAAAGGTAGCGTATTTGTTGAGCATTATGAGATATATTTCATTTGTTAGTTATTTTGGTCACCTTATTATGATATATTCGTTTATCCATTGAAGGGATTAGTGTGCTCTAAAGAGGTTTTTGATTCCTGGTGCATGTCCTTCCAAAGTTACTTGGGTATTAAAGTTGCAAAAGCATTATAAATAAAAAATGGAGATCAATCCATCAAGCTTATAAAGTTAAACACTATATGACATAAAAGCTTTTGTTTCAAAGCTTTTCAAAGCATTTGTAAAGCACATTTTTATGGAAGACCCTTGAACTAAGGCATGGGCAAGCTAGGGTTATGGCAGTGGTGTTGATAGTTTTGTGAAGGCTGCAAAAGACGTGTTTTTCAGTCTATACTGATAGGAATGTAACCTATAGGTGTCGTCAGTCTTTCTCCTCCAATATTAAGAGGCTTTTGTGTTTAAATCTTGGTGTTTTAGTCTGGTTGGGTTCTACAAAATGCAATTTGTTCGTTATAGGTTAAGTCTACTTTTATCACAAATCTTTCTTTGTTAAGGGTGTTTGAGAAAAGATCTTTGTAGACCGTGGTTTCTTCATTAAAGGGTCTTTGACACTCAGGTTTAACTGTGTATTAAGGAAATACTACTTGCATCTAGTTTAAAGTTTCAGTTACCTTAACCCGAATATTGGTAGTTTTTGTATACCCTTGTTTTATGATTGTGCTATCATGTACAAGTGTCTTTTATCCCTTGTACAAGTATGGGTTTTAGTTGGTTTAACATACATGCAGTTTATCATGACCACATTCTTTATTCAGTTTGGCATACCATAGAATGATTGCTATTGTTTATTAAAAAGCAACATGTTTATTATTGTGTGACATGTTAAAGGTAGATTAAGAGGTGGTTTAAAAGATGTTAAAAAACACCACAGTGACTTGATAGGTGCAAGCAGTTATGAGGTCAATTTCTAAGGATTCTTTGATGATTGTAATGAATGATAGATGGCAGTATCTTAAACATCATCGAATGTTTATATAAATAATGACTTATCATTGTTTGAAGTTTGGTGATTTTCACAAAGTTATCATGCTAAATATGTAAACATAATTCTATAATTGAATTTTTGCAAACATGATGCAAAACAAATTGTATAACTGATATATCTAATATTTTAGAGAGTCCAGTGAATGAATCTTTAAGATATTAAATGTATTAGTTTTAAAGTGAAATATTATTTGTAGAGAAAGAGAGTGATCCTCTATAGTTGAATTATTCTTTATTGAGAAATTTATAATGAAGGTAAAATGATCAAGTCAATGAGATAGATTGATCATTTCCAGTGAGGCACATTTAATGTTAGTGAGACACATTGTTAGTGAGGCATTGGTTTATTTCCAGTGAGGTTCTCAACTAGTGAGGAAGTGTAAGAAAGAAATTTTTAGATAAGCCAGTGAGGCATTTTGAGTGGTTTTGTTCCTCATGAGGGTTCCCACTCAGGACATTTTTCTGTGTCATGTTCTTATGCATGTTTGAGTATATTTTTGTTCATTTCTTCTTGCTTTATATTGCATAAACAAATATAGTTTAAAAAAAGTTGATAAAAGTTAAAATTGGTATGAACATTGATTCATCCCCCCCTCTCAGTGTTCATTGTACTCCAACAAGTGGATGGTGGACAAGAAACTATGACAAAGACCTTTCCCTTTCCTTTCCCCTTGTTGTTATCTTTTTCCTTGTGAGACCCCTCATCTGAACTTTGTTATATTATTTCAAGAACATCAAGATTATTCTTTTCAAGAATGTGCACATCAAGTGATCAACTTATTTCTTCAAACATTTATTCTTATGATGATCGAGTCTTTTATAATAGGCACATTGGACCTTCTCTTTCTTAGACTTATTACCATTTGAAGATGAGGTCTCATTAGCTGCTTTTGGGGTAGCTAAATGTGTATCCTTCTTCTCTCTTTTGTTATTTTTTCCTTATCCTTGTTACTACTAATTTGTCATCATTGTTCTTTTGTGCCTTGGTTGGCATCTAGGTCATGTGACAGATTATTTTAGAGTTCCCATCTACATTAGCTTATCTTTCTCTTGTGTGAGAGAAGTGGAAAAATCATCCAAATATGGCATAGTGAATTTGGACCCAAATGCATCTCTAATAGCATAGAAGGTAGAAACAAATATTAAATGTTTAGAACCTATCTTAGAAATAATACTAAGAATGAGTTTTTCATCGTTCATTTCAATTCCATAATTTTTTAACTAACATCTTACTAATTTCAATTTTGTGAAGAAATTTTGAATTGTATTGAAGTTACTTGGACTTAGACTAATTAGTTCATTTTCTAGCATATGACCCCTCATAGAGTATTGAGTCTCAAATAGAGCTTCTAGATTAGTCCATATTTAATTTGGTGTATTGAAAGATTCAATATGAAATAGATAATTAGAAGAAATAGACAAACACAAAGCTCCATATGCTTCATCACATCTATTGAACCACATAGGTTTTTCTTCATCTTTAGGAGGTTCAGTTTCTAGTCCCATTGCTATCCTATGCAAAACATGACTTCTTAAGTGAATTATCATGCTATATTTATACTCAAAATAGTTGTAAGTATTTAGAATAAGAACTCTTGTTTGAAATGTAGAAATAAGTAATGAAAGAAATAGAACACAAATACACCTCCACCTAATTCAATAGTATCAAAAAATCACCACCTTCAAATATTACAAGGTTGGCACTGTTGCTAGTATGAGTAGTTGGTGTTGTCATTGGTGTCAATCAACTTATGTTTGTGTTGTCATTAATGTTAACTGGTTTATACTATTGGTGATTTTTGGAAGTCTTTAATTAGTTTCTTTATGTTGTCATTAGTAAGTATTACTAGTGTCAACCTCTGGTGTTGCTTTGATAATATTTTGACTATGGATTTTTTTTTGCTAATTTTTTGTGTTCTAGTTAGTTTAGTGATGATGAGGAAGTGTTAAATATAATGAGAATATTTCTTTGGTTCTTGGTTTCCAATTTTTATTGAGAAAATTTGAATAAAGGAGGAAACAGTGTGGTTGAGAGGTGTTGTGGCATACAAAGTAGTGTTATAGTTTTGCTCTACATTTATTTTGTGTTGGAAATCTACTTGTGTGATGTAGATATGTTGATGTGAGGTGTTCATAGGTGTTATATCATAATTTTCTTATTCTGGATCATTATGCAAAGAAATTTGTGTTTACCAGTGTGTGAATTGTGTATTGCAGTGGTGTCTAGGAGAAATGGTTTTTCTCCACATTTCTTCGCAATTTGGTTTCTAGTCTTGTGGATCTAGAAGTATTCTTATATTGCTAGTATTTATTTTTAGTCTAATTTTTTTGTGATTTGGTGCTCTGCAAGGATATATTTAGGTGTTGCAACATGTGTAAGGTTATCTGGTTCACAAGATGAGTATGTTCTTCAAGTGAAAGTTGTTTTGAATGAATTTTTTTATTTTAGTTTTTCTTAGAATATTCCAAAGTGTGTTAAAATTTTGTGTGTGGATTGTGAGTCATCTTTGTATCAATGGAAATGAGTACTTAATTGATTAATGGTGTTAACACATGTTCGGTCGACCTTGGGTGTTTACACTAATTACGGATATGCTTAGGTTTTTGTGAAATCATGAAGTAGCATGTATGAGTGTATTTGGGTCTGAGTTAAGGTATGTTGTGGTCCCCTTTCATTCCTTTCCACCACGAGAATGCTTAGTGTCGACCTAATTTAAATTTGCATGGTTGAGGTGCATAGCCAACCTTGTTAATTATTTTAAAGGTTGAAGATGGTATAAATAAGTGTTGAGTTGATGGAGAATTAAGTGTGTGAAGTGTATTTGATGTGAGATGTAATGTGAAGTGTAAATTTGTGAAGCAGAGTGTGATATTTAATGTGTTAGGCTAGCAATGGAAGCAAGAGTAGAAGGTGAATACATTCTTTAGAGTGGCTGTAAATGTTGTTGCTATGGTGGATTTTTTTTTTCTTTGAAATGGATTTATCATTGTAACAATAATATTTCTTTTCTTTCTAATCTGGAAGTGAGCCCTTCTTTTCTTTTGGGAAGTGATCCCTTTGACATGAGACTATTATATTCAATGTTGCAATTACTTTATATTGTGAGATAATCCTCAGCATGGTTTCTCCCTTCTTGGGTTTTCCACATAAATCTAGTGTTCTTATGTGTTTGGATGTGTTTGCATTAATTTTTTCCATGGTTACATTATGTTAATGCATGATAAGGGTTTAATGGTTGTTGAGGGTTTAAGAACTAATGTAGATCTAAATATTTATGAGGTTTTTGATGTTTTAATGTGCAATTGATTCACCCCCCCTCTCAGTTGTCTTAAGCATTCAACAATTGCTATCATAGCAAGGTTCCTTAGAATAAATCTTAACCACATGAGGTAGATCTTGGATGGTGCACAAAGAGGATCCTATGTTTGATGGAATTGATTATGCATTATGGAAGACGAGAATGGAAGGGTTCCTAGTATCTCTAGGGTTTGGAGTCTAGAAATCTACAAATGGTCTGAGTACTGATGATGAGATCAAGGCATATGAGAACAATGGAAAATAAAGGTATGCTCTTTTGAGTAGTCTTTCTAATTCTGAACTTGTGAAATTTATGAGTCTTAAAACAATTGGTGAAATATGGAAAAATTTGGAAAGTATCTATGAAGGAGATGGAAAGGTCAAGCAAGACAAAATGTAAAATTTGAAGATCAAGTTAGAAAACCTAAGGATAATAGAAGATGAAGATATTATAGGCCACATGCATAAAGTGGATGAAGTTATAAAATCCATCAAAGGCCTTGGAGGAAATCTTGAAGATGATAAGGTGATAAAGAACGTATTGAGAATTCTTACTATATCCTTTAGTCATAAGGTTTCTACTCTTGAGGAAATTCATAATTTGAGTACTTATCCAAGAGATTAGTTGTTTGGTGCATTAATAATTTTTGAATTGAGAGATTTTGGTCCAAGATGTGAAAAATGAGACTGCTTAAAGTTGGAAAAGAAGATCAAGATGATGTAGAAGCGAATTATGTAAGAAGGTTGAAAAAGGGTATTGGAAAATACATAGGTAAGTTACCTTTCAAATTCTTTAACTTTAGAAATATTGGTCATTATGCTTCAAGATGTCCTATCAAAGCTTCAAAATATCGACCTAAGGAGAATAAAGGTAAAGCAATTAAGAAAATTTATAAGTTAGGGAAGATGCTAGTATATCTGATGTTGAATCTAATTATCTAGATGATGAATATGATGAATGCTTGTTCATGGTTCTTTAACTTTGAGAAATGTGTAAAGAAAAGTGCTCTAAAAGGTCATAACATTGGGGGAGAAATGGTGTTTTCTTTTTGTACTAGAGAAGAGAAGTACAGTTGGATTATTAACGGTGGATGCTCAAATCACATGATAAGTAATAAGAGTAAGTTTTTTAAGCTTGAGAAGTTTGAAGGAGGCTTAGTTAAGTTTGGTGATGATGCATCTACTAAGATATGTGGAAAAGGTTCAATCAATTTTGATGGCAAGCATAATACAAGTGATTTTATTTATGTTAAGGTTCTACAACATAACCTTTCAAGTGTGGGACAAATGTGTTACAGTAAAGGATATAATATTGTCTTTCAATACACTGGCCATGAGATTGGAAAAGGCTCTAGAACTGTGGTTATAGTAGGAAGAAGGATAGATGGAAATGTTTATCAACTCAATGATGCAAATGGCCAATGATTTATGACTCAGATTAATGAAATATGGCTATGGAATAGAAGGATGTGTCACATAAATTTGCATAGCCTAGTGAGGATCAATTCAATTCAAGCTATGAAAGATCTACTAAAGATTCTAAAACCTAGCAATGTTGTCTACAAGGAATGTCAAATTTGGAAACAAGCTAGAAAGAGTATCAAATTCAAAGAATAATTTACTATTGTTCCTTTGGATTTGGTGCTTACAAATATTTGTGGACCTACTAGAATCAAAAAAATTCAAGGTGATAAGTATTCCATGCTTTTAGTTGATGATTATTCTAGAATGACTTGGGTTACTTTTCTCAAAGAAAAATCATAAGCTTTAAATAAGCTTAAAGAATTAAACCTATAGTTGAGAATGAAATGGATATGAAAAAAAAAATTAAGGTCTAATAGAGGTGGAGAGTTCACCTCCAATGAGTTTAACACCTATCATTAAGTTCATGAAATAAAGAGGCATTTTTCAAACTCTAGAACTCCACAACATAATGGAGTGGTTAAAAAGAAGAATAGGACCATTCAAGAAGTAGAAAGGACAATGATGAAAGAATAAAACCTATTGGAATTATACTAGAGAGAAGAAATTCATACTACAATGTATATTCTTAGCAGAGCACAAGCAAGGACAAATAGTTCAAAGACTCCCTATGAGTTGTGGTATGGAAGAACTCCTACTATGAATTATTTATGTGTTTGGAAGAAAATTATACATTAGAAGAGATGAAGAAAATAGGAAATTTTGATACAATATTTGATGAAGGAATATTCCTTGGATATTCTACAAAAAACAAAGCTTACCAGTGATACAACAAGAGGCTAAAAAACATTGTTGAGAGTGTAAGTGTCAAGGTAGATGAAGACTTACACAAAAGTTAAGTGATGATATATGGGTATGAGTTTGATGAGTCCTATTGTAGAAAATAATGGAAATATGATGGTAAGGAAAAATAAGTATAGGTTGAAGAGGAAGAAGCTTCAAAAAGGACCCCTAAGACCCCTAAGTTTGTGTAGAAGAATAATTCAAAATATCAGATCATTGGTGATAATAGTAGAGGTATTTTGACAAGAATAAAGGATGCTATGATAGAATAACTAGTAAAAATTTTACTTTGAAAATTTGAACCTAAAATAGTGATTGAAGAATTCAAAGATGAACATTGGGTCAAGGCTATGGAGGAAGAACTGGTGCATATTTAGAAGAATCGGACTTGGGAACTTGTCCCAAGCCTAGCAAAAAAGAATGTGATTGGAACTAAGTGAGTGTTCCGAAACAAGCTGAATGAGAATGGACAAGTGGTGAGAAATAAGGAAAGACTTGTGCATAAAGGTTACTCACAAGTAGAAGGAATAGGTTTTGAGGAGAAATTTTATCCAGTGGAAAGAATGGAAGATAATAGTATGTTTTTGGATTTTGCAACACACGAGTATTTCAATGTTTATCAAATGGGTGTGAACTCATCATTTTTGAATGGTGATTTGGAAGAAGAGGTTTATATTGAACAACTGGAAGGTTTTTAGTTATCATATAATCCTGATATGGTTTACATATTGAAGAAGACACTTTATGGTCTAAATAAAGCTCCCAAATCTTGGTATGCAAGGTTGGATAGGTGTTTGTTGTAGCAAGGTTTCAGTAGAGGTATCACAAATAGAAATATTTACTTTAATGTTAAAAAATATCAAATATTGATTGTGGTTGTGTACATTGATGATATAATATTTGGGGGAAATGAAGCTATGTGTAAGAAATTTGCAGAAGAGATGTAGAAAAAGTTTGAGATGTCTATGTTTGGGGAGATGAATTTCTTCCTTGGACTTCAAATCAATCAGACAAAGAAAGGAAATGTTGAATAAATTTGGGATGGAAGACTCCAAACTAGTATGTACTCTCATGGCTACTAGTTGAAAATTGAGTAAGAATGAAGAATCTCCTAAGGATGATTAGAGCAAGTATAGATAAATGATTAGAGGACTACTATATTTAACTGCTACTAGACTAGATATCATGCATGTAGTTTTTCTTGTGGCTAGATTTCAAGAATATTGCAAAGAGTCACATGTTGCAACAGTAAAGAGAATATTCATATACTTGAAGGGCACTCTGGAACATGTCTTATGGTCTCCAAAGGATATCGATTTCTCTTTGATTTCTTATATAAATGAAGATTGGGTTGGTTGTGTGGATGACTGAAAGTGTACAAGTGGTGGTTCTTTCTTTCTTGGAAGCAGGTTGGTGTCTTAGCTAAGTAAGACATAGGATTTAGTGTCATTATCTACTACAAAGATAGAATACACTGTTGCAACATCATGTTGTGCGTAGTTGTTATGGATGAAGCAAACTTTGAAGGATATCAGAGTGATATATGATGAACATATTTCTATCTTATGTGATAATACAAGTCCTATAAATATTTCAAAGAACCCAATAATGCATTCAAGGACAAATAATATTTCAATCTCGAAGAAATTTTTGAGAGAGAAGGTTGCAGAGAATGAGGTGAAGTTGGAGTATGTACCTACTAAGGACCAATTTGTAGAAATATTCATGAAGGCTCCTCCTAATGATACTTTTAAGTATCTTTGAGATAATTTAGGGTTTATTACACCTCCTTCTTTGAACTAGATGCATAAGGATATGCATTAGTCTAGTGGACTTCAAGAATCATTCCTTATTCTAGACTCATGTTGGTGGCTACCTCTCAGGGGGAGTAGGTAGTGGTATTTTTTGTTGTTGTTGTTAGGGGGAGTAAGTGTTGTTGTAGGTTGGTGTTTATCAGCTAGTTCATAGGATATGAGCAGTGGTTGTTGGTTGGTATAGTTTGTTGTGTGCTCCTAATGGGGAGTATGTAGAGCAGTAAAAAGGAAATATGTTGCAAAGCAATGGTGAGAAGGTACAAGTATGATTGATTTCAAAAGTGGAAAGAGATGCAAATGTGTTGTCCTTTGCCACTAATTTGAAAGGGGGGGAGAGGATAATGTGAAAAAGGTAAGAGTCGATTGAGAAAAGGAGAAAGAGTAAAGTGAACAAGGAGAGAATGATATAAGGGGGAGAAAGAAAAAGAGTTGGAGTACCATGTTGGTGATCAGAGTTGTGTTTGTTGTTGGTAGTTTTTTACATCATGTCTTGCCATCAATGACAAAGGGGTGATTGTTGCTAATATGAGTAGTTGGTATTGTCATTGATGTCAATAGGCTTATGTCTTTTTTTTCATTGATGTCAACTAGTTTATACTATTGGTGATTGTTGGAAGTCTTTGATTAGTTTCATTATGTTGTCATTAGTAAGTATTACTAGTGTCATCCTCTGGTATTGCTTTGATAAGCTTCTTTCTATAGATGTTTTGTTAAGTTGATGTGTTGTATTTATTTTAGTGATGATGAGGAAGTGTTAAAGATTATGATAATATGTCTCTGGTGCTTGGTTTTCAAGTGCTTTTGGGAAAATTTGAATAAAAGAGGAAACAATGTGGTTGAGAGGTGTTCTGGCATACAGAGTAGTGTTCTAGTTTTCTCCACATTTCTTTTTTGTTGAATGTCATCTTTTGTAGTTCAGATATATTGATATGAGGTGTTTGTACATGTCATATCCCAAGTTTCTTGGTCTAGATCATTGTGTAGAGAAATTTGTGTTCACCAGTGTGTGAATTGTGTATTGTAGTGGTGTCTAGGAGAAATGGTTTTGCTCCATATTTCTCCACAGTTTGGTTTCTAGTATTGCATATCTCAAAGTATTCTTATATTGCTAGTATCTATCTCTAATTTTAGTTGGTTGTGTTTTGGTGCTCAGTGAGGTTGGATTCAGGTGTTGTAGTGTGTGTAAGGTTATTTGGGTGCATAGGATGAGTATGTCCTTCTAGTTAAAGTTGTTGTGAAGGAATTTGTTGGATTTTAGTGTGTTTTGGAATATTCCAAAGTGTGTTAAATTTTTTGTGTGGTTTGCAAGTCATCTTTGGATCAAAGGAAGTGAGTACTTAATTTCTTAATGGTTTTGACATAGGTTCAACCGAAATTGGGTGTTTACACTAATTGAAGATATGCTTAGTTGTTTGTGAAAGAATGAAGTAGCATGTATGAGTGTATTTGGGTCTATGTTAAGGTATGTTGTGGTTCACCTTCATTCCTTTCTACCACAAGAATGCTTAGTGTTGAACTAATTTGAATTTGCACAATTGAGGTGCATAGTTGACCTTGCTAATTGTTTTCAAGGTTGAAGATGGTATAAATAAGTGTTGAGTTGATGGAGAATTAAATTTGTGAAGAGTGTGTTATGTGAGATGTAATGTGCAAATTTGTGAAGTGTAGTGTAAGCTTTAATGTGTTAGGCTACTAGAAGCAGTGAGTAGAAGGTGTCTACATTCTTCAGAGAGGTTGCAAATTTACTAGTGTTGGTGTGGTGGATATTTCTATTTATTGAGATGGATTTCTCATTGTAACAATCTTCTTTCTTCTTCTTTCTAATATGGCAGTGAGCCCTCTAGTAGTGAGCCTATTGTATTCAGTGTTGTAAATACTTTATATTGTGAGCTAATCCTCATCGTGGTTTTTCCCTTCTTGGTTTTTCCATGTAAATATGGTTTTCTTATGTGTTTGGATGTGTTTGCATTACTATTTTCCATGGTTACATTTTTCTAATGTGTGATAAGGCTTTAATGGTTGTTGAGGGTTTAAGAACTAATGAATATTTAAATATTAATGAGGGTTTTGATATTTTAATGTACAACTGATTCACCCCCTTGCAATCGTCTTCTACATTCAACAAAAACTTTATAGTTTAGTGTGTTTAGAAAGCTTTTTCCAAGTTACAATGCTCAATACACCCACAATAGAAAAAAAAAATTGACACAAAGTGAGCCCAATACAAAATATAAAAAAATTAGCCTTGTACTTACATAGTGTTCTTCAATACCTATCCAGTGCCTATTTTTTTCTAAAAATGGAGCTCCTAGATGAAAGTTATAGCTCGTTGAAGAAAAAGTAACAAACAAGTTCAACCTACAATATCTGAAAAAAATGGAAGATTTTATTCTCAATTCCTCTATGGATAGAAACTACTCATCTCCAACTTTTTGTTGATATCTCACTTTCCAAAATGGACACCATAGTGAAAAGTTATGATTTTTTGAAAAAAATGGATGAATTTATCCTATAGTAATGACCCTCCTAGAAAAATTAAAAAATTCCTAAAATGGATTTTTATATGAAAATGGGGTTTTTTGGGCCATCTAAATGCTATGGTAATATTCATTTGGGATATAAGTGCTCCAATAAAAAGTTGTTCACCAAATTTGAACTTCAAACCCTACTTTACAACTATATCATTTAGTGACCAAATTAAGTGAAACAAAAGCTAGATTTGACTTTCTTGGACATTGTAAACTTAATAGTGAGGTTATATTTGCACCAACATGGTCCAAAATGAACCTAAAATAAAAATCCACAAAGATAAAACCTAAAATCTAATATTTCTATCATTTTTTTTATTCTCCAAGTCATCATATGATGCAAGTAGAAGAGCATACTCAACTTTTCAAGATCTAACATAAAAATCTCAAACTCTGTAATGACCCATTCTAATTATTACTTAATTTTACTATTGCAAATGACATTATGAATATTTAATTTTAAAAATAAATAACTAAGAAGTTATTTTCAATCATAGACCATGATAGTCTTGAAAACATCCAAGGTTTCCTCTTGATGCTCACCTCCATTGGTGGATGAGAACATGGTTGAAGTGCTTTACCACCCAACCATGAAGCTTACGCTTCTTCGAAATTCTTCCAACTTGAAGAATACCTAACCCTGCACATAAATTTTAGCAAGAGAAAAATCTGCAAGGTGGAATTTGGTGCATGCCCAAACATAATATGCATCTCTATCTATGATTTAGAAAAAATGCAAGATCTATACTAGGAATCCAACAAAGAGTGTTATCAAAAATTCCATACATACATAATGGGATAATTGCTTGGCCAAGCATAAAAATTAAGTTGCAACAACAAATGATGGGTTTTGGATAAAGCAAAAGCCTATACTCTCTAAACTCTATTTTTCCACCTGACACGAAAGGTAACTTTCAACAACACAATTATCTCTTAGCAATTATCTACCCTCTACCAACATCTACCCTAAGGTGCTCTAGTCTACTTAGGTTTTGTTCTATTCAAACAAGAGAATATTCTTTACAGACATATATACAAAAAATTCAGTCTACTTATTTCCTCTACTTAAATAAAATCAGAAAAAAGATTCAAATGGAACTGATCAATACATTATTCATTCATTTCATACACATGTCACGTGATTACATTCAATCTAATTTAGTATTCATTTAAGAAAGAATTAAATAAGTAACAAAAGAAGGTATGTCACAAGTATATGTATGTACGTAGACGAAGGTCTATGTGCATACACATATATGTGCTAACTTAAGTTATTATTTTGTGCATACATTATAAAATAAAAACCATTATAACATATTGCTTCCATTCAAAATAATTTTATAGATTGACATATCATTTGTTAGTAATCCAAAATGTAAATTTTCCTTTCAATAAATGAGAATAGATCTATTTGAATGGTTCTTACATATTGATATGTTGTTTATAGCAAAACAAAGTTGCTTGTAGCAAAACAATGTTTTTTATAGCAAAACAGATGTTGTTTAAAGAAAAATGATGTTGTTTGTAGAAAAACGATGTTGTTTGTAGAAAAACGATGTTGTTTGTAGAAAAACGATGTTGTTTGTAGAAAAAAAATGCTTTTTGTAACAAAATAATGCTTTTTACAGCAAAATAAATGTTATTTATAGCAAAACAATGTTGTTTGTAGTAAAAAGGTGTTGTTTAAAGCTAAACAATGCTATTTATAGCAAAACAATGTTGTTTATAGCAAAAAAAATGCTATTTATAAAAAAATGATGTTCTTTGTAGAAGTTTGTAGTTTCAGTCTCAAGTTAACTAGTGCTTCATTTATTTGAGTCTCGTCCAGGGACCCTTAGCTATTCAATCCAATCATGGTCAAAGATTTGAAATGATATAAATTCCATTCTCATGTTTTTATTCAAAGATCTATCATTCTGAGAATGGTTGTATATAAATATGCATATAAAGAAAATAACCAAATGATTTTGATATTATTTCTTGCAATGTAATAAAACTTGAATGACATAATGGTCATTTAACAACAGTAATGTTTTACACATAAACTGGGATCAATCTTATTTTTGCTCAGGTTTTGAAGAACCCACATTCATTGATATAAACATATTTATGGCAATGTCATTCTATGGAATGACCAAAAGTTAATTAATTGTTTCTTAATATTTAGCAATATCAAGACCGTATCCTAAGCATTCCAATCCACGGCCTGGTTGTATTTTTTCAAAGGTTCTATCTAGGTTTCATTCATAGGGAATGATAATTTGACATACTTAACATGCAAACACAAGGATAGAATGATACTTCGTTCTGCCATCGTCCTCTATAGATGAGGCAACATGAAACAATAACAACAATGTGATGGTAAAAACACAGTAGTAAAGAATAATAATATTATCTTACAATAATGGAGCGACATAAGCCCCACCATCGCTTACTGTGAAGAGGAAAAAAATTACAACAATGATACCCATTGATCCAAGATCAAATTCAATGGTTCTTGCACCCATATGGTGTGGATAACCGATGGTATTCTATCATACAGAGTATGGTATAACATAAAATTTTAGTGAAGGATTTGCTACCTACCCTTAGAGGGGGTGATAACGATTTAAGAACAATTTCATTCCTAATTCACAAGCTATCATTTCCACTGATTAGTTGTGTGAATGGCTAAGCATTTCACATGCCAGAGATAATAAAAAATAGCGATAACATAAAACTCATAGGGTATAAAATATTTAGATTTCATGTTTTTAGCAAGGCATGCACAAAGCATGTACAACAAGGAATGGCCGACATGGCCTTTGCTTACAATAGAAGATGTAATAAATTCAATTGAAAGAATTGCATATAGAGATCATCAAACAGGAATCTTCAAAAATAACAAAACATACATTTCTTATGAATTAACTAAACTGGGAATGCAAACATTTTCAAAGTAATTCCATCGAATACCTTTGTTTTTTATGGATTTTCTCTCAGCTTTTTCCTCAGGAAATCATCAGACTAGCCATTCTCCTCCAATCTTTCTCGATGTGTTACCAAATTGGTAGCTTCCTACTTTTTTTCCCATGCGCTCCACTAAATAACCATTTCAAGTCATAATTGCCATTAATTTTTAGCCACCCCATACAGAAATTTGAATTTTTTTCCTTAAGTGAGAATGCAGGCCATGATTCATAAGATCTCCCTCATGATATTATTTGGAATTCTATCAATATGATTGTGGTAATTTTCATTCCAAATTTGATTTTTAAGGAATATATATATATAGGTGTGTGTGTATATGTGTATCTATGTGTGTGTGTGTGTGTGTGTGTTTGTATATATATGTTTATATGAACATATATCATTATTTAAATAAGAATGAAATTTTATTTTATTTCAAACAATAGTGTTTAAATGAAGGGGTTTTCTTATTCTTTAAATAAGTATTTTTGAAATACATATATTCATTATGTGCTAATTCATGCTATCATTTTCTTTTAAATTCTCAAAACATAAGATCAAGATAGACAATTAAATAAGAATTCACATGTATTTCATTTCAAAAGTCTACCTTTTTAATCATAGAATTATTTCAAATCAGATTAATATACTCTCCTATACGAATTTCAAATGCATTCATCATGCCATTTTATGGTGTGTGCACCCAAATTCCATCAAGCTTACCATTCTATCTAGCTAAACAATCCTACTTCAATCATGTTCTCGTCCTTCAACCTATTATCCTACAATTGCACACAATTGCACTTACACAATTGATCAGTAACGTTCAATCATGATAAAATATAAGATAGTTCAAAAGAGTACATGGTCAAAAGATGGTCAACTTCTTTCAAACATTTCATAAATATTGAATTTCCTCAATAATTCAAATCATATTATAAATTAAATGCAATAAAAATTGGGTTATGACATCCTTCCCCTCTTGGAAGAGACATCATCCCGATCATTATTTAATCAAAATTTAAGCATATATGTCTATTTTAACATCATATCATACTATTCCAACCCAAAAAAATTCAAACAAAATTATCAAAAGTCTCTTTCTAAGAAAGAAAGTGTGGGAAGGAGCATTCTATTTCTTCTGTATCCTCCCAAGTAGCATTATCTTCTGAATACTAGTCTCATTGGACCTTAAACTAAGCAATATCTTTGCTCTTCAACTTAACTCGACATTGCATCTATCCAATATTCTAATAGGCTCCACTAACACCACTCTTGGTCTTGTACCTACAAGGATTTCCAATCAAGAACATGAGCTACATTAGGATGATATGGCTTAAGCAAATAAAAATGAAATACATTATGAAGTCGAGCTAGAGCAGGTGGTAGAGCAAGTCTATAAGCAATTGGGTTGATCACTTCCAAGACTTCAAATGGACCCACATATCTCAGGACCAACTTGGAAGAATTTCCAAAAGCAATGGAACTTTATGAGGCCTAACTCTTAAGAATACTTTATCCCTACCACAAACTGTCTAAGAGTTTTATTCTTGTTGAAATAACTCTTATGTTTGTCTCCCACCTCCTTCAGTTAGCCCTTAATAACTCTCATTTTTTCTTCCATCTTCTTAAGCATTTCAGGTCCTACTATGATATTTTCTTCCAATCTATCCCAACTGATGGGTGTACAACACTTCCACCCATAAAGAGCTTCAAATGGTTCCATACCTATGGATGTGTGATAAGAGTTATTGTAAGAAAACTCTACTAATGTTAAGTATTCTTCCCACTTATATTGTTGGTCCATGTAGTACATTCAGAGGATATCTTTGACTACCTAATTCACCCTCTTTCTCTACCTATCAGTCTGAGGATGATAAGTCAAGCTAACATTTAACTTGGTTCCCAATGCAACATTCAAGGTCATCCAAAATTTTGAGGTCATTCTGGTGTCTCTATCAGAAATAATAGTCTCTCATACTCCATGTAAGTGAAAGATCTCCTAGAAAAATTTCTTGTCCAGGGTCAATGATCCATCCTTAAGGTTTCTTGGAATGAAGTGTGCCACCCTAGTCAACTTATTGATCACAACCAAGATAACATCATGTCAATTCTTGCTCAAAGGTAACCCTTGTACAAGGTCCATACTAATCACCTTTTTTTATACTCAGGTATGTCATGAGGATACAATAGCCTCGCTAGATGTGCATGCTCAACCTTGACTCACTAGCACTCTAAGCATCTGGCTACATAATCTACTACATCATTCTTGAGTTTAGGCCAAAAGTACAATTTTTTTAATTCTATGATAATCTTGGATACTCTAGGGTGTCCTAAATAAGGTGCTTTATGAACCTATTCTAAAACTAGCTTCCTCAGTTCTCCAAAGTCTAGAATATACATTATTCTCTAGTATCTCAAAATGCCATCCAGTTTGATCTTATACCCATCAAACTAATGATCTGACAGATTCTCTGGTAGGGCGCACTTCACTCTTCTGTAGTGCTCATCCCCTTGAAAATGTTGTATCACCTATTGTCTCAAATTAGGCCTTGTTGATATCATGGCTTCCAGATGTATTTTCCTACTAAGAGCATCAACCACTCTATTCTCTTTTCCTTTTATATTCTCAATTTTGAATTCATACTCACTAAGGAATTTGAACCACCTTCTTTGTTGGCATTAAGGTTTGGTTGAGTAAAAATGTATCTCAATCCCAAATGTTTTGTCTTGAGCTCAAATGGTTTTCCCAAGAGATAATGCCTCCACATTTGCAAGGCATGAACTATTGCAGCCAACTCTAAATCATGTGGTGCATAATTCACCTCATGTTGTTTAAGCTTCCTCAATTCATATTACACTACCACTTGTCCATCATGCATTAGCACTACTCCCAATCCCTCTCCTGAAGCATATGTGATTACAATGAATCTTTCATTAGGATCAAGGATGGTCAGCACTAGTGTTGTCATGAGCCTCTTGTTGGGATGCATTTTCACACTTCTCGGTCCATTCAAATTGTGTTCCTTTTCTTTGGAGTGTCGTGATTGGGGACACAATTTGGGAGAACCCTTGCACAAATTTTATATAATATCCTATGACTCCCATGAAGATATGGAATTCTGACACATTTTGAGGCATTGGCCATTCCATGATCACCTTGATCTTCTTAGGGTCTATAGAGACTCCCTCGGCTGAAATAATATGGCCTAGATAGTGCACCCTATCTTGATAAAATGAGCATTTGGATAGCTTCCCAAATATTTTCTTTTCTCTTAGCTGATGTAAAACTATCCTCAAGTGCCTATCATGCTCTTAAACAAACTTTGAGTAAACTAGGATTTCATCAATGACAATCAAAATAAAGTCATACAAACAGTCTCTAAACACACTATTCATGAGGTTCATGAAAGCTACTGGTGCATTGGTCAAACCAAAAGGTACCACCATGAACTCATAATTTCCATACTGAGTTCAAAAATCAATCTTTGAAATATCTTCTTCCTTTAATCTCAACTGATGGTATCTTGACCTGAGATCAATTTTGGAGAACACTGTCACTCGCTTCATCTGGTCAAAAAACTCATTGATCCTTGGAAGTGGATATTGATTCATGATTATTTCCTTGTTCAACATCTAATAGTCTATACATAGATGCAAGATCCCATCCTTCTTTTTCACAAAGATAACTAGTGCTCCCCAAGGAGACATGTTGGGTCTTATGAGCCCTTTGTTCAAAAATTCCATTAACTAGGCCTTCAACTCATAGAGTTCGATGGTATTCATCTGATATGGTGCTTTGGATTGAGGCTCAGCTCCTAGTACAAGGTCAATAGAGAATTCAAATTCTTGTTTTGTAGGTAACTCTGTGAGTTCATCAAGGAATACATCTCAAAACTCCTTGACAATAGGGTAGGCATCTAAATACGGTTCCTTGTTGTCAAGGTTACTAATATGCATAGCATATAGAGTACATCCCTTTCGACAAGCCTTTTTGAGTTGCATATTAGAGATCTATCTAATCTCTAAGGGTATGTGCATTCCACAAATCTCAATTGGGTTCCCATAATCGTCCAAAAAATTAACTACCCTATCCTCATAGTTCACTATAGACTTATGCTTAGTTAACCAATTTATTTCCAAAATTACATTGTATGAGCCTAAAGGTGCCACATATAGGTTGACATGGATTTGGAAATTTGGAAGTTATAACTCGCTGCACAAAAGAGATAGGTATCCACCCTCCACTCTTCTTGATTTCCATACTCTACTTGGTATGTTTTCTAACCCACTACCACTCGTCTCTTGCCTAGTGGTCACCATGCTGACTCACACCTGTCCTGCATCACATTTCACGTCTATCATAACTTAACATTGGGTTCTATGAGTAAATATTTTTATTCTACATAACATTACATACACATGCATATATCACTCATTCATTAAAGACATACACATTGATGCATAGTAGACATATTTTGGAGTTCTTCGTTTGAACACACCAAAAATAACATCTTGATTTATTTATATTAGGTGTGGGTCAATATACCCTTATTTATAAAATCTTCTTGTTACATTAATTAGTTTTCTTGTTCTCAAAGAGAGCAACATCCTTGAGGTCCTTGGCATAATTTACATCTATTTTCTCAGAAGAGGAGAGTTGAGCACGTAGGCTCTCCTTTTCCTCCTTAGTTAATAAGGGTGCATTTGGTCCAAAACCTAGGGGCCAATCTATGATTACAGCAAGCTTCTTATAAATCTTAGGAGTTTTCTTCGACTACTCAATATTCTAGCCCCTCTCTAGCTTAAGTCGAGTGAGGGCTTGAACTAGAGTCTCATCATCGAGAATCTTTGGATAAACCTCAATCTTGGTGTTTTTTTCCAATATGACTTTCTAGTTCGAGGTCCTTGCAGTCTTCCCTTTTTTTCATCCTAACTTAGACCTTCCCATATCTGCATTCAACCCAAGTTTGGTCAATTCTCAGGACAACTCAATTTGTTCAAGGGTCAACTATCCCCTAGTCATGGCTATTGTGGACTCCAAAAGGCCTAGAGTTGAACCCTAAGCTCTGATACCAAATGTAATGACCCATTCTAATTATTACTTAATTTTATTATTGTAAATGACATTATGAATATTTAATTTTAAAAAGACATAACTAAACATCTATTTTCAATCATAGCAATACATATCTAATTAAAATGAGCCAAATATATATATATATATATATATATATATTCAATTTCAATGTCAATTACAATATCCAAGTTGACTTGGCTCATAGGGCCACAAAGTCAATAAAATATATAAATTTTACATCAAGGTTACATCATAGACCATGATAGT
>VDFB02373365.1:248890697-249103561 GCA_007258455.2 Sequoia sempervirens
AATACGAGGATTTGAACTAGTGGATTCACACCCATTGGAGGTGAGGGCATACCTTGCATCATTTCATCAGTTGTGATAGTGACTTCATCAAAATCAAAAGGAGATTCAACCCTTCTTTCTTATTCAAATTTTCTCCTCTTCGGTGTATACTCTCTAGAGATGAGTCACTCTCAACAACTTGTGGAATAGATGACATCGGAGGTGGAGATGGTGGAAATTGAGGTGCAGGAGAAGATGCTCATGACCTCTTTGATTGAGTATGGGTGGAAATTATTTGTTCCTCCCTCACCATGCTCTTCTTCCTTGAAAATACATATTGTTTTACAGTGGCTGATATGTTGGTCTTTCTTCAACCATTGGGGATTTTCCCTTTTCATGTACTTCTCTTTCTTCTTTGAGGTACCTTACTACCCTATCAAAATTTTGAAGTATTGTCTCCACTCTCAAAATTTTATCATTAATGTTTGAGAAAATTTCCTTAAAATAAAGATCATTGTATTGCTTTTCCTTCTCCAATTTGATTAATGCTAACCATTTCATCTTCTTTTCCTTTGCCTTTTAAAAAAATAAAATAAAATTTGATTACATCTTCAAGAAAATAGAAGTTGTTCCAAAATTTTCCTCCCTTAATATTTTCCTTCAAGGCCACCATGAAGCCTTTTGGATCATGATTTATTGCTTTACAACATTTCATTCCAAGAGGTGTAATCCTTGGGACAATCTTTTTCCATCCATCTTTAATCATAATTTTTTAAAAGAAAATAGTGTACATGTAGGAAAAAGAGTTCCTTTCTTTATTCCAACTAAGTAGTTATCTTCAACGTTTCCTAACTGCCACATTACTTCAAGAAAACCAATCTTCAATGGCACATCTCTTGGAAATACACGAGGTTTGAAACTTGTTCCATATTCTTAGAGGATGGTACAATGGGGATATGGTATGATATCTCTCCAATTATGCTCAATGGCTAATTTAGGCATCCTCTCCTTAGGTCTTAGAAAATATGTAAATCCTTAGGAATCCTAGGTGGATCGATCACCAAGAATCTTTTCAATTTTGAAACAAACACATTTGAGAAAAAATGAAACTGAATTCTTTCTCACACTTGTCCTAAAGATGAGTCCATGCTTGGATAGGGAAATGCTGATTTTTTCACCCTTTCTCTCCAATTTCATATCCTATCCAATGTGATCAACTCCTTTGTATAAATATATGTGTATTAGCAAGGAGTACCACCAACACTTCCCTCTTGTTTCACCCTTCTTTAAGGCCATCATACCTTTGTGAATCTCATTTGACATATATGTTACAAAATCATATAATTTGTTGAGCATTACATGTTAAATATTCACTGCCATGTACATGAAAGCTGTTGGCATCCTTGTGGGAGGATCAAACCCTAAAATTTGACAGAGAGTGTACAAAGTCCTCTAAAAATAGAATTCAAATATGTCAACTTGAAAGGCTCCTTATCAAATGGATTAAGTTTGATCTTGTTTCCTCTCTTTCCTCTTCCCTTGAAATTTGTCAATATGAAAACCCTGAAAGTTGATTTTCAATCAGTAGGCTCCTTGGCATCAGGGTTCAAATTGAAAACCTCAATAATTCTTTCTTGAGTAATATCAATCATTTTTACACTAGAATGTGTCCTTACGACCCAAGCATTAGGGTCATAATTAGTTGTTATGGCTTTTAGGAGGTCAATGTCAAGGTACACATTTGGAACAACAAGTTTTCCCATGTCTAACCTCCATTCATTGCATGTGGGGATGCTACAATATCTCTTCCTAAACCAATATTTGAAAAGAGTCCATCCAGTTGCTAGTAGTGTAGCATCCTTAATAGCATATTATCAGTAAAAAATGCCATCTTCTATTCTAGGACCTTGAAACAATATTTGACCATCAGGTTTATTATTTGTGGAGTTGGGTAATTGGTACAATATGTCTTGGAATAGGGCTCATTTTGGGAAGCAAAACTAGAGGGTTTGGCTTTTCGGGGTGCTATTATAATGAAAGATAGTGCAAGCTAGGGTTTTCTTAGGTGCAACTAGGGTTTAATTTTGATGTAGAAAAGAAAAGAAAATTTAAAACAATTAAAATGTAATTTGATGAACTCCAAATCTTAAAAGTTTCCCTAGATTACAATTCGAAACAAAAAACTAGAAATTGAACATAAATTTGGTGGAAATTTAGCACAAAAAGTAGTTTCACTTACAAGTTTTTGAATACTTGGAAACCATGATTCTAGATGTGAAGAGCTTGAGTAACACTACAATCGATTTCTAGATTCTTGAATATGATTTTGTGAATCAGAGTTATGATTTCAATTAATGTTCACTTGCATAAACCAAAATGACTCCATTAGCCCCATTAGAAAATTTGAATGTTAGCCATTGATCTTCTAGTGAGTTGGATTGATGGATGGCTAAGATGGAGTCACATGAGTTTGAAAATTTGTCTTATGTTGACTTTGACACCATGCCTGTTAGATTCTGCCATGTGGAATTCCTTCCTTGCTATCAATATGGGCTCTACCATACCTTACGATGTTTGAGAGTGTCTACATGTCGTTAGACCACTATCCCACATGGGTCTGTTGGAATAGTGATCAATAGCTATGTGCTAGAAGGCAATGGCCTAGATGCTTCCATGTGTCAAAAATTAGATAGATTTTAACCTTCCAAGCCCGTGTCCATACTTAATAACTTTTCAACATGTTCTGAAATTTTTCTAGATGAATGGCTACAATTAAAACATATTGATCCTTTTAAACTTGAATCGTCAAGGAACTTTAGTGGCCTATTCTTTAATGTCTTAAGAAATATTTAATGAAATATTTTACCTTGCCAATAGTCATTTTGAATGGCTCAGATAATGCCACACGTCCGTTTCCAATTCCCCGCATGGTATTGACATCTTCTAATAGATTCCCTATGGGTTGGTGGGGAATGGTCAAGATTTAACCATCAGAAGAATTCTAAGCTCTCAGATCTTGGGCCCACTATCACCATTGCTTTAGAAGCTTGTTAGATCCTTCAAAGAAATGGGACACACAAAATATTCCCACCATCCCACACATATTTTTTAATAAATATTTTAATGATGCAAGTGAGTGAGCAACCAATAGAAAACAAGTTTTTTGGACATACCACTCAAAACTTTAAGGAAAAATGATGTATGTGTCTTAAGTTACAACATAAAAGGGGATATCCTAGGCATTTAGTCTTAGGTATTATTTATGAAATATTTCATACCTTTCCTAAATTAGAGATTTAAACATTGAAAATATTAGTCCACCTAGACTTAAGACCATTGGAAAATACTAAAAAGTCCATGCAACCAATTATTTTGCTCAGAAGAAGGGGCCAACTTACCCATGATGTTAATGGATCAAGTTATAACTTAAGAGACTAGGAAAAGGAAAACACATGTCAATGAAGAATTAAAAGAAGGTTAGGGATTTTGCATTATTAAGGTTGTAGGATGGTTTTAGCTGTAAGATTGAACCCTAGTGACTATAAAACAAAATCCTAACCTTCAAGAGACCAATGGATGATAAAACTTTGAAATGCAGCCACAAAACCACTAATTTTTTCAAAGTCATATCAATGGCTCTAGTTGGGGATGCTTATTCAACATGAACAAAATGAGATTCTATAATTTCTTGGTAGAGAAGACCATACAAAAATGTAGACAAAAATTAAAAACTAGACATATGGAAAAGGAAAAAAGGAAAACCTATTTACAAACCTATACATAAAAATACAATGTACATGGAAGATAATAGACCTCAAGTGAAGTATGGCTTCAAGAATTTTCCATGTACTAGCAATTCAAGAAGTTCACGAATAATTTTTTTCATGTAATATGAATCCTCCCCATGTGTGTTGCTAATCAAATATTGTCCTAGCCAAAGAGCATCAAATTTACCATGCTTTCCTTTCTCCCATTCTCTTGCATTCCACATCAACACCATATCACCAAATTCAAACTTCTTTGATGAAGTCTTATTATCATGTGGTTTCTTTACTTGCTACTACAACTTAATGTTCTTTTGTTGTGCTACTCTTCTTTTTTCATCAAGTTCTATTGGAGCATTGATCCTTATTTGTATTTCATCTAGGATGTCACCTTCATACTCTTGCATGAATTTGTACACTTGCAACAAATTATTAGTAGGCATTCTAGCCTCAAGCCCATAAAAGAAATCATATGGTGACTACCCTATTGCTTTCTTTATGGTTACTCTATCAGCCCATAGAGCCTTCTTTAAATTGGAGTCAAAAGCCCTTTTATTCTTCTCTATCATCCTTTTGATGATCTTTATCAAACTTTTGTTACTGGACTCAACTTGTCCATTTCCATGTGGGTGATAAGGGGATGAATATGAGAGTGAGATCCCATTATTTTTGTAAATGTCAAAAAATCCCTTTGACCTAAAACACATGGAATTATTAGTTACCAATTTCTTGAGTACTCCAAAATTGGTCAAAATATTGTTCATTAAAAATTAGTAACCACTTTACTAGTGGCCCTCTTTGTGGGAATGTACTCTATTTATTTAGTGAAGTAATCTGTGGCTACTAGTGTCCATGAATTCCCTGCACTTTGAGTTCTTTGCAATCTCACCAATGAAGTCAATTCCCTATTGTTGGAATGGTTTCTACATTGAAACTGGCCTAAGAGGTAAGTTTCCAAAAAAATTTATCTTACCAACAAATCTTTGGAATGCATCACATGCTCTTACCAAATTTTGTGCATCCTTGAATAATTTTGGCCACCAAAATCCTACCCTCAAATCCTTATGAATATTTTTTTTGGCCATATAATGACCACCACATACACCATTGTGCATCTCATATAAAATTTCTTGGGCTTGTTGTCCATTTACACATTTGAGTAATACTCCATACATGTTCTTCCACCATAGTTCATTATCAGTGATCACATATTTGATGGTTTGGAGCTTTAGTGTTCTTTTTTCATTATTTTTCATCACCTCAGGGCATGAAAAATTTTACAGGTAGTGTATAATATGCCTATACCATCCATAAGTTTTCATATCACAAATAGGATAAACATCAACAACATCAACATTGTTTGTTTGATTGGCTTCTGAATTTGACTCAGCCATTAGTTTTTCCAATCCTTTTCCTCTCACAAGCTTTATAATCTCAATGTTAATGTTCAACTACTAGATCCGGTTGATCCACCTACGCCTTCTGTTAGTAACCTCTTGTTGAGTAAAAATATCTTTAATAGTAGCTGAAGGTACATATGCAATAATTGTTGCACCAAGTAGATAGGTTCTAAAACTTTTGATTGCCTTCACCAAAGCATAAGCCTACTTTTTAGTCATGTCATACTTTAGGTCTGCAACTTACAATGATTTAATAAAGAAGGCAATTGGATGATTATATCCCTCATCATTTTTCTATAGAAGCACTACAACAATATCATGAAATGAAGTGCAAAGGAAAATAATTGAAAAGGATTAGAGAAGTCAAGAGACTTCAAAACTGGTGCCTCCTTAATGTCTTTTTTTATGATTACAAAAGCCTTAGATGGCTCTTCACTCCATGCTATTTTCTCATCCTTTTTTAACATTTTTGAAATAGTTCTAGTGATCTTTGCAAAGTTTGTTATGAATATCCTTATAAAAATAACTTGACCAAAGAAAGATTGTATACCTTTCACACTCTTGGGTTGAGGAATTTGATCAATTACAACCAATCTCTCTGGATCAATCCTCACTCCTTTGGACACTATATGTCCCAATATTTTCCTTTAGTAACGCCAAAGACACACTTTTTAGGATTGAGGGATATCCCATACTCCAAAGCTCTAATGAAAATCTTCTCCAAATGCATACAATGTTCTTAATTTTTGGAGTACACAGTTAAGTCATCTTGATAGACTACCATGAAGATGTCTGTAAAATCTAAGAAAGCTACATCCATAGCTCTTTGAAAAAGTGGCACCAGTATTTATTAAGAAAAAATGCATTCTAACATACACATAGGTGCCCCAAGGAGTTGTAAATGTAGTCTTGTATTGATCGAACTCCTTAACCTTAACTTGGTTGTATCCCAAAAAACCATCCATCATTGATAGTAGCTCACAACTAGTTACCTTTTGTAACATAGCTTCCATATTATACAAAGGATAGTTGTCCTTCAATGATGACACATTGAGATTTCTAAATTCAACACAAAGTCTAATGTCACCATTTTTCTTTCTTATCGGAACAAGATTGGATACCCAAGTTGAGTATCTAATGGGCTTGATGATGCCTACATCTCTTAGCTTCATCAAATCCCCTTACATTTAAGGTGACAAGGTAGGGTTAATAGGCCTTTTCTTTTTCCTAAAAGGCTTAGCATCTGATTTAAGAGGAATTACATGTTGAAACAAGTCCTCTTTGTAGGCCTTCAAGTCATTATATGAAAAGGAAAAAGCATGCCTATATTTTTTGAGTAAAGCAATCAACATTGCTTTAACTTGGGGCTTCATCCTTTTTCCCACATACACCTTTTTTGGAAAATTTTCAATACCCAGATTCACTTCCTCTAAATCCTCTTGGTGTTTGGATGCTTGTTTGGCATTATTTTTTCAGGGCCATCAAAAACCCTTTTAAAGGCTTCAAGACCCTTTGGGATCTTGTTAGTCTTGAGCTGAATTATTTCATTACCAAATATAGTTTCCTTTCCATCCACCACCTCAACAAATTCCCCAAAATCAATCTCCTAATGCTCATATTGATCAATACATTTCAAAAAATTTAATATGTCTTCATCATCATTGAAGACTTTCCAGCTCTATATTTTGTTAGGAAGTAATGGTCTAGTTTGCACCTCAACTTTGGAGATTCCTACAAAGGTTATATCATTTGGTCTAAGAAAAATGTTGGCCAACAAATATTCCACTTGATTTTTAGTCCTCTCTAACCAATTAGTGTTGAAAGCATAAAATTTCTCAATTGAATCCCAAACTGCATTCCTATATTGTTTCAACCTTTTATTTTTAGATGCAAATTTGGATCCAACTTGGGAAACAACCAATTTCAAGTCACCAATGACTCTCAACTTCTTGATTCCATGTTTCTCAACTAACTTCAACCCTAGAAGCAATGCTTCATACTCTACCACATTATTTGTACATACAAATAATAGAGAAAATGAAAATTTAAATGTCTTGCCACTAGGATAAATAAGTATCACTCCTTCACCTAATCCTTCTTTTGATAAAGCACCATCAAAATACATAGTCCATAATTCATCATTGTTTTTTTTTTCAAAATTTCCTTTTCAAAAGGTGTAGGTTTCTTATCTCCTTCTTATAACTCTTCAATCCTAAAATTGTCCATACCAATATCTATAAATTGAATCCTTTCTTGATTTTAAAGGTATTCTATCATATGTGGAGCCCTTGGCTCCCTGATACATTTGATATCCTTACCTTATATGGGAAAAGTTGCATATGACGTGTCATACTGCGTACTCCCTCCCATGGATGCACTCCACTTCCTTGATAATAACATCTCATATTTAGGTGGAATGTCCACCACTATGATACTCATAGTGAATTCTTTATCAGGGAATGCAACAAATTTTAAATGGAATATCTTTGATAACCCTAATGATAGGTACCTCTTGGGAGTCCATGTCATTGTGTTCATTTGGTAAATCATATTATCAAGAACACTTCAATACAGATTCATTCCTATTTGAGGTAAATACACTGAATTAACTAAAGATTCACCAAGTCTTTAAGCAAATTAATGTGTATGTTGCTAAGAATGAGGATGCATTTCAAATATATATTTCAGAATTGGAAATTTTTTATAAGAGTTGTTTTGATTCTAAATCCATCTCCAAGAATATGGTTTATTCATTTAATTGCATGAATTATTGATGAACAAGCTAGTGCCTCATCAATTGGGTAAACAGAGTCAACTATGAAACAACCAGTAATACACCAATTATTTAATTCTGATATATTTAGATTATCTCTATAATGCCTTACAATACAAAGACTCATATTATCCAAAACATTACTTCTTATCAAATCCTTGTAAGTTCTCACACACCCATGTCTTTTCCCAAGCACTCTAATTAACCCTTTGAGATAAATCAAAGAAATAAAGCCATACATTCAATTGAACCATTGATGATAGATGAAACAATCTTTGATAATTTCATTTATAATTTTTGAAAATGTACAACAAGAGATCATATGATTTGGAATTTATAATTTGTTCCAATACCAGTAATCTATGAAAAACCCCTTAAGACTGTTACATATATAGCTTCTACCCAAGATAGTTTCCTAGCAATTTCATCCAACATTCTGCATTATCATTTTACTCAAATCCTACCTAGACGTACTTGACTCAAAATTTCAATCAGAACCCCCATATTGAGCCATGAAATACCTTTTATAACACAAGGGAGCAACAAAGCATCAACCTCAAAATGTAATTACATTTCATGTTAATTTCAAAATGCATTCAATTGAGATTGATTTCCTGAACTAGTAGATCTTTAATCATTCCTTTATCACGGGAAAAGAAAAAGGAAAAAAGGAGCACCAACCCATTTGTCAAGGCCGCCATGCAAACCTTCCAAAAGGCATTAGAATAACCAAAATTTTCACAAACACTGAAAAAACCACCACCGCAATCATCGACATGAACCCACGAAACCACACCAACAAAATGAACCAATAGAAATAGCTAGCTAGAATCCTAATCACCACAACACCCAAAAACCAACACCATTGGAAATGGACATGGGTGTTACCTAGCCTTGTCAGCCACCAAGTAACCACCCTCACTGAGTCTTATGACATAGAGTGAAGTTGCAATAACAATATCATCCTCTGAATTAGTACAAGGTACCAAAGAAGTAGGGCATTGACTAGGGATAGGGCCAACTCCTCCCTCCTCACTTGAAGAACTATCAAAAGCTAAGATAGGAGTGGTGGGTTTGTCTGAACAAACCCTAGGACCTGAACTAGACCTCATTAATTATTTCACAAATAGATGTCCCTTCTCTTTCATCTCGGTTGGTTTCTACAACACAATTTTTCTTCTCAGGGCATAGGTGCTCCTAACAACCACCTTCTCAAATTTCTTGTGTGCACTTCTCTTTTTCTTTGGAACAATTGGCACCTCAGCCAGGAAGGGTTTGTCCTCACATGTATGCAACTAGTTCTTGCATACTCAACCTTTGAAACCTCTGAACTAGTGCAATAGGAGTACTAGGCTCACCCATCCTTTCAGGATACAATGACAACTAGTGCCAGTTATGTAGAAGAACACAAACTAGAATTTCCAGGAGATTCACACATACAGGCAGTGAAAACACTCACAGATTTAATTTGCAGAAAAAAATTGAACCACAATTAGTAATGCAACAAGCATACACACCTACATACCAACAGACATAATTCCACCACCTTTGCAATGCCCATGCTCAAAAATTCTGCAATTATCTCTCCAACAATCACAACAATTAATTATGTATTCTAGCAATTCATGAATGATTTGATCAAGCTACAACAAGTCCTCATTAAATAGAGGAATGCAAAGCTAGTTGCAATTAATATCCATCTCGTCACGCTCGTGTGAGTAGAAGGATCAATTACTACATGCTTCATCTCCATCATCGATCACCATGGATTTAAAACTCAATCAACGAGGCACATTAAGAGTCGCAGCTTGCTTTATGGATCATACCAAGAAATAGCAAGGAGGTGCTTGAAAGTTACCATGTATTCATCTACATCCTTAACCAATTTTCCTTGAACCATCCTTCATTGATCATGTTGAGCGTGGGAAGATCCTAACCACATCTAGGAGGCATCGCCCGTTGCTAGTTTATATTCTATTTTGAATCCTCATCAAGTGATGGCCTTAGAGCTAGTGATGAGATACTAGCCATGATTTGGCCATTACAAGATTACAGCCAAAGATTCTCACCTTACATATCGCAGGTTGCCTCTCTAGTAAGCCACCTAAACTGGCTATAAACCAAACCCATGTGATGGGGAGGAACTCCACCCATTGGTGGTCATGGGTTCTCTTCTAAATGACATGAGTTAACCAATGCTAGTGCAAGGGTCAACAATGGGTTAAGGGATTAACTGCATTGCTCGTCACGGGTTATCTTCTAGCAAAAACAATGAAATACCCATCTGGCGATTGACTTTGGAACTGGTGATGAGTCAATAATTCAACCACATCACTGGTCGCATGTTACTTCCCAGTAGTAGGACCACAATGTGCAATGGGCGATTAAGGTTACCGATTCTTTATGTAAAGCCATGTATTGCTCATCATGGGTTAGCTTGTAGAAAAGAGGGCACAACATGCGATGGGAAATGAAACACTAATTGTGAACTCCATTGGTGCTAGAAAGGGGAGTATATCACTCATCGCATGATGAGCATGAGTATTTTATTCAAAACTCACAATGAGCAATGTACCATGAGTAGCATATTTAAAGGGTGCAAAAGTGCATGTTGGAATAAGTTGTTCATAAAGAGGGGGGTCCTTCTAGGCATAACAAGTGACTTGAATGATGGGGCTGGTTAAATATGACAATAGGAGCCATAAAATGCCACTCAATTTAAAAAATGACCTAGTGTAGTCGGTCAATGAATGAAAACAAGCCAAAAAATGGGTTAAGGGTGTAAATAAGTAAAGTGTTAAAACCTTAAACCTTAATGACACTTAGGAAGAAGATTTCACAGGCTTGAAAATAGGAATTGTGGAATGATCAAAATTTAGGGTTCCACCAGTGGTTCTGACTAGGGATGTATGCCTCTTTCAAGCATAGCAAGAATCCAGATCTCTTATTGAAGTAGAACATCAAGGGGAATGATCATAGTTATGGGAATATAGAATATAACCCTCCCTTTTCATCACAAAATCTTTCTTACCCATTTTATTGGCTTTATTTTCCCAACTGGAGGCTTGACGACCTCCCAAAGCTTAAAAGGAGCTCTTTCCTCTATCAAATACTCTTTTATGTTTTGATATCAATGAATCAAGATCTGCATTGTGTACCTCTGAGCAACCAATACCACCATAACCGAACTCATCCACTCCACTTACCATGAAGCTATTTTGTTCATTACCTTGTTGCATTACAAGCTCATCCAAATATATTGTAAAGATAAAACTTTCATACTCCACCTGGTCATAGATTGTGGCACTACATTCAATTTTTTTACCAAGTTGAAGGTCTTCAGAAACACCTTGTTGTATGCAATATCCAATTTCTCCCAAGGTATTTGAGGAATGGAATACAAGTACAGGAGAATTCACATTTTTCTGTACCCAAGTGTCCACCTCCTTAGATGGAAGTAGCCCCATGATAAGATTGATAAGGTGTGGAGCTTCTTCAAAAAATTCAAGTGCACACTCATAATGATCAACATTATGCTTGATTCAACTTTTACCTCTAAGTTCCCTTTCACATGTATCAAACAATCCTATAACATTTGCATAATCTGAAAAAATCAGCAAACTATTTCTCATCAACATCATCACTGCATTCAGTGTTGTCATCTTCATCTTTGGGGTCTTCTCCATATGGATAATCATCACTTTTCTCACATGATTGAGTAATTATTGAACCAACATTACCTCTATCAAAGGTGAAGTCAAAATTTTTGGTATCAGGCTTACCTCAACTCTCTGCTATTTCAACTGTATCATATCCTTCATATGTGCAAGTAATACCTGCCAAGCACTCATCAAGGTTTTCAACAAAAAGTGGATTATTTCTACACTAGTAGGAGTCATTATTTGTTGTTTCATATTCTGATGAGGGTTCATCATATAAGGGGTTTTCCCACAACTTCATTATTTTCATAGAAAACTCTACCTTCTCAGTTTGAAAATCAAAAACCTCCATATCATCATTATATTTGGAATCATTGTAGTCACTTGAAGAATATGAAGATGAACTCTCCATGCTACCCATATCATCAATATTTAACCCCACCAACTCACATTCTGAGAACTCATTATTAGATAAATTAGCAAGGTTGTCAATATTATTAATGTGTGATGACATTAACTCAAGATCCATGTGCTTTTCATAATATACCAAATGCTTATCTGATGATGAAAAACTTTTATTGTCCACAAGCACCCTATACTCCTCTTAATGTGTAATTGACTCTACCTCTACTTCATATGAGAAATCAGGAACAATAGGGCCATAAGCATGTTCATCATTTTTAATTTCATACTCAATACCAACATACTAAACACATATATGCTTGTCTTCAAGCTCTTCATCAATCACAAAATTGATATACTTCATTGATGAAAAACCTACCTTACATTCAAAATTTACACTAAGTGAAACTTGATCATCTACTAGGGGACAAGTGATTTCATCAACATTCACATCACTACATTCTCTAGGTGGAGAAAACATTTCTAGATCATCCTTACAGGAACATTCATAAAAATCAAAAAGATAATCACATTGGCTGTCATTATACTCCTCATCACAAGAAAACTCATCACTATACAAACTATGTTCAGAGTCTTTGGAGTGAACCCTTAAACATATAATTTCAATGTCTTGATTATTGATTTGTGATGGAATGTTATCCATATTAGTATCATTTTCATTGACCAAGACATGACATGGAGTGACATTAGACATATCTTTTGACTCTCCTTTTCCTGATACATCACTAGGAAAGCATTCATACATATTTACTTTATCATCATCCCATGTATCTTTTTCTTCAACAATACCATGCTGCTTTTCCTTTTGACTCTTTGCAAAAGAATAATTGTTGGCTTCATCTTGGGAATCCATATTTCATGTACATTCAAATATAACAAATTCCATAGCCTTTATCCAATTAGGTATTTGATGAAAACTATAAGGATTCAATTATTTATGCACAACACTCAACCCAGATTCATAAATTTTAGAAAAAAAATCAATGCATTCAGAATCTTAAGGTTTGAAACTGAGAGGAACTTCTATCAGATCATCCATAAACCTCATAAACAATTCATATGATGATTCTCCATTGAACCTTTTCATTTTATACAAGTTCTCAATAGAAGACTTTTGAGCAACATTGCTCAAACTCTACTCACTCTTAACCTGAGATTTATTATAATTTGCATGTTGTAATAATGGAGAGATTAAAACACAAGAATCATTGTCATCATGAAAAGGAACTCTATTATCTAATCCATGAGGTTGATTTTCATGGGGTATATTAGGATGACCAACACTCACATCCTTATGCCCTTTCATTATGGAGTACTTCAAATTATTCTCAATATTCAAAGTACTTTGATATGCCTAATACAATGTTGCAGGTTCTTTATACCTCAATAGATAGCTCATCTTGCTATCAAATGCACCAAGATATACAAACAAAAATTCAACATCATTTGGTCTGATATTTTTAAGGATATCCTTTATGGCTCTTGTAAATTTGAGATTAAAAGAAAGGACTAATTTATCTTTCTGTCTTTGAATTTGCATGAAATTCTCCTCACTTTACTTGGATTTATCCTTTCACCAAATTGTTCCATGAGAATTGTCTTAAGTTCATTCCAAGAGCATATAGAGGATGATGGTAGGAAAGAGAACCAGTCTCTTGCATTCCCCTTTAAAGACTACACAAAAAATTTCATAATCACATCTTCAAAATCCACTTCATAATCTCCCATTAAATCTCCAAAGTGCTGCAAATGCTTGTTTGTTGACTTAAATTGCTTTCCATTAACTTTCGGTATTTTTTCCCTAATCTTTGGTGGTACAATGTTTGGAAAGCCACAAAAATCACTAAAATTTATGGCCCTATACCTTTCAGTACTAAAATTCCTTTGATGTGATAGGGGGTAATCATCACGTGTCATTACATTCATTTTTGGTTCCATATGTTACAATTTGACAAGACATCTTGTTCTACCCTTTGCAAATTTTGTCAATGTCATCAAAAGGTAACTCAAATTCCTTTTGCACTTGAGAGGGTAAGCCTTTATGATGTAAATATTCTAATTCTACTTCACATAATACTATTCAACAATAAAAATTTATGAATATGACAGATTTCAACATCCATTTCAACTTCATTTTAAGATTGTGCAAAGATACCATTCCTTTCCCTATCTTAGTGCTATTTCACCAAATTGGAAAGCTTTTATTTCCTATATCTTGAAAATCCCCACAATTATCTGCAAATATAATATTTCCTTAGATGCATGAGAATACCTAGAGTTTCAGAGCAACTTTTCACCTTCGATCTTGAAATATGCAGATTAGAAGCCTTATATATTCTTTGCCATGTTCTTTAAGTCAGAGTCACCACCTCTTCTTTAGAGGATTATGCTTCAAAATAGATCTAGTTCTAGGTTTTCTCCAACAGTGGAGTCACCTTGAAATTTTTCACACTTTGCTGCTACGAACACTTTCACTAGGTTCAAGAATTACATAATATCTGAACTGAATGTTCAGATTTATCACACCATGTGACTATAATAAAAAAATCTACAATTGGAGGATGAAAATCATCCCCAGTAGAGTCACCATTTTTGTTGGTGATTTTTCCAGCTAACCTTGAAATTTTCTAAAAGGTATCCAACCTTTATGTTCAAAAATTGCCAAAGGTAAGTGGCCAACACAACGAATAGAGAATTATGAGTTCTTTATTCCTACACTTTAGGCTCTATAGGAACAAAGAGGGTATTCCTTATTGTGTTCATTTGGTAAATCAACTTCTCAAGAACACTTCAATACAAATTCATTCCTATTTGAGTCAAACACATTGAATTCACTAAAGATTCAACAAGTCTTTAAGAAAATTGATGTTTATGTTGCTAAGAATGAAGATGCATTTCAAATATATATGTTAGAATTGGTAGAATTTTATAAGTGTTGTTTTGATTATGAATCCATAGCCAGGAATATGGTTTATTCATTTAATTGCATGAACTATTGATGAACAAGCCAGTGCCTCATCAATTGGGTAAATGGAGTCAAATATGAAATAGCTAGTAATACACCGATTATTTAATTTTGATATATTTAGACTATCTCTGTAATGCCTTACAATGCAAAGACTCATTTTATCCAAAACATTACTTATCAAATCCTTGTAAATTATCACACATCCATGACTTTTCCCAAGTACTCTAATTAACCCTTTGAGCTAAAGCAAAGAAATAAAGCCATACATTTGATGGGACCATTGATGATAGATGGAAAAATCTTTGATAATTTCATTTACAATTTGTGAAAATGTACAACAAGAGAGTATATGATTTGGACTTTATAATTTGTTCCAATAATAGTAATCTGTGTAAAACCCTTTAAGACTATTACATATATAGCTTCTACCCAAGATAGTTTCCCAACAAATTCATCCAACATTCTACATTATCATTTTACTAAAATCCTACCTAGACATACTGGACTCAATAGTTCAATCAGAACCCCCATATTGAGCCATGAAATTGGGATTTTATAACATAGGGGAGTGACAAAGCATCCAACTCAAAATGTAATTACATTTCATATTAATTTGAAAATTCATTTCATTAGGGTTGATTTCTTGAACTGTTACATCTTTAATCATTCCTTTATCACGGGAAAAGAAAAAGGAAAAAAGGAGTACCAACCCATTTATCGAGGCCACCATGTAAGCCTTCCAAAAGGCATTACCAAAACTGACACATTCACCAACACTGGAAAAAAACAACATTGCAATCATCGGCATGAACCCACAAACCAACACCAACAAAATGAACCAATAGAACTAGCCACCTAGTACCCTAATCACCACAACACCCAAAAACCAACGCCACTAGAAAAGGACATGGATGTTACCTTGCCTTTTCAACCACCGAGTAACCACCCTCACCAGGTCTTATGATAGAGAGTGGAGTTGCAATGACAATCTCATCCTCTGAATCACTATAAGGCACCAAAGAAGTAGGGCATTGACTAGGGCTAGGGCCAACTCCTCCCTCCTCACTTGAAGAACTATCAGAAACTAAGATAGGGGTGGTGGGTTTCTCTGAACAAACCCTAGGACCTGAACCAGACCTCATTAACTCTTTCAAAAACAAAGGTACCTTCTCTTTCATCTCGGTTGGTTTCAACAACACAATAACAACCACCTTCTCACATTTCTTGCATGCACTTCTCTTTTTCTTTGGAAAAATTGGCACCTCAACCGAGAGGGGTTTTTGCATACTCAACCTTCGAGACCTCTAAACTAGTTTAATAAGAGTACTAGGCTCGTTCATCTTTTCAGGATACAATGACAACCAATGCTATTTATGTAGCAGAACACAAACCATAATTTATAGGAGATTGATATGTATAGGCAACAAAAACATCAACAGATTTAAGTTGCAGAGAAAAGAAAAACCATAATTAACAATGCAACAAGCATACACATCTACATACCAAAAGACATAATGCCACCACCTTTGCAATTCCTACACTAAAAACTTCTGCAATTATCTCTCTAGCAGTCACAACAAGTCCTCATTAAATAGAAGAATGTAAAGCCAATTGCAATTAATATCCATCTCGGCTCACTCACATGAGAAGAAGGATCAATTACTGCATGATTCATCTCCATTGTCAATCACTGTGGATTTAAAACTCGATCAATGAGGCACATTAAGAGTCACTCCTTGCTTTATGGATGGTACCAGGAAATAGTGAGGAGGTGCTTTAAATCTACCATGTATCTATCTACATCCTTACCCAATCGTCCTTGACCCATCTGCCATCGATCATGTTGAGCGTGGGAAGATACTAACCACATCCAAGAGGCATCGCCTATCACCAGTTCATATTCAATTTTGAATCCTTATCAAGAGATGGCCTTAGAGCCAAAGATGAGATACTAGTTGTTGATTTGGCCATTAGAAGATCATAGGAAAAGATTCTCACCTTACATCACTCATTGTGGGTTGCCTATTTGTTAAGCCACCTCAACCGACGATAAACCAAACCCACACAATGGGGAGGAACTCCACCCATTGGGAGTCATGGGTTCTCTTCTGAATGACACGAGCTAACCAACGATAGTATGAGGGCTAGCAATGGGTTAAGGGATTAACAACATCACTCGTCACAGGTTATCTTACATCAGAAATAATGAAACACCCAACTGGTGATTGAATTTGGAACCGGCGATGAGTCAAGAATTAAACTGCGTTGCTGGTCGTGTGTTACTTCCCATTGGTAGGACCACAATGTTTGATGGGTGATGGAGGTTCTCGGTTATTTATATAAAGTTGTGTATCACTTGTCATAGGTTACCTTGTAGAAAAGAAGACATAACATGTGATGGGCAATGAAATGGTAATTGTGAACTCCATTAGTGCTAGAAAGGGGAGTATATCACTCATTGTGTGATGAGCATGGGAATTTTAATCAAAAATCATGATGAGCGATGGACCGTGAGAAACATATTTAAAGGGTGCAAAAGTGCACATGTGAATAACTTGTTCATAAAGAGGGGGGTCCTCCTATGCAAAATAGGTGACTTGAATGATGGGGCTGGTCAAATATGACAATGGGAGCCATAAAATGCCACTCGATTTAAAAAATGACCTGGTGTAGCCTGTCAATGAAAAAACACAAGCTAACAAATGGGTTAAGGGTGTAAATAAGTAAAGTGATAAAACCCTAAACCCTAATGACACCAAGGAAGAAGATTTTACAGGCTTGAAAATAGGAACAATGGAACAATCAAAATTTAGGGTTCCACCAGGATATTAGTTATTACCCCTTCCACTACCTTACTATTTGGTTCATTTTTACTCACTTGAGATTGAGTAGACACCCTTTTCTCATCACAAGTTGTAGCCACACCATTGATAAGTTTGATATTTTGTTTATGTTCATCAATTCTCATCATTTCAAGCAAAGGGATTGAAACTTTGACTTGGGATAGCAAATAAAACATATTCACATAGCTATACTTAGGAAAATCACAAGATACTATATCTTGTTCACTAGCTTTATCCCTTAGTTTTTCACATTTTTCTTTAGTCTTTTTGAGGTCATCCTTCTTTCCTTGTTCCACTTTCTACTTCTAATCCTTTGATTTCATAGTTGAAGACACAACACCATCATCAACCTTTGTTGCATCATTTTTCTTGGCCCAAATTTCATTTCCTTTATTTTTCTTAACCTTGGGCTCATCCAACTTAACATCTAGTTTAGTTCCCTTCTTTTCTACACTTTTCTCCGCAATGAATACACTACAAGCCTTACCATGATCACCATTCACAATTATGTTCCTCAAGTGGTAAGTAATCCTAGCTTGTTCTAAATCTCTTCATCTGATGGTCTCCTTAAAAGCACATTCAACTGATCCATGTCTAAAGAACATACATTATGATCATTTCATTCTCTTCATCAAAAAAATATTGTTGGTGATAAGCATTTGACTTATATATTTGATTATCCACATCTACTTCATGTGATTCCTCATTAGAGGGACATTCTTCACTAGCAAAATATGATCTACTCATGAGCAAATTTATTTCTTCATCATTTCCATGAGATAAATCATAACCATCAGGTGCATTTTTTTCTTCTTTTAAATATTTTTCTACTAACCATTGAGTAGAATAATGTGTAAAATGACAAGAAATGCACCATGGGGATTCATCAACAAAATTAGTAGAATTATTTTGTAATGGGTTTGGGGGAAGTTTTCCTTATGTGTTATTTTGGTTGTTTAGGATTGTCTTTCCATTATGCCAATTGGTAGTGTATGGTTGATCATGTAATCTAGGAGGCCTTTCATTTCTTTGAAAGTTGGGATTTTCATTTCCCAACCCATTTTCTTTCTTGGCCACCCTATAATTCAAATCCTTCACTGAACTGAAAATCTTATCCAATTTATCTTCAATAGAAGATCCCTTATCTTATTTTGGATTCTTTAAGATTTTAACATCTTCTCTTCTCCCTACCTTGATAGAAGCTCTTCTAATACTCTCAATATACAATGCAATTTTGAAAGCATCCCTCAAATTTTGAGGCTCTTTATCTCTTAAGTGATAACTCGTCTTTGAGTCAAAAGAATTACAATAATTAACTAAGCATACTTGATCATTTGGCCTCAAACCAACAGGTAGCCTATACATTGCTTTCTAAAATCTAGTATTGAAATAAAAAACCATTTCATTTGATCCTTTAGAGATGTTGAAATCACTCAATATGAATTAAGGATTAGTTTTATTAGCATACTACTCCTTGGACACCCTTTTGAATTCCTCCCATGACCCAATTATTTTGATTGGAAAACCTCTATACAAATCTCTAGAATCTTCAATGAGTGATTGCATAAACAACTTCATCATTACATCTTAACTCTCTGCCTCAAATTTATCCATCATATTGTTAAAGGACCTTAGGTGGTCTTCCCCACTTATAACATTATTGCTAGAGAATTTTACTAGCACATTTCTTATGTCATCTACAAGAGGATTTGGATAACCAAGTATCCCAACAAAGAATAGTTTCTTGTATATGTCCAACTACATAGGTCTTCTAGTGAATTAATATCCTTGACTAGTGTGAGATCCACCACCACCTTGACCACCAGTATTCTGATTTCGATATTGGGTATTCATTCCCCCATTTCCACTAGGAATACTCCCACCAGACTTAGTGTTTTGTGTTTGGGAAATAGGAATTGAGTGACTAGATGTGGAAAGAATGTGAATACAAGTATTTTGTGATGTGGAATGAGGCAGATTTTTAGAACTAGAAGGTTGGGGATGTAGAATTGATAACTATAGGAAATAAATTTTCCTTTCCATTTCTACATTTGCAACAAGAATCTGCATCTTATCCAATCCCTTTTACAACTTCTCATTTTCTAATTGTAGTATTAGAATTGTAGGGTCATGGAATGTATTTGCAAGCATAACGCTAGATGAGAGATTAGTATTTTCTATTGTGGTTGTTTCCTTGGGTTGACGTACAGATATTTTTCCTGTAACTACAGGTTTAGATTTCTTGGTGGTATTGGAGAGTTCATAAACTATGGTGGTTACAATGGAACTTGTGTATGTGCTTGCAGAAGCTATTCCAACAGGGGCATTCACCTTTATATATTAAATGTATGGAGTAAGGATAGGTTAAAAAGTGGTATTGGGAGAAGGCTCTTCATCAACCATTTTTTTCATTCTCTCTACCCTTCTCCTTAGTTGATCTCTTTCATACATGGTAGCCCTTAGTTTTTCCTCTCTCTCTCTTTTGCTTTTTTGGTTCTTAGTTTTTCAAGCCTTAATTATTTCTCATAAAGTGTTGTCATATCCTTAATTATATCCTCTTAATCTTCCAAAGTAATGTCTAATTCAAAACACTTGAGTGTAATTTGTGAGATTCAACATCTCCCTTTGTGTGAAAGGTTTAGGATTTCTACTTCTAGATATTCTTCTTCGGTCAATATCATGACCATCATTATGAATAGAAGTAGCCCTAGGATTTTCCCTCCTAGCTACTAGTTTTGGATCAAAATGTCTATCCCAAAACTTCCATGGCTCAAATTATTTTGAGACCTTAGGAATAGGGGGTAGGCTAGCTAGTAGTAGTAGCTTGATTAACAGTAGTAGCCTCTTTGTAACGAGGTTTTCTTCATTTTTAGGGGGCATACCATATTCATCTAGATTACTTTGAACAAGTTCATTTAAATTTGCAGAAGTGTTTAGAAGAGGATTGATAGACTTACTTGTTTTTGCATTCTTTTCTTTCCATGATGACCTAGTGTTGCATGAAAATTCTCCTTTTGACATTTTTTTCATGATGCTTCTTCATATTACTCCTATTTCCTCTCATGGATTCAAATTCCTCTTATAAATATCTCGCTCCTTTCTTTGAAATTAACAATGCACTAGCACAAGAGACTTTAGAGTTGCCACCCACTCAATGGGATTTGGAAATATATACTAAATATTTAGAGAATTTGAAAATAATAAGAGAAGTTGAACACAACTTAAAAGGAAATAGAATGAAACCAAAAAACTTCAATCACGAAATGCAAAAAAATGACCTATAATGATAATTTATAAGAATTTTTTCTTCATACTGCAAAGAACAATGAACTTTAATTACTTTGACTACATATTATCTAGAACTAAATATGTTACCCTAGCTTTTTCCCCCAAAAAGTTGCCAATCTATTGGTGTTTTTTAAATACCCAATTTGATCTCACATATAATATATGGAGTTGTTTTTTCCAATGATTAATTATATGGATGGATTGGCCAATGAATAGGTGAAATTTTATAAACTTTCCCTCTAAACTTTGGGCTCTGTAAAACTTAGAATGGTGATCCCTACAATGTATCTTTAGATACTCTTGTTCCAATTTATCTCATACATTATAAATTTAACAGATATTTTATCCTAAGTGTTGTTTAATAGATGAAAACCTTAAAGATCTAGAAAATTTTACAAAAAATTTTAGTCTAAAACATGAGAATATGGTAGAACATTACTCAAAACATACATTTAGATAGAAAGTAAAGATTTTATTTTATTTTGAATGTAGTTGATGTGAAAGAACAGAAGGTGTAATATAGACACACCTTGTGGATTAATGCCTTGTCCTAGGGTATGTAGTCCTAAACCTTGCAATTGAAAACTTATAACAATGTTCTATCTATCACAAAAGAGCTACTAAATGATGCATTACACCATTTAACTCAAAAATCAAAACTAATAATACTTAATTATACTTGCAAACACCCACATAAACCTTTATTCCTATTAAAGCAAATTTAACTCATTCTTTGAATAAGCGCATTAACAATGAACACAAATTTAGGGGAAAGACAATGAAGATGAATTGAATCATATTTGATTCATTTCATTCATAATTCATGCAAAGTATATGTTGGTTGTTTTCAACAAACCAATCAAATCTCGCTAGATACCTATGAATTTTCTAGACTCAATTCTCAAATACTTGCAAGATAACTGGCTAATGAACGAGATATGGCACCAATTGCTTTATTGCCTACACTTCAGGCTCTAAAACACCTAGGAGGATGGTCCCACAATGTATATTATACAATTATTTTACACAACTTAAGTATACATTCCATATTCAATCAGATATATTCTCACCAATGACTAATAAGATGAAATTACTCAAGAAATTGGAAATTCCTTGAATGAATTATGCATCCTAAGCTGAGAATATGAGACAAGAAAAACCACAAAAAATTAAATATTGATCAATGATTATTTAAAATATTGTTCTCAAGTCGGGTAACTGGAACCAAGAGAAAGATGTAAAGGGTTAGGATCAGTGCCATTATCTACAGGCTAGGAGTCTAACCAAATTGAAATATAAGGTAGATTTAATTCTAAACCCCCATGATCTCAGTGATATTACTTTGTAATTCACAATTATGTAACCAAAATCTAAAGACTACTTATTAGATCCAATCATCCTGCATACAAATTCATGAATTGATTTCAAAATTTTAACCCATTCTATGAACCAGAGCTAAAAACAAAACATATATCACAATAAGAAAATGATGACAATTAATGAAATGATCTTTGATCAAAAATTTCATTAATAATTCAAATAAATATCTAAATGGAGAGACTATAGACTTTGAAAATCTCCATTATCATTCAGGTATGTTCATAAACCATACATTTGACAAAATCTACTATCTAGATTCAAAGCATTAGACTAAGACTTAACATATTTGCTTTGTGTTCTCAATTTTCACAATTTGATTCCATAATTCAACCAAAGACCCACACAAATGGCCCTAAATTCCCTTTTATAAAACAACAGAGCAAAAGCAAGCCTCAGGCCAAATGTACACATGTCACATTCTAATTGGACCACTACAAAATATATTCCCTAATTTAGTTATATTTGCATTCTCCAAATTGGAGGGAATACACAATGAGACAAAGATTATTTACATCTGTTGTAAGAAGAAAAACTGCCTTCTTAAAAGGAGCATGTCAAAAGAATAACCTTCAAAGTTGTAGCACATCCAGTTCATTGAGCAAGATGACAAAATGATGTAAACCAAAAGTGAGTTAGCATCCTGGTCAACATTCCACATCATCAACAATTGATATTTACCTGTGAACATACATTTGATACATTGTAACTTCTAAGACCAAACCTGTACAATACTTAACCAATTATATGTGTCATGTTCATGTTTACCAACCCAATCGACCAACCAATACGCTTCCCCATTCTTCATATTCTTCATTAGATGTCTAGTTGAAATCGATGATTTCATCCAACTTCTTCCTATATGGGAAATACTTAGTCATCACAAAATTGGATTCCTTCTCAAAGTCCTCCAAAAAATTGATAATAAATGTCAAATTTCCCAAAGTATCATTAAAGGTACTGATTTTAACCTTTTTACATATTTCATTCACTTGGGAAGCAATAACATCATCCATCTCCTTTTTGCACACTTGCAATGGCTTCAATTGAGTATTAGTGAGTTGAATATCTGGAAACAATGGCAAATCTATGAGATCATAATTAGCCTTTAATTCTTTTATCTTCTGTTCCAGTGGGGCTAAGTATCCCTAAAAAAAATTCTCACTTAGTTCGCACACAAGTGTATATTTTGGAAGCATATTAGGGTACCTATCCTCATGCTAGCTAGCTCCCACTACTATCAATTTCAATCTCTCAGCCCTTGGAAACTCCTTGTTCAAGATTTGCATAGCCAATTCCTTATCTCTTTGAGATAATCCTATTGCTCCCATCATCAGGGCATAATTTCCATGCACACTATTCAGTTTGGCCTAGATTTTCATATTTAGATGCTCCAAGATAGTATGAAAAATCTTTGAGATTTTCTCATACATTGTGTCTTGTGTCTATTCTAGCAACTTCTTATATATCTCAACCTGTGAAAGAAGTTGTTCCCTTGTAGGTGCGTCAGATGAACTGGGACTTGATTTGCTTGATTCCTCCACTAAAAGTGGCTCCTATCCCAAATTATATGGCACCATTGCCAAGGCCTGATCTTTAGGGGAAGATTGAGAAGGTGCCATTGGAGAAGGTGGAGATGGGTGACTTGAGATATCATGGCCTTGATCTCTCTGTATTTCCTCCTTTTTCTTATAAAATGCTAGTTTTTTCTCTAGGAAAACTAGCTTTTGTTGACTCTATCATATTCATTGAGTAGCTCATGGTACTTGTTATTGAAGTCATCAGTTTCTAGGGTAAGTTTTTCCATAGTTGCTTTAGTGAATCTAGCAATATTAACTACCATATTAGCTGCTTCAAGGGCAAGGGTATCAACAAATCTTCTCACAAGTAACTGCCCATTGATATAAGATGACTTGACAAGTACTATTTTCCTGGATCCCATAGACGGTGACCATATTGCTAGTGCATCCCAGTCTTCACTAAATGTAGATCTGTGAAGTGCCATATCTAACTCCTCTTTTTTTTGCAATAAATGCCTTTCAACGCTTCTTATAGCATCTAGGACTATAGCATCAACAATGTCCCATTTAGGAAACAATAACACACCACACTTCTTTGCAAGCTCTCTACCATCTTGAGCATTAATATTTTAAAATTCATTCTTCATAATACTCCTCACATTGGCCTGAATGACACTTTCTAGTAACTCTGGATGCAAACTCCTTTTAGTGGCCACTTTCTCTGAATAGTCTGCAACTTTGGATTTCTCTGAATAGTCTACAACTTTGGATTTCATAAACTCCTTACAAGCTTCAATCCTTAGGTCATATGCACTATTTAAACCATTGATATCCAGTTTTTGAAATCTAAGACTGCTTTGTCCTAAACTTGAGGCAATTTCCCCTACAAGAGGGGGAATTCCTTGTTGCATATCCTCAGGAGTAATCAAGATATCATATTCATTTGTATCAGAATATTCAACCACTCCCCTTGCCTCAGTTCTATGCTTCTTGAGAGTTGGTTGATCCAATGGAGCATGATCTCTTGGTGGTGAGTCAAGATCAATCATAGGTGGGGGAGTTTTCCCTGGAGGTGATGTCATTGCACTCTTAGGAGAAACTTCCTTTGATCCCTCAAGAGTGATAGGGGTCAAAAAAGTTTGTTCTTCATCTACTGCTTTCTTCCTCTTGGAGTAGATTCTCAGTTGCTTTGGTGGTTGGTAAGTAGGCCTTTCCTCTAATGTTACAATGGTCTCTTCTTCAACCACTCTTGCTTTTCCTTTGTCTGTTACTTCCCACTGCTCCCTCAATATACCAACTACATTCTCGAAATTGTTCATAACATTCATAACCTAGCCAAATTTATTAGGTATATTTGGAAAAGGATTATAATTGGGATTTTTCTTCCACTTTTCCTCTAACATCTTCCTATAAGCAAGGTATTTAGCTTTCCTTTCATCTTGCTCTTGAAAGCTAAAAATTTTTTTGCTAACATCTTTAGGATAATCAAAATTACGCACAAAATTACCTATCCTTTTATCTGATTTTAATTTGGAAATAAAACCCTCAAGATCATGATTCCTTGGGCGCATAGTTTCTAACTTGTAAGGCACAAGCAAATGTACTAATTTCTTCCATGCCCCTTTCACTAGAACATAATCGACAAATGTTGTCCACTTTGGAAAGAATGAACCTTTCCTTGTTGTATTAGGTAAGTGTACTATTTGTGAAGCTCCCAACTGTCTCATGACCTTAAGAAACCCTATCCTCAATGTCACATCTCTTGGAAAAACATATGGATCAAGAGAATTTCCATATACTCTGAGAATTATTTTATCAGGGTATAAAATCTAGTCTCCCCAGTTGTGGCTCAAATTCACGTCTAGCCTCAACTCCATAGGTCTCAAGAATTCATGAATTTCTTTAGAATTTCTTGGTGGTTCATAGGTCAAGGATGTCCTTATTCTTGATGCAAAATCATTTTGGAACATCACATAATTATACTTCAGGTCATCCTTGTCCAGGATCTGGGTCCAACACTGAACAGGCAAATGAATATCTTCTACCCTCTTTTTCAGAGTTATATCTTTCTCAAAGGCCTTCTCCCATTTATGCAAAAACATATGCATTAATAGTGAATACCACCATAATTTCACCCATTTCTTCCCTTCTTTCAACTCAACCAACCCCTTGTGGATATTTTCTACTAGATAAGTACCGTAATCATAAACTATGTTATAAGCTGGGTGTTTCAAATCTATTTCCAGATAGCTATATTCTTTTTTCAGTTTCTCTTGTGGAGAAAAACCAATGATTTGACACAAGGAATATATACAGTTTTCCTGAAATATCTTGCAAAGTACCTCATTGGGAAAGGCTCAGGTTCCTTCTCACCAATTTTGATTTGCTTTCTATGCTTCCTAGTAGCAATTACAACCGTATGCAAGGGAAACATCTTTTTTCAGATGAATACTTTGGTATTGTTGTGCTCTCTCCTAATATCATCCATATTTAGATGGACCAAATCCTGACTCCACTCATGCAAGTCAAAAACATCTTCAATTTCCTTCCTGGTTATCTTTTCCATATCTCGACAACCCTAGAAACTAGATCATACCATGAGGCGATATCTTTTAGAAGATCCACATCCATGTACACATTGGGAACAACTAATTTTCCCATATCTAACCTCCAAGGATTGCAGAGAGGGGCTCCAAGGTTTCTGTTCTTGAACCAATGTTGAAATAGCTTCCATCTAGTATAGGGAAACTCGACATCCTTTATGAAGCATTGTTTATCCATCACTCCCTCTTTAATAGTAGGCCCATAAAACAACACCTTTCCTTTGGGTTTTTTATTTGTAGAGGAGGGTAATAGGTCAACCACATCCTGGGAGAACGTTTTGGATTGGGTTGAAGGAGTGACCATTTGTACTTTGGGAGTCATGAATTTTAAGCACATGAGGTTTTTAATAAGAAAATTTCAACCACCAGCTTCCTAATTCAAACCTAAGACTCAATGTGAATGCTGATTTTGAACGGTTTCACGGGACTACAAATTTTAAAGACGGAATTAACCCTAATTCCAAGCAATTGAAGCAAAGCAATAAAGCACATTCATAGAAAGAAAAATTTGAAAACCAACCCTAATTCAGAAAGACTGAAACAAATCATAAAATTGTGTTTATCGTACTTACGACTTTCAATCACAATAACCCTAATGGTGGTTGAGATGAACTCTATGAGCTGCTTCTTTCAATTTTCGTATTGCTCCCAACACATTTTCAAATCCCAATTGTGCAAGAAATGACCACATTCATATGTTTTGAGGGAAATTGAGTAGATTTATGAGTCACCTCCACCATTACTACTTGCTCATGCAAAGCAAAACAATTACAAAATTTGTACTTTTTATTTTGAATGTGTGTTGTTAATATTTAGCTGAGATGGCTATGTTAGATGACTCAAATTGAGTTAATCACATTTGAGTTTCAGTGTCATTCTAGCTCAAAAAAATTGGCCAGTAAAAATATGCCAGCCATATCCTCTTTCATGTACTTGTGGGTTCCACATGCTGGTAGCCATAGGATTTACGTGGAAGCTTCTCGTGGACCTCGCAGCTTTTAACAAGCTTGTATCTTCCCTTAGCGAGACAACATGGAACATATGTAATCTACTCTTCCCTCTTAATAATCACCATTGGTCTCCACAATTCTAGCATTGGAATGGAAAGTGATGATAGGGTTGGGACCCATGATTAGACATGTGTCAGCATCTCGCGGACCATGCAACAATTAAAGTACCATCATTTGGGATTTGTGAGTCAATGGGGAGCAACTTAGATTAAATCTTAGGATCTAGTGATTATCAATCCTACACATGTGACAATAGTTAGTTATAAAAGAGGGCCATGACTAGGCCAACGACATTTTACCCTTGAAGACCGATGACTTAGACTTAAGTCATTTATGAGAAAATATTAAAGCTTGACCTTGGGAAAAATAAACACTTCACAGTCGAAAGTTATTGAGTAACCTAAAAAAAGGGACCGGCAAGGAACACACAGCGATGGCTCGAAAAGAAACTTAAATCACCGACAACCGAGTAGAGCAAGTCAATGCAAAATTAAACTGCCTAAGATTTGTATGTAAAGCATTTGAGAACAATGCTATAATAAGAAAAACCTTAAACCCTACTTGTCGAAAACTTGTGACATGCTATTACCGAGCTCAAAAGGACCTAAAAATGCTAAAATCAATGGCTCATGCTTGGGGATGCATACCCATAGTGGTTATGGCAATAAGTAGAGCTCTTGGTGAAGTAGACCAAACAAAGAGGAACTAAAAAAAATTAGAAGCTGACTCAGACAAGGCAAGCAGGCGCAACAAAAAAAAACACACCAAACCATATGTACACAATTTATAGGACTATGCAATGTACATGGAGGTATAACCCATTTCAAGAGAAATAGGGTTTCAGGAACTATCCATGTACTGGAAGTTCCAAAAATTCACTTGTTAGTGATTGTAGAAAGTAGGAATCTTCCCCATGAGTGTCCACAATCAAATAAGGCCTAAGCCATAGGGGGTCGAACTTCCCATGCTTTCCTTTGTCCTCCAGTCTTGTGTTCCACATTAAGACCATATAGCCTACTTCAAACTTATTTTGAACAACCATTTTGTCATATAAGTGCTTGAATTGGAGCTTTAACTTCTCATTCCTCTTGTGAGCCTCTCTTCTCTTCTCATCAAGTTCAATCAATTCATCCATTTGATCATGCATCTCATCGCAGATATCAGTATCATATTCTTAGACAAATTTATAAATTTTCATCATATTATTGTGTGGTATTCTGGCTTCAACCCCATACACCTAGTTAAGTTTCTTATTCTTCTCAAGCATCTGTTTAATGATCTTCATAAGGAACTTATTATTGGACTTAGCTTGTCCATTCCCTTGGGGATGATATGGGGAAGAATAAGATACATTTATGCTATGTTGGTTGCAAAAATCCATGAATTCGTCAGACCTAAAACACATAGAATTATCAGAGACAATTTTGTCAGGGACACCAAACCTACTCAAAATATTATTCTTCAAGAAATCAATGACAACTTTGTTAGTTACCTTTTTAGTAGGAATAGCTTCAACCCACTTCATGAAATAGTTAGTTGCCACCAAAATCTAGGCATGTCCTCCACTAGACTTCACTCCCATTTCTCCAATAAAGTCAATACCCCATTATCGGAAGGGTGCTAGTGCTGAGACTAGCCTAAGTGGTAGGTTACCTAAAAAATTTAGTTTGCTAGTAAACCTCTGACAAGCATCACACTTCTTCACAAGTCTATGTGCATCTTTGAACACTCTAGGCCACCAAAAACCTGAACTCAATACCTTATTTGCAAGTCTTAGCCATATAGTGACCTCCACACACACCCTTGTGCATTTCAATTAACAAATATTCTGCTTGGTCACCATCTACACATTTGAGAAGCACACCTTCTGGGCTTCTCCACTAGAGTTCACCATCAATGATAACATATCTAATTTCCTACAATTTTAAAGTTCTCCTCTCATTGTTTGGAATGTTATTAGGGAATTTCATGGTATGAAAATATTCAACTATCCTTCTATTCTAGCCACATGTTTGCATATCACAGAGGGGAGCAATGTTTTCTTGCTCAACCTCATTAATTTTTTTGGCCTCCAAATTAGTTTCATCCATGAGTTTGGATAAACCTTGGCCTCAGACCAACTTTGTGATTTGAACATCTATGTTGAACTCTTGGATTCTATTAATCCACCTACATCTCTAACCTGTAGTTTCTTGTTGAGTGAAAATGTCTTTGACTACTATGCTTGGAACAGAAGCCACTACAGTCACCCCAGTGAAATATTTCCTAAAATTCTAAACAACCTTAACTAATGCATAAGCTTTCTTCTCAGTGGAATTGTACTTGAGTTCAACTTCCTGCAAGGATTTACTGAAAAAGGTAATTGGTTGCTCAAAACCTTCATCATTTTTTTGTAACAACACTCTTGCTATGATATGAAAAGAAGCAAATGTAAACAATTGGAATGGCTTAGAGTATTTTGGAGTTTTCAAAATAGGTGCAACTTTAATAGCATCCTTAATGGCTTGAAAAGCTTTGAGAGGCTCTTCTTAGCATATTACCTTTTCTCCTTTTTTGAGCATCCTTGAGATAGGCCTAACTATCTCTACAAAATTAGTCACAAACCTCCTTAAAAATTTTATCTTCCCGAAGAAAGATTGAATCCATTTAACATTATTTGGTGGTGTAATTTTATCTATGGTTGCTACTCTTTCAGGGTTAATCCTAATACCATCTTTAGAGACAATGTTCCCTAACAATTTTCCTTCTTTGACCCCAAAAGCACATTTCTTGGGATTCAATGAAATGCCATATTCCAATTCTCTAATGAAAATATTCTCATGATGTGAACAATGATCCTCCTCCATTTCACTATGAGTAGTAAGGTCGTCTTGGTAAATAGCCAAAAACAAATCTAAGAAGTCAGCAAAAGCTACATCCATGGCTCTTTGAAAGGTGGCACCAACATTTATCAGGCCAAAATGAACCCTCACATAAACATAGGTCCCCCATGGAGTGGTAAATTTAATTTTGTATTGTTCTGATTCCCTCACCATAACCTGGTTATAACCCAAGAATCCATCCATCATAGAAATTAGTTCACAACTTGTTACCTTTTGTAACATTGATTCCATGCTAGGTAAAGGGTAATTATCTTTCAAGGATGCAACATTAAGGTTCCTAAAATCCACACATAGTCTTAAGTTTCCATTTTTCTTCCTGATAGGAACTAGATTGGACACCCATGAGGAATGCCTTATAGGTTTGATAATTCCTGCATCACTCAGTTTAGCAAGCTCTTCTTGCATTTTAGGTTTCAAGGTTGGATTAATAGGCCTTTGCTTTTGGCTGAAAGGTTTTGTATCAGGCTTCAATGGGATCTCATGTTGGAATAAATATTCCCTATAGGCCTTTAAATCATCATAGGACCATGCAAATACATGTCTGTATTTACTTAATAAGGAAATTAACATCATCCTCACATGTGGCTTCATTTTCTTACCAATACATACCTTCTTAGGAGCATTTTTGTTCCCAAATTTATTTCTTCTAGGTTTTCTTTATGTGTAGATGCTTGCTCAACATTTGATCTATCTAGGCCATCAAAGACCCTTTCAAGTGCAACTAAGCCCTTAGGAATTTTATTGGTTTTCAACCGAATTACCTCATTACCAAACAATGTCTCCTTTCCATCAACTTCCACCACATATGAACTAAAATCAATCTCTTGATGTTCATACTAGTCAATGCAATGCAAGAACTTCAAGATGTCATTATCACCCTCAAATAATTTCCAATTACAAATATTGTCAAGTACTGTAGGCCTTGTTTGTACCTCAATTCTTTAGATACCATCAAAAGCCACATCATCTAGTTTGACTGCAATATTAGCTAGTAAATCTACTCTGACATTCTATCATCTCTCTATCCAATCTATTCCAAAAGCATCAAATGCCTCAATAGTATCTGAAACCTCATTGTTGTACTGTCTCAATCTTTTGTCCTTAGTGACAAACCTAGACCTAACCTGGGAAACTACTAACTCAAAATCCCCAAATACTTTTAACAATTTTATCCCATGTTTGGAAGCTAGCTTTAGACCAAGTAGTAAAGCTTCATACTCGACAACATTCTTCATACATGGAAACTATAGAAAAATGGAGTACTTGAAAGTATTACCTTGGGGAGATATAAGGCTGACCCCAACACCCAAGCCTTCTTTTGAACAAGATCCATCAAAACAAAGCATCCATAGAGCATCTTCATGTGGTATTTGCAAGACCTCTCTAACAATTGGTGCAGTATTAGTTTCTTCTTCTTCTTTCTTCAACTCCTCCACATGAAAGGTGTCAATACCAGTTTCCACAAAGTTGATTATTGGGGGCTCTTCTATATGCTCTATCATATGCCAGAATATTGATTCTATGGCAATTTTTTCATCCTTTTGATCAATTGAGAATGTAGCAAAGGATAGGTCACATTGCATACCATTATGTTGATAACAACATTCCATAAGTTGGTGGAATATCCACCACTATTACACTCATGATTAGCTCTTTTTTAGGAAATGCAACTAGCTTATATGGGACCTTATGAATTACCCCAATTACAGGGACCTCTCTATAATCCATGGCATAGCACTTTCCAAAGGTGATATCAACCTTCAAACCCATTTCTTCCATTATCTTGACTGGTATAACATTATTTGAAGTATTGGAATCTATCATACAGTTCCTGAGTAGTTTCCCGTAAACGATCAAGCCCAAAAAGAAAGGATTGACCAAACTAGGATTTGTAGTAATAGTGGTTCCTAAATAGATCTTAGAGTTCTCATTGATTATTGCACCTACCTCAGTATTATTTTCTTGATTCTTACTTGTTTCAGGTGCATCAACATCTACTTTTTGTTTGTTACCCCCATACAACGCTATTAATAACAACTATTGTTTTGTTCTTATGGTTGCCGATCCTCATCATCTCAAGAAATGGGACTATAACTCAGATTTGAGATAACACCTGAAACATATCAATGGGAGAATAACTTGGTACCTCTGGAAGTACTATTTCTTGGGGGACTACCTTATCAACTTGCTTATCAATTTTTTCAATGGTAGGCTTCAACTCTTTGGCCTTCAGATCCTAATGTGTAACTTCAACAGTAACCTTTTCTTTGCTACCTTTCTTAGCCCAAATTCTCAATTCTTTAACTTCTTTGGGCTTGGTCTCTTCCTTCTTGCTCTCTGTCTTGACTCCTTTACTATATGCATTGTTCTCTTTAATGACTAAGCCTCCAAGATGACCTTGATTACCACTCACCACCTTGTTCCTCAATTGGAGATCACTTCTTTCTTGAGTTCTAGTAGCCAATGCAATTGTATATTTCTCTATTTCCTCATTCAAAGGTCTTCTTAGGGAAAGACTAGATGCCTCTAGATTATAAGCAATGTATTCATCTTCTCTTTCATCATCTGAGAATACTTGTTGATGGTGTAGAACTGCTTCATTTCTTTGCACACTCACATCATTTGTGTCAGCATTATCACTAGAAGAATAATCACTCCATTCCAGGTCTAACCTACTCATGAATACATTTGTAGTGTCATCTAGGTTATTTGGAGAAGCAGGTTCATTCTTATCATCTTGAGTTTCTTATAAGGATCTCACAACTGCACATTGTTGTGATGAATGAGGCATCTCACACACTCCACACCATGGTAGGCCTTCAACAAAATTTGTTGTATTCTTATGTAAAGGGTTAGGAGTAGCCTAAATTTTTTTTGGATTATTCTGAACTAGCTTCCCATTATGCCAACTTGTATGGTAAGGATAATATTGAAGTCTTGGGGGCATCTCATTCCTCTGTAATTGAGGTTTTTCATTCTTTTCCTACTTCTGCAACAAATTTAGGACTTGATCCAACTTTTCATCTAGGGTTGCGGCTTTAACTGCTTTCTCAGTTTGAGCTTTTGAGTTCTTAGAAGGTCTAGGGTCTTCCCTTATATCAACTTTACCAAATTCCCTTCTATCATTTTCAATGTTTACAACCATCTTGTAGGCTTCCCTCAAAGACTGTGGATTCTTGTCTCTAGGTAAATAACACATCTTAGATTCATATTAATTACAATACACCACCAAACATGCTCTTTCATTGGGCCTTAGGCATCTAGGGACTTTATACATTGCCTTCTAGAACCTTACATTAAACTCAATAGCCATTTCATTGTGCCCTTTTGTGATATTATTAAAATCATTCAACCTAGACCGTGGATCAGATTGATCTCTGTATTTCTCTCTAAAGATTCAAAAGAATAAATCCTTAGAATCAATGCTTGCATCTAGAAAGCTTCTATACCAATCCATTACATCTTCCATTAGGGATTGCATAAAGTATTTCATAGCCACATCTTCATCCCACAATTCAAAGTCTTCTACAAAGCTCTAAAAATTCTTTAAGTGGTCTTCACCACTGAGAGCATTGTTGCTAGTAAACTTGGGCACATGTTTCCTGGAATTATCTAGCACCAGATTTGGGGATCCTAGGATATTTTCAAAACATAGCTGCCTATACCTATCAATATGCAATAATCTTCTCCTAGCAGGTCCTTTTTCCTCATCTTGAATATCATTATATCTCCTTTTATCACCATTGCATCCAGACCTTCTATGTTGGGAGTCATGTTGATCATTGAAATAAATTTTTCTAGCTTTATCTTTAGGTTGTGAGGAGGAACTGGAGGGGTAGTGAGTGGATGAATTTTTTTCACTTATGTGAGGATTTGAAGAGGATGTGCGGCCTTGTGGGCTTTGGGTCTCAAGGACATGATCCTTCAATGTAGATTCTAAGAAGCTAAGATTCTTTTTCATCTCTTTATTTATAGCAAGTAATTCCATCTCCTTCATCTTCCTACCCAATTCCTCATTTTCTTTCATCATTTTTTCCAAAAATGGGACATAAGCATCTTGCAATGTATCTTTCATGGAAGCACCCCCCTCGTCAATTTTTACCCCTTCATTTTACTTTTTCTCTCCCATAGGTCATTTCCCTTTATCAACATCACGAGATTCACACTTTCTATTTTTGGGAGGGGGAGTAGATGGAATAGAAGTCTTTTTAGCAGTATTATTTTATGGATCTATAGTAGTATTGTTAGCTATGGAATTTACAGGGATTTTTCCTATAGTCTCTTGCACAACTAGACCATTCTCTTGGTCAGCTTGGGCTGCCAATTTGTCTAAGGCTTCCATATCCTCAACCTTCCTTCTCAACATATCCCTCTGCATCATAACATCCCTAATTCTCTTCTCCTTCTTTGCATCCCTCTTCTTTCTATTTTTATGGCACTTAGAAGCTCTTTGATTGAGAAAATGCATATCATTCAACACTTCTTCTTCATTTGGTAAGGTAGAATATCTATCAGAAATTACTATAGTCTCAACTTGTTGGGGAGTAGCATCATGAGAATATTCTTCTCTAGTTAACAAATCAGGAGGGATAGGGGTATATGTATGGGAATATGGGGTGATATATCCTTCAGCTCTAGCATGCCTAGCACTAACATTATCCTTTTGTATTATATCCCTTTCTCTTGTATCCTTTTCTCTCCTCTTCATGGCTTGCATGCCTAGATTTGAGTACTCATTTATAACAAACTTCTTAAAAACTTGCCCCCTCTCATTAGAATTATTATCATTGAAGTCTAGTAGATTCCTTTCAAATTTTGAACTAAAATTGGAATGCATTTCATGTTCATGGGTGGGATGAGGGGTAGACTTACCTTTTCTTGCATCTTTTGCTTTTATCCATTTCTTGTGTAAGTCCATTTTCTTAGATAATTCACCTTCTAGCTTCTATTCTGGATGCTTCTTCATGTAGCCTCACATTCCTCTCATTTGAACTTGAGTCTTCTTCACATTCATCACCTTCATTGATTTATTGATAATGTTATTCTTTACTTCTTCAATGTCCTTAAACACCAACTCAGACTAGTATAGAGATGTCAGAGTCACCACCCAAATTCCTTGGGACAAATTAGGAGCAATTTTTTTATAATCTATGCAAATTTCAATAGATCTTTAGAGCTTGAGACAAACTTTGAAACATATGACGTGCATTTGTATGAATTTTGGATGCAAGCTTTGGAGACTAATGGGCAGGAAACTTATTAGGGATGTAGGTGAAATATTCGACAAAGATATGAGCTATATTTAGCATACGCTTTTATTTGACTGACTCTATACATAAATATCACCATATAACATAGTGATCTATGATAAGGATTTCTAGAGGACCAATAATTGTAAAGCTTACGTCCCTAGTAGAGTCTCCATTTTTTTGGTTTTTTTCAATGAACCAATCAGATCTGGCCAGATATCTATGAGTTTTCTAGACTCAATTCTTGAATACCTGTAAGATAATTGGCCAACAAACAAGATATAGCACCAATTGCTTTATCTCCTACACTTCGGGCTCTACAAACCCTAGGAGGGTGGTCCCACAATGTATATTATACAATTATTTTACACAACTTACCTATACATTGCATATTCAAGCATATATATTCTCACCAATGACTAATAAGATGAAATTACTTAAGAAATTGGCAATTCCTTGAATGAATTATGCATCCTAAGCTGAGAATATGAGACAACAAAAACCACAACAAATTAAATATAGATCAATGATTATTTAAAAGATTATTCTCAAGTCACATAACTGGAACCAAGAGAAAGACGTAAACAGTTAGGATCAGTGCCATTATCTATAGGCTAGGAGTCTAAGAAAATTGAAATATAAGGAAGATTTAACTTTGAACACCCATGATTGTAGTGATATTAATTTGTAATTCACAATTATGTAACCAAACTCTAAAGACTACTTATTAGATCTAATCATCCTGCATACAAATTCATGAATTGATTTCAACATTTTAACCCATTCTATGAACCAAAGTTAAAACCAAAACATATATCACAATAAGAAAATGATGACAATTAATGAAATGATCTTTGATCAAAATGGAGAGACTATAGACTTGGAAAATCTCCATTATCATTCAGGTATGTTCAAAAACCATACATTTGACAAAATCTACTATCTAGTCTCAAAGCATTAGACTAAGACTTAACATATTCACTATGTGTTCTCAATTTTCACAATTCAATTCCAAAATTCAACCAAAGACCCACACAAATGGCCCTGAATTCCCCTTTATAAAACAAGAGAGAAAAAACAAGCCTCAGTTCAAATGTACACATGTCACATTCTAATTGGACAACTACAAAATATATTCCCTAATTCAGTTATATTTTCATTCTTCAAATTGGAGGGAATAAACAATGAGATAAAGATTATTTACATCTATTGTAAGAAGAAAAACTTCCTTCTTAAAAGGCACATGTCAAAAGAATAACCTTCAAAGTTGTAGCACATCCAGTTCATCGAGCAAGATGAAAAAATGATGTAAACCAAAAGTGAGTTAGCATCCTGGTTAGCATTCCACATCATCAACAACTGATATTTTCCTATGAAACATACATTTTATACACTGTAGCTTCTAAGGCCAGACCTGTACAATACTTGACCAATTATATGTTTGACATTCATGTTTACCAACCCAATTGACCAACCAATACCCTTCCCCATTCTTCATATTCTTCATCAGATGGCTACTTGAAATCGATGATTTCATCCAACTTCTTCCTTTATGGGGAATACTTAGTCATGACAGAATTGGATTCCTTCTCAAAGTCCTCCAGAAAATTGATAATAAATGTCAAATTTCCCAAAGTATCATTAAAGGTACTGATGTTAACCTTAAGAAAATTTCATTCACTTGGCAAGCAATAACATCATCCATTGCCTTTTTCAGCATTTGCAATTGCTTTAGTTCAGTATTAGTGAGTCGAATATCTGGAAACAATGGAAAATATGCTAGATGATAATGAGCCTTTAATTCTTTTATCTTTTGTTCCAGTGGGGCTAAGTATCCCTGAAACTTTTTCTCACTTAGTTTACACAAAAGTGTATATGTTGGAAGCACATTAGGGAACCTACCCTCATGCTAGCTAGCTCCCACTAGTATCAACTTCAATCTCTCATCCCTTGGAATCCACTTGTTCAAGATTGGCATAGCCAATTCCTTATCTCCTTGAGATAATCCTATTTCTCGCATCATCAAGTCATAATTGTCATGCACACTATTTAGTTTGGATTTTCATACTTAGATGCTCCAATATAGTATGAAAAGTCTTTAAGATGTTCTCATACATTGTGTGTTGTGTGTGTTCCAACAACTTCTTATATATCTCAATTTGTGAAAGAATTTGTCCCCTTGTAGGTGCATCAGATGAACTGGGACTTGATTTGATGGATTCCTCCACTAAAAGTGGCTTCTATCCCAAATTATATGGCACCATTGCCAAGGCCTGATCTTTAGGGGGAGATTGAGAAGGTTCCATTGGAGAAGGTGGAGATGGGTGACTTGAGCTATTATGGCTTTGATCTCTCTGTATTTCCTCCTTTTGTTTATAAAATGCTAGCTATATCTCTAACACAACTACATTTTGTTGACTTCTATCATATTCATTGAGTAGCTCATGGTACTTGTTCTTGAAGTGAACCCTTTCTAGAGTAAGGTTTCCAACAGTTGCTTTAGTGAATCTAGCAACATTAACTACCATATTAGCCACTTCCAAGGTAGGGGTATCAACAACTCTTCTCACAAGTGACTAACCACTAATATCAGATAACTTGACAAGTACTGGTTTCCTGGATCCCATAGACAGTGACCAGATTACTAGTGCATCCTAGTATTCACTAAATGAAAATTCATGAAGTGCCATATCTAACTCCTCATCTATTTGCAATAAGGGCCTTTTAGACCTTCTTATAGCATCCAGGACTATAGCATCAACAATGTCCCATTCAGGAAACAATAACACACCACACTTCTTTACAAGCTCTCTCCCATCTTGAGAATTAATGTTTTGAAATTCATTCTTCATAATGCTCCTCTCATTGGCCGGAATGCCACTTCTTGGCAAATCTAGATGCAAACTCCTTTTAGTGGCCAATTTCTTTGCATAGTCTGCAACTTTGGATTCCACCAAAAATCTCTAAACATAGATGTTTCAATAAAGGATTCGTCTTTCATAAACTCCTTACAAGCTTCATTCCTTAGTTCATCTACACTATTTAGACCACTTATATCTAGTTTTCCCAATCTAAGACTGCTTTTTCCTGAACTTGAGGCAATTTCCCCTACAGAAGGGGGTATTCCTTGTTCCATATCCTCAGGAGTGATAAAGATATCATCTTCATCTATATCAAAATATTTGACCACTCCACTTGCCTTAATTCTCTTCTTCTTGAGAGGTGGTTGCTCCTATGGATTAGGATCTCTTGGTGGTGATTCCATATCGATCATAGGTGGGGGAGTCTTCCCTAGAGGTGATGGCATTGCACTCTCAAGAGAAACTACCTTTGATCCCTCAGGAGTGATAGGGGTTGGCAAGGTTTGTTCTTCATTCATTGATTTCTTCCTCCTGGAGTAGATTCTCAATTGATTTGGTGGTTGGTAAGTAGGCCTTTCCTCCAATGTTACAGTGGTCTCTTCTTCAACCACTCTTGCTTTGCCTTTGTTTTTAACCTCCTGTTGCTCCCTCAATATACCAATTACATTCTCAAAATTGTTCATAACATACACAGCGTAGCCAAATTCATTAGGTATATTTAGAAAAGGATTATAATTGGGATCCTTCTTCCACTTTTCCTCTAACATCTTCCTATAAGCAAGGTATTTAGCTTTCCTTTCATCTTTCTTGTGAAAGCTAAAAAAATTTATGATGATATCTTTAGGATAATCAAAATTATGCACAAAATTACCCATCCTTTTATCTGCTTTTAATTTGGAAATAAAACCCTCAAGATCATGATTCCTTGGGTGTATAGTCTCTAGCTTGTAAGGCACAAGTGGATGTAGTAATTGCTTCCCTGCCCCTTTCACTAGAAAATAATCGACAAATGTTGTCCACTCTGGAAAGAATGAACCTTTCCTTGCTGTATCAGGTAAGTGTACTGTTTGTGAAGCTCCCAACTATCTCACGATCTCAAGAAACCCTATACTCAGTAGCACATCTCTTGGAAAAACATATGGATCAAGAGCATTTCCATATACTCTAAAAATTATTTTATCAGGGTATAAAATCAAGTCTCCCCAATTGTGGATCAAATTCAAGTTTGGCCTCAACTCCACAGGTCTCAAGAATTCATGAATTTCTTTGGGAATTATTGGTGGTTCATAGACTAAGGATCTCCTTATTATTGATGAAAAATAATTTTGGAACATCACGTAATTATACTTCAGATCATCCTTGTCCAGGATTTTGGTCCAACACTAAACATGCAAATCAATACCTTTTGCCCTCTTTTTTAGAGTTATATCTTTCTCAAAGACCTTCTGCCCTTTATGCAAAAACATATGCATTAATAGTGAATACCACCATAATTTCACCCATCGCTTGCTTTCTTTCAACTCAACCAACCCCTTGTGGATATGTTTGTCCAGATAAGTACTAAAATCATAGAATACGTTATAAGTTGGGTGTTGCAAATGTGTTGCTAGATAGCTATATTCTTTCTGCAGTGTGTCTGGTGGAGAAAAACCAATGATTTAACACAAGGAATATACGGTTTTCCTAAATAGCTTTCAAAGTATCTCATTGGGAAAGGCTTAAGTTCCTTCTCACCAATTTTGATTTTCTTTTTATGCTTCTCGGTACTAGTTATAGTAGTATGCAAGGGAAACATCTTTTTTCTGATGAATACTTTGTCATTTTTGTGCTCTCTCCTAATAGCATCCATATTCAGAGGGACCAAATCCTGACTCCACTCATGCAAGTGAAAAACATCTTCAATTTCCTTCATGGTTATCTTTACCATATCGTTCCCATCAAATGTCCTAACAACCCTAGAAACTGGATCATACCTTGAGGTGATATCTTTTAGAAGATCCACATCCATGTAAACATTAGGAACAACTAGTTTTCCCATATCTAACCTCCAAGGATTGCAGAGAGGGGCTCCAAGGTTTCTATTCCTAAACCAATGTTGAAAGAGCTATCATCTAGTATGGGAAACTCGACATCCTTTATTAAGCACTATTTATCCATCACACTTTCTTTAACAGTAGGTCCATAAAAAAAAACCTTTCCTTTGGGTTTCTTATTTGTAGAGGAGGGTAACATGTCAATCACATCCTAGGAGAATGTTCTGGACTGGGTCAAGGATTGGCCATTTGTACTTTGCGAGCCATGAATTTTAAGCAGACCATTTTTTTAACAAGAAAATTTCAACCACTAGCTTCCTAATTCAAACCTAAGACTCAATGTGAATGCTAATTCTAAAGGGTTTCATGGGACTATGGATTTTAAAGATGGAATTAACCCTAATTCCAAGCAATTAAAGCAAAGTAATAAAACACATTCACAAAAAGCAAATTGAAAACCAATCCTAATTCAGAAAGATTGAAAGAAAGCATAAAATTGTGTTTATTGTACTTATAGCTTTCCATTGCAATAACCCTAATGGTAGTTGAGATGAACTTTGCGAGTTTCTTTTTTTGATTTTTGTATTGCTCCCAACACATCTTTAAATCCCAATTGTGCAAGAAATGACCACATTCATATGTTTTAAGGGCAATTGAGTAGATTTATGAGTCACCTCCACCATTACTACTTGATCATGCAAAGAAAAAAAATTACAACAGGTGTACTTTCTATTTTAAATGTGTGTCAATAATCTTCAGCTGAAATGCCTATGTCGGATGACTCATATTGAGTCAACCACATTTGAATTTTAGTGTGGTTCCAGCTCGGACAAATTAGCCAATAAAAATATGCCAATTAGATCCTCTTTCATGTACCTGTGGTCTCCACACGCTAGTATCCGTAGGACATACGTGGTGGCTTCTTGTGGACCTCACAACTTTTACAAGCTTGCTTCTTCCCTTAGTGAGACAACAGGGAACAACTGTGATCAACTCTTCCTTCTGAATAATTGTCATTGGTCTCCAAACTTTGAGCATTGGAATGGAAAGTGACAGCGGGGTTGGGACCCATGAGTAGACATGTGTCAACATCTCGCAGACTACACAATAATTAAAGTACCATTATTTGGGATCCATGAGCCAGTGGAGAGTGACTCATATTAAATCCCACAATCTAGTGATTATCAATCCTACACATGTGACAATAGTTAGTTATAAAAGAGGGCCATGACTTGGCCGATGAAATTTTACCCTTGAAGACTGATGACTTAGACTAAATCCATTTATGAGAAAATATTAAAGCTCAATCTTGGGAAAAATAAACACTTCACAGTCAAAAGTGACTGTGTAACCTAAAATAAGGGGCTGATAAGGAATGCATAGTGATGTATCGAAAGGAAACTTAAACCACTAGCATCCAGGTAGAGCAAGTCAATGCAAGTAAAAAACCCAAGATTTGCAAGTAAAGCATTTGAGAACAATGCTATATATAAGAAAAACCTTAAACCCTACATGTGGACAACTTGTGACATGTTATTACCGAGCTCAAAAGGACCTGAAAATGCTAAAATTTCTAGGGACTCCATCAGTATACAATGGAGAATATTGGATTTTGAACATTCCATTTGTATTCTTGAAATGATAGTACTATTATACAACATCAACAATCAAAAGACTCAAAACTTCAAAACCTACAAAAGATAAACAAAATTGTATATGTGTTTTATATTGCAATAGCTCTTCAAAATCAATCAGCAACAACCCATGTAAATGGACTTCAATTCACTTTTATAAAATAATGGAGCACCAAGACTTAGACCATTACATATGTCATATTTTCATTTGACATACACTTACATTTCAAAATTACAAGAGTAACTACGAGCTCATTAAGAAAATATTCTGAGTGCAAGGTAGTTACAAAATTTGCTACATCCATAATGATTTCCCAAGATATCTGAAACAATTAGTTGAATCGTTTTCTTCTTCATTCCTCTTGTTGCAGACCCAAGGAAGCTGAGTTGGAAAGTGAATGCAAAATCATGGTGTACAAGATGACAAAACAAGCCTACTGATACCTTTAAGAACTTTGGAGACCACTAAATGTGTCAAAATAAACCAAAATTGATGCCACATTACCATTGGAGAAGATTTCAAATTAGGAATATTATTATACTTCTTGTCCCAATCCATATAATCCTCTTCTTATGGCCAATTAAAAGCCATGAATTAATCTAACTTGGTTCTATAAGGACTGTAATTTGTCATTATTTTATTTTCATCAAACTCCTCAAGCAATGTACTAGTGTCAAACAAATTGTTCATACTATCCTTTAACATGGCCATATTAACATCACCCTCCTCAAAAATTAGAGTTTCCTCTGCAACAATGACTGCATCCATATGAGCTCTCCATTGCACATAAGTCTTGACACCTCCATTATCATTAAGAATGTATGGCAGGAGGCCAAGATCATTCTCATCAAATTTATTTAGCAGTGCTATGAAAATTTTCTCTAATGGATCCACTAATCCTTGGTATTCAATTATTTCCTTCACTACTTTGTAGTTTGGAGAAATTGGAAGTGGTTTATTTTAATCATGTGTGGATCTAATTACCATGTTCTTCAAAAGACCCAATGTAGGCACCCATGTTTTCATTAATGGTATAGCAAGTGATCTATCCTTTTCAAACATATTTATTGAATGGAACATCAAAGGATAATTAGGGTGGGCACTTCTCACTCTTTTTATTACCTTAGCCAAAAAATGCTCCAAAACATTAGAAAAAATAAAAATATTATTGTCATTATATAATGCAAACAGTTCTTCAAATACCTCCAAATTTTGTATCAAATCGTCTCTAGTTGCTTCTCTTCTTGTTGAAGTTTTTGGGCCTAGATATGCAATTGGTACATTATCAGGATTGTAGGCCACCATTTCCATCATGGTGGAGGAGATGATTAGACAAGAGGGGTTGAAAGGACTAGAGAGAGTGGAGAAGATGGAACACTATCTTGCACTTGTGGCATTATTTTCCCTAACATTAGTGATGGCCTTGACTACAATGATTGCAATTGTTCTTTCAACAGTGTATTTTCTAATTGTATTTCTATAATTTTTTGTTCATCCTTATTGTAAACAACCACCAAGTCATTATACTCCTTATTCTTTTTTATCATATTTCTCTTGTAAAGATTCAACAATATCCTTGGTGAATTGGGCTACATTCATAGCTAATGTCGCTGCCTCAATAGCTAGAGTATTAGATACTCATTTTATTATTAGTCCACCTCTAAGTTCTATTGTTGGTTCTACAACTTCTAGTTTATTTGTGTTTGGGACTAATTCCCAAATTCCCAATGTGTCCCATTGTGGACTGAATGTTGACCCATGTAGAGCACATGTTGCATCTTTATTAGTCACAAGAATAATATAATCATGTCTCCTCACTGTATAAAACAATATGGAAGACAACATGTCCCATTCTGGCAAGAGGAGCAAACTGCTCTACCTTACTAATTCTCTTCCTTCAATTGGTGTTATGTTCTTATATTTTTCTTTCATTTCTACAAGGACTCTTGAATCAATGACCTCCCTTGGTAACTATGGATTTTCAATCATCTTTGTTTTGACCTTTTCATCATACTCATCTCTCCTTTCCCTCCAAACAAATTCTTGAAAGACCTTTGTTTTTTAAAAAGAATCATCATCCATAAAATCCTTAGATGCCTTCTCTCTAACAACAGAAACAATGTTGACCCTAGTTAGATCAACCTTACTCAATCTGAGGATTTGAATTGGTGGGTTCACTCCCCTTGGAGGTGAGGGAATACCTTGCATCATTTCATCAGCTGTGATAGTGACCTCTTTATCAAAATTAAAAGGATAATCCACAAGTGCAATTAATTTGACCCTTCCTGCTAGCTCATTTTTTCTCCTCTTCGATGCAAACTCTCTTGGGGGTGATTCAATCTCAATGAACTATGAAATATATGACATTGGAGGTGGAGATGGTGGAAATTGAGGTGTAGGAGAAGATTCTCTTGACCCCTTTGATTGAGTAGGGGTGGAAATTGTTTATTCCTTCCTCATGATGCTCTTCTTCCTTGAAAAATACATATTTTTTTCAGGTGGTTGATATGTTGGTATTTCTTCAGCCATTAAGGATTTTCCCTTGTCATGTACTTCTCTTTCTTCTTTGTGGTGCCCCACCACTCTATCAAAATTCTAAAGCATTGTCTCTACTCTCAAAATCTTATCATTAATGTTTTAGAAAATTCCCCTAAAATTGGGATCCTTTTCTTGTTTTTCATTCTTTGATTTGATGAAGGCTAACCATTTCATCTTCATTTCCTTCACCTTTTACAAATAAAAAACATTTCTAATTACATCTTCAAGAAAGTAGAAGTTGTGCCAAAATTTTCCTCCCTTAATCCTATCCTTCAAGGCCACCATGAAACCTTCTAGATCATGATTTATTGCTCTATAAAATTTCATTTCAAGAGGTGTAAACTTGGGGAAAATATTTTTCCATCCATCTTTAATCATGAAAAAATATGAGAAAACAATGTATGTAGGAAAAAGAGTTCCTTTCTTCACTCCAACTAAGTGGTTATCTTAAACATTTCCTAACTACCACATGACTTGAAAACCAATCCTCAATGGAACATCTCTTGGAAATACATGAGGTGTGACACTTGTGCCATATACTCAGAGGATGGTGCAATGAGGATATGGGATGATATCTCCCCAATAATGCTCAATGCCTAATTTAGGCCTCCTCTCCTTAGGTATTAGAAAATAATGTAAATCCTTAGGAATCCTAGGTGGATCCATCACCAAGAATCTTTTCAGTTTTGAAGAAAACACATTTGAGAAAACAATGAAACTGGATTCTTGCTCATCCTTATCCAAAAGATGAGTCCATTCTTGGATAGGGAAATCCTCATTATTTTCACCCTTTCTCTCTAATTTAATATCCTATCCAAAGTGATCAGCTCCTTTGTATAAAAAACATGTGTATTAGCCAAGAGTACCACCAAAACCTCACTCTTGTTTCACCCTTCTTTAAGGACTTTAGGCCTTTGTGAATCTTATTTGATAGATAGGTTACAAAATCAAATAATTTGTTGAGAATTACATGTTGAATATTCATTATTATGTACATGAAAGCTATTAGCATCCTTGTGGGAGGATCAAACCCTAAAATCTAACATAGAGTGTAGAAAGCCCTCTAAAAATAGAATTCAAACACATCAACTTGGAAGGGATCCTTATCAAATGGATCAAGTTTGATCTTGTTTCCTCCCTTTCCTCTTCCCATGAATTGTGTTAATATGGAAACCTTGAATTTTTTTTTTTATTTTCATACTCTTCCTTCAGTTTCTTCTCATCAATTGGCTTCCTGGCATTAGGGTTCAAATTGAAAACTTCAATAATTCCTTCCTAGGTAATATCAATCATTTTTACACTAGAATGTGTCCTTATGAACCAAACATTAGTGTCATAATTCATTGTTATGGGTTTTAGGAGGTCAATGTCAAGGTACACATTTGGAACATCAAGTTTTCCCATGTCTAACCTCCATACATTGCATGTGGGGACACCACAATATCTCTTCCCAAATCAATATTTGAAAAGAGTTCATCTAGTGTCTGACATGTAGCATCCTTAATAGCATATTGTTGGTTGACAATGCCATCTTCTATTCTAGGACCTTGGAACAATATTTAATCATCATGCTTATTATCTATGGAGTTGGGTAAGTGGTTCAATATGTCTTCAAGTAGGACTCATTTTTTGGAAATAGAACCAAAGGGTTGGGATTCTGGGGGTGCCATTGTAATGAACGATGGTGCAAACTAGGGTTTACTTAGGTACAAGTAGGGTTTAAATTTGACATAGAAAAGTAAAGAAAAATTAAAATAGTTGGAATGCAATTTGACGAATGTCAAACCTTAAAATATGCCATAGATTACAATTTTAAACATGCAACTACCAATTACATGCAAATTTAGTGGAAATTTTGCATAAAAAGAAGTAGTTTCACTTATAGGCGTCTGAATACTTGGAAACACTAATTCTAGATGTGAAGAGCTTGAGTAACATTGAAATCGATTTACATATTCTTGAATATTATTTTTTGAATCAAATTTATGCTTTCAATCCTACTTTTATTGCAAGAAAACCCTTTAATTCGATAGAAGAGAATCACGTTTTCCATTATTGTTCGCTTGCATGAACTATAATGGCTCAATCAGCTCCATTAGCAATGTTGAATGTTAGTTTTTGATCTTCTAGTGAGTTGGATTGATGGATAGCTCAAATGGAGTCGCATAAGTTTGAAAATTTGACTTATGTTGACTTTGACATCAATCCTATTAGATTCTACCATGTGGAATTCCTTCCTTGCTCTCAATATGGGCTCCACCATATCTTACAAGCTTTGACAGTGTTGAGCTGTCGCTAGCCCATTATCCCACATGGGTTTGCTTGGATAGTGATCAACAACTGTGGGCTAGCAGGCAATGACCTAGGTACTTCCATGTGTCAAAACTTAGACACCTTTTAACCTTCCAAGCCTACATCGATACTTAATAAATTTTCAACATGTGCTTAAAGTTTTTCTAGATGAACGATTCTGATTAAAACATCTTTATCACCTTTTAACCCTGAAGCCTCAAGGCACTTTAGTAGCCCATGCTTTAATATCTTAAGAAATATTTAATAAATATTTCACCTCACCAATAGTCCTTTGAATGGATTAGATAATGTCATGCGTCAACCATTCATTGTCCTGCATGGTATCAACATCTTCTAATAGATTCCTCACGGGATGGCAGGGAATAGTTAAGATTTTACCATCAAAAGAATTCTAAGCCCTTAGATCTTGGGCCCACTATCACCACTGCTTTAGAAGCTTGTAGGATCATTTGAAGAAATGGGACACACAACACATGCTGACTATACTACACATATTTTTTAATGAATATTTTAATGATATGGGATAATGGGCAACCAATAGAAAATAAGTTTTGGAGCTAGACTACTTAGGAATTTAAGGAAAATTGATGTGCATGCCTTAAGTTACAACATAAAAGGGGACATCCTAGGCATTTAGAGTTAGGTATTATTTATGAAATATTTTAGACCTTTCCTAAAGTGCAAATTTAAACATTGAAAATATTAGTTTGTTTAGACTTAAGACCATAGGAAAATATTAAAAAGTGCATGTGACCAATTATTTTTCTAGGAAGAATGGGCCAACTTACCCATGATGCTAATGGATCAAGTTATAACTTAAGTGACTAGGAAAAGGAAAATGCATTTCAATGACGAATTAAAAGAAGGTTAGGGATTTTGCATTATTAAGGATTTTGGAGGGTTTTAACCCTAAGATTGAACCCTAGTGACTAGAGATCAAAACCCTAACCCTCCCGAGAGACCAATGGATGACAAAACTTTGAAATGCAACCAAAAAACCACTAAATTTTTTCATATTCCTATCAACACCTATTGTGGATCTTTAAAGTCCTATTTAAGAAACCCTTTTCCCCACATTTCATTTTGGTGATACTAACGTGGTTAGGGTGTCTTGTTCAACACATTTGATTTTGGTGAACCCAACATTGTACAACATCTTTTTTGATTTGGAGATCCTTGAAACCCTAGATCTAGATCTTGCATAATTATGTTTGCAATATTCACTTAGGGTTAGATATTGCATGTTTGGATCATTTAAAACTCATAAAAATCCAAAAATATTGCATACATTTTGCATAGCAGATTGCATAAAAGTGTGTTTCAGTCATTAAGGTCAAAATTTCATTCAAAATTGTATTAGAAAGTTCTCATTTTTCTCATGCATTGTCATAAAATTTCATTTACATTTTCATCATAATTCTAGAAAAAAATCCACTAAAGAATCTATTTGATATTAGGAACAATGAACTTAAATATTAAGTTAAAAAATTAGATTTAAAATTTTCAGACCCCTATCCTAGGATGCATTCCCCCCTAGGTGAACCTGTCTTGGTAGAAGTGTTTTTTTTGAATTTTTTCACACTTTTTTGTCTCTATTGTATTGGTCTATTCCATCGTATAGATATCTATTTCAATCTGAGAAAATTGCATATTTTTACATATTTTTTTGTATCAAGTTCAATTGGTGAAAAATAGCACATTGTTTGAAATTAAAATTGGCATTCAAAAGTAATCAATTTTTAGGTTTTTGCATTTAAAATTAGTCAATTATCATATTTTAGATATGAAAGTTACATTATTGTTTCATACTTGCATTGAGTTTTCTATTTATAGGTGGTTACTATCATTAGCTAGTACCTTTTTGTCCATCTTGGGTGCACTTTGGGTTTGGTGAAACTTGTATGAGTTTCACAACCTGGTGTCATATTGTTAATACTTTAGTGAGATATATTTCAAAACTCATGGCATCCCATAATAGTACATTCATCATGGATCTTGGGTTTTCCAACTCTTTCACTCATATTTTTGACACTAGTCAACCATTTTTGGACCATATCCTTGATGTCACATGTCCCATGACCACCTTACCATCAACACTTACATTGATGTTGAAACCTCGGTTGCTCATGTCCCTTAGGAGAAGTTGAAAAAAATAGACAAATCTTTAGAAAAAATTCAAGATTTTGTGAGTACATAGTATATTGTTGTTACTACTATTCCTATCATAGATAACACGAGGATAATTTTTGATAATGACCAAGGATTAGAGATTATGCATAGCCTAGCTCATATTATTAATAACCATATTCCTACAATATCTAATTATGCTTAAATTTTGGGATATACTCAAAGCCAAGAAGGAAACCAAAATCCCCCCTACAACCATAACCTCTATTCTTACATACACTAATTCAACTATCACTACAACAATGCAACCAAAAAAAAATATCACTCCAAATTTAGGTATTTCCACTGGAAATTCTCTTAGATTTGTGACTTCAAACGTTATATCTCCTAACCCCCCACCTCTAAAAAAAAATTGTAATTCACTTGTCCTCTCAATACATATACACATCCATCTCAAAACATAACTAATGATTTTTTCATAAACCAACTTTTACAAAATGTCACATCTCTCCAACAACAAATAGCAACATTGAACCAAAAAAAAAAAGGACAACCTTCACAATATTTCAAGAGAAACCCATTGTCATTGGAGATATTGAGAGAAAAAATGCCACAAGGCATAGAGATTCCTAAATTTGAGAAATATTATGGTAAAGGAGATCCTACCAACCATGTGTCAACATAAACAATCTTATGTAGTGATTTCATTCTTGAAGACAAACTCTTGGCTAAATTTTTTTCCAAGCCTTTGAAAGATATAGCCTTGGAATAGTTTTGTTCCTTGCCAAATAACTCAGTAAACTCATTCAATGAGCTTGTTGATGCCTTTCTAAACCATTTCCAAGTGCACATTGGTCCTAAGATGACCTTGCCTAATTTGATGCAATATAAACAACAAAAAGATGAAAAGGTCACTAATTTTATAGCTTGTTATCAACTTCTTTACTCACAAATCAACATTTAGCTTGTTGATTCCAATCTTCAAAGGATGTTCATTGATAACTTACAAATAAATATTCAAGAAAATATTGGGATGATGAAATTTCCCTCTTTTACACACTTATGCATGGCTCTCCATGATTATTAGAACTCACTTAACCAACATGTAGACAAAACCCCTTCAACCCATCCTAAAAATTTGAAAATATGCATCATAAAAAATTTCAACCTTTCAAGAAACAAAAAAAAGGCTTCATACATATAAATCAACCACAAACAACTGATCATGCAAAAATGTAAGTGGTTTCCATAAAATCAACAAATGCATACCAATTTTGGGATAAGAATAGGCAATTCACCCTATTAACCGATACCCTCCATTTGGTTATGTTGTAACTCTTGAGTAAAAACCTAATTACCTTACCTCCCATTAGACCTCTTGATACATCCAAGCCTACACCTCCAAACCATAATCCAAATTCGTTTTTCCATTATCACCAACAAATTGGACATAATACATAAAGATGTATGTGTCTTCAACATAGTACAAGACCTCATTGATTCCAATCACATCCAGTTGAGGGGTGTTAATGATCAAGGAAATAAATCTGTTTCCCCACCTAACCAAATTTTTTAAATCTTTACCAACCCAATTCCAAACCATTCCATCTCATTTGTAAAAGCTAGTCACAATAAGAATGTTGTGATGAATTTTGAAACAAGACAAGATATACCTAATGATGATAAGAGTGATAATGAGGAAGATCATTGTGCCATGATTGGATTAATTGATGTTCAACCTCGTAAGGTCCAAACCACTTTGAAACCTAACATTAATTTTATTGATGATGATGCACTTAAACATTTTTCTGATGGTCCTCTCTACATTGTTGGTCGTATTAATAACATACCTACACAAGTAATACTTATTGATCTCATATGTGCAGAGAATGTGATCACCAAGGAATTCTTATTTGTGGGTGAAATCATCGAACAACGTCTCACTTTTGGAAAGAGTAAATTTTTGGGCATGAATGCAAGTTTTAAAAACACACCTTCAATTAAATCAAAACCTTCGATTGAAGGTATTTCATTTTGTACCTTTGATAGAAGGTATACCTTTGATCGAAGGTCAAGGACTAGATCAACTTGCATTTACTCAACGAACCTCAGTTGAAGGTGTCAAAAATGATAACTTTTGCATCTGCATCCAAGTTTCCTCAAAAATTTTAGTTTCAAACCCCAGGTTGGACCTTTAGATGAGCTTAACTTGAAAAGATATTTTGCAAGATCATAACCCTCAAAATGAGCTTTCCAACAAGTATAGTTTTGATATGTTTTTATTTTATCATGTATTTAATTTTCAATTTTGAATAAACATAGGTTTTTCTTTGAACATAAAGTTCTTCATTCTATAGAGGTTGAAAAATAGTAAAACATTCTATTTTTTTTTAAATATCCTTTCCCTCCATATTGATGTTCTTGTTTCACCAAAAAATTTGGATTTTGATATATACACAAGTAGTTATGACGTTTGACGACACACATGTATGCCCAAAGTATAGCTATAGTGACTTCAAAAATTAATTAAAAAAAATATGTAACAAAGAATTATGAAAAAATTTCCTTTCCCTAGATATTGATGTTGATAATTTATATTTCAAAAATTAGAATTTTATCCTTTATAGAAAAAAAGTTATTTTGGATGATACAAACGTTACTTTTGGAAAATGTTGTTTTATATTTAAAGCTAGTTATTAAAGGAGATGTTGAAAGATTCATGATTATTTCAAAAAAAAATTAAAAAATTATATTTAGAATATACACACAAATTTCCACAAATGACTAGTTCACATCATTTTCAAATTCTTAATGGTTTAGTTGCTATAGGTCTTAGAAGATGAAGATTCAGTTAAAAATATTGATGTAAATGTCCATCTTGGGAAAAAATGAGACAAGATTTTATGGGATCACCCTTGTGCAAGAGATTTATAAAGATACTTATGACAAAATAAAAGCATGGATTCAAACACATAATGGTTTTGCTTTCCCTACGATAGATTTGATCACTCTTCCATTAAATATTGGAACTAAACAATTAGATGTTTCATTCTCCATCATCCCATCATTAGACCAATTTTTATGTGAAGCTAGGATACTCATGTTTATGCTCCATGAATGTTGTCCCATCGATTATTCACAAGTGCATAAATTTTTCCATTGGGAACGAGATATTTACACTTCATCATAGTGGGTTTCATCCCTTGTCTTCTTGTGGAAATTTTTCATTAGATTTCTTTTGGCCTAGACCTATGGAACCTATAAAGCCTTGTGAAGACTTATTTTTCAAATCCTATCAAAAATTCAAGGAATAACATATAGTGGAATGATATCTTAACAATATTCTTGATTCCATGGTTATCCCTCTTCCTCAACCTACCATTGATGAATCTATGATTGAACCATATGCCCTTCCAAGTAACCAAGAAAAATTTGCTGCAATTCCTCCTCCTATTTCCTACAAAAGACAAGAGACAATAAAATGACCCTTCTTCTCCCTCCAAAGATAAAATAATTTCATAAACCAAAGAGATAGTAGTTTCCCAACCCTCGGTGGTTCCTTCCATGTTCTTCCCTTAAAAGAATAAAATAAACTAATGGTTGATAAGCCCGATCTTACACCATCACAACTTGAAAATCATAACAAAAGAAACTAAAATTCTAAAGAGAATAGGTGAGGATGTCACACTGTCACTTGTTTATTAGAAGTTGAAAATAAACCTACACCTATAGAAACAACTCAAGATAACATCCAATTTCCACCACAACAAAAAATTGAAATGAAACAAGAGGTAAAACAAGATTCAAAAGTGATTATTATAAAACCTCCTATTGTGATTAATTTGGATGATGATGAGACTACTAATATTGATTCAAGGAAGTGCATAATGAGATTTTTTTTTTTATTTTACTCTTCGATGAGCTTAGATTGGTGCAACTCTGATGATCCTCCTCAAAAGAGTGCATCACCATGTGTTAAACCTGACAATTGTGCTAGTACGACACTTGTTGTTTCCTCTTGGCTAGTTATTAACCTTCTATATATAATGAGAAAGATTGGGATGCATGTGACTTGATTTAGGTTGGATTGCATGTGTCATACTAGCTTTGTTCTTTCCAAATTCTTTTTTATTGCATGTCCATAATGTGATCCCCCGTACTATGCTTCTTGATGTGTCTTTATGTTCATGAGTTTTCATTGGATTTCCCTTTCTATTGCATTGGTGCAACGATACAAAGGAATTGAAATCTACCATGACATTATTTTATTTGTCACATTCTTCTATATTTCATAAACATTGTCTAGTCTTATGTTTTCCTTTAGGGGATGATGCATAGCATTGAGAGATTCAATTCTTCTCCATGTTGAACCAAAAGGATTGCTTGTCTCCTATCTCTCTATATGTTTCATTCCTCCTTTATTTTTTTTTCCACAAAGTATTTGGGGAATGATGATGGTTCCAAGTTCAATTGTATCACTATATCAAAGAAATGTGTTGACCCCGAATCTGTGGAACCCTTATGTGTTATCTTTGGATTGCATGTGGGGGAAACCTTCCTTTTTGATGACGTAGCTTTATTTGGAAACATATTTTTGGCATAGGGCTTTCCAAATAATCTATCATGGCCCTTTTATCAATTGGAATATATCATTTATACTTTAAAGTAATTTCTCACAAAACGGTGTTTAGTAATTCCTTTAAACTGGGGGCATACATTGGCATTGACATTGATATTGTTGCTTTACTTTTGTTAAAAGAGGTTGAAATTAGTGTAGCAGGCAATAACATGATGATCATATTTTAGCACCTTATAAAAGTTACTGGGGAGTATAAATTTTTGTATGGTTGATGTATGGAAGGCTTGTAGACCTAGTGTGACTTTTCCATTTGCCACCTTGTTGTTAGTTCACACCTTGTATACCTAGTGTGTGTTTCTCAGCCTTTTGGGGTCACCTAGTGTATATCAAACTCTACTAGCCCTTGTGAGTGTATTTTATGGACAATAGCACAACCATGGATAGTTCATCCCCTTTACATTAAATTTGACATTGTATGCTTGTGTATCTTGTCTTGTTGCTCATATCTTACATATCTTGTGTGTCTTTTTGTCCTTATGTTGGTTTACCATGGGATCTTCGATCTTGGGGCTTGATCATCCTCTTTGATCTTTGCCATCCTATCCCATCAACATTTGTACACTTGAACCTCTCTTGACACATACTTATCTACTTTAATGTAAGTTTGAGCATAATTTCATACTCTCACTAAAGTGGGGGCTAAATGTAGTGTAGGAAATTTTATACCCTTTACAATTTCACACTTTGTTTGGGTCCCTTAATTAATTGGACTTAATTAAGCTTCTAATTTCCTAAATTATGCATTTCAAAGCCTTATTTATCCCATTTTTTGAAAGGGAGGCCTATATTTAATTGATACAATTAATAATTAAATTATGTTGGAGAATGAGTGTCTTGGATTTATGGGCCTTAAGTGCCATGACCCATTTTTAAATTTTTTTTTGGTGGTATTTTAATGATTAAAAATTTATATGCAATTGTTAGCTTTGGGAATCTAATTTTTGGGAAATTAGATAAAAACCTATAAATACATAGTCGTTTTATCAATTCAAATCTAAGACACATTATCAACAAGAAAGAGATAAAATTTATGAGAAAATATTATTTTGAAAATCATTCAAGAGAATATTTATTAGTATTTTTTGTAGCAATCAAGATCCTAATCATCGTATACAAGTTCATGTGAATTCATGTCATCTTGTGAAGGCTACTATGCATTGTTTATCCTAAAGAATCCAAGCATTTTCAAGTTTCCAATCAATCAAGAAATGCAAGATCAATCCTTGGAGTGATGTGTCTGACATCAATCCTTCAAAGACACCCATTAAAGGTTTGGTGAGTTGTAGTAAGCATTGTTTCATTCATCATTCCTTAAATTTATCAATTGCCATTATCTTTCTATCAAGGTTTAATTACGAAACTTGGGGTTTGAGTAAGGAAAACTCCCAAATAATCAAAAAAAATATTTTTCTTGTGTGTGTGCAAATTACAGGTTGAAGAAGGATTAAAAATCTTGAAGAGAAATTTTACATTTTTGCATTTGTTGCATTCATTGTTGTCAAATCACAAGAAGTTAAGTGCATAATTTATTTTTTGCTTTTTGATAGTGAAACTTGGGAAAAACATCATTTCATATCTTACTTCAGAGGCCTTGAAAAAGTATTTTTGGAAGCCCTAGCCTAGATCCATTCACCCCTAGGAAAAATTGTCCTTCATCAGTGCTTATAATTAAATTTTTTTATGCTAGGTACATGTGTCTATTCCCTTCATAGATCTGCCTACAAATTTTCAATTTGATTTTTGTATCTTTAAAATCCTTTATTTTATCATCTAGGTCTTATTATGAATTTAGTTTGAACATTGAAAATAAGTTAATTAGGTTTGATATCTACCCTACTGTCTTAAAAGACTAAGATCTAGGTCTAATTGACTCACCATTGAGGTTGAAAGTCAATCATTACACCTTGTGATCTCTTTCGTAATGAAATGACCCTAGGAAAAAAACACTTATTGTGGATCTTTAATGTCCTGTTTAGTGAACCCTTTTCCCCACATTTTAGTAATATCAACAAAAAAGGATCTTGAAATACAAAAACTCCTCATTGAGAAACTCTAGCAAGATTCAAGTGTGTTAGACAAATTTGCATGGAAAGGAAATATTTTGTGAAACAAGGATATGCTATATCTTTGCAAGAATTAAAACCTTAATTTCAAGGTGTTGGAAGAACTACATGCTTCTCTAATAGGGTAAAACTCATGATTCTTGTAAACTTATCATAGAATCAAAAAATATTTCTTTTAAGAGGGAAAAAAGGAGATGTTAAATTTTTTTTCAATGAAATAAAGGGGAGACAACTAAGACTCTAGGTCTTCTATAACCCTTATCTATCCCAATAAATAATGGGAGAAGGTATATATGGATCTCATCATAGTTTTTCCAAAATATAAAGGAAAAAATATCATCATGGTTGTTGTTGACCATTTCAACACATATACACACTTTTATGCTTTATCACACCCCTTGGAAACAAGAACTATAACAACAACCTTTATGAATGATATTTAGAAGTTACATAGGACTCCAAAAAGTGATAGTAAGTGATCATGATCCTATATTTACAAGTAATATTTTGAATGACTTAATTTTCCTATTTGGGAAATTATCTATCTCATAGTTCATCATATCATCCCCAATCTAATGGATAGATAGAGGTGGTCAACAAATTTTTAGAAGGGTATCTCTATTATTTTTCTTTAGATAGAAAAGAGACATGGGTGCAATGGTTATTGTTGCCACATAAAAATGCAACCTACTTAACAAGAGTTCAATGTTCTAATGACATAATGGAAACAACCTCAAGGTTTGGAACCTTGCGTGAATGAGGTTGAGTCTCGAGAGAAGGTTGAAATACTCTTCTAATCTAAGAGCAAATATGTTGGTCTAACCCAACACATGAAAAATTTATCACTACTCTACTCTAACAACTCACAAGGAAAAGAGATAGAAGGATAACATGAAATGGAATGAAGGTGATACACCAGGATAGAATTTGTTTCTTCTTTTCTTACTCAAGTGTGCAAGAAATCATTGTGATGATAGCTATATTTCACTAATATAAGGCATAGATTCAAACCTTACAATGGAAGAATGTAGAATATAGTTTATGTAAAAGAAAACTCTAAGAGGAGCCCAAAATAAGAACCTTAGAAATAATAAAAGTGTTGCTTTTATAGATCAAGCATAACTTGGATAAATGCAAGTAAGACCCTAACCCAGCTAGGGTTAGCAATCAAGGAGATATGATTAAGGAAAGATCTACTCATGAAACTTGGACTAGAAAGAGAGCCAAGAGAAGGCAAGACTTGTGTGTCATACCCAACAATGAAATTTTTTCTTGAAAGTGCATGCAAATCCTCCATTAAATTAGGGATATTAGCATAGATCCACCAGAAGGGACAAAAATAATAATAATAAATGAGTATGGGTTCCAAAAAATACATTTGTAGAAGTTAGAGAATGTATTGAATGTTGTCCATGAATCCCAAAAGTCCAAATAGGTAGTTAAGGAAGTGGTTTGACCATTAATGGTACCATCTAGAAAAAATTCCAAATCCATGTAAAGGTTGGGGTGTTGGGCCCAAAAAGAAACCTTTGTATCATTAAATGGTTTAAAAAACATTGAAAAATAGTACCCTTCATCGGACATTAGGCACCAGGCCTACTTCATACTTCTTGCTAGAAGAGATGAAGAGAGAAGGTTGAAGGAACAAACCACAAAGTCTAAAAGGGTCACCCTTTTCGGGCTTTGGAGGTCTAGAAAGAAGCTTATTCCTTATCACAAATGCAAAAATGGCACAAGGGAAGACCAAATATTAAAGTCCGAAAGGAGTCATCAGGAGTGGGAGGGATGGGTTACCTCTTATTGAAGAAAGGTAAGAGGTAAGGGAGAAGCCCAAAACTAGAAGTCTTAAAACTCAACACTTAGTCAAAATTTCAAAGGAAGAAGTGAAGGTGAGAAGGGAGAAAGATGAAAGATGCCTAAAAGCCAAAGATGATATTTTGAGGATCGAAGATCGAGAGGAATGCTTAATGCCTAAGATAAAGAGATGAAAAAATAAAAGGAAAATTGATCCCAGAAGTCCAAAAAGACAAGACTTAGGCAAATCCTAAAGGATTTTGATTGGGCTTCGAAGGTCATGTATTAGGCTTGTGCCTTATGAGGAGAAAGCAGTAAGACTTAAAAGTTAAGGCCAAAGGACAACACTCAAAATATGATAAAAGAAAAGGGGAGAAGATGGGAGAGGTAAGAGGGAAACCCAACCCCCAAAGTTTGACTAATCAAGTCTTAGAAAAATATTGAAAATCCTCTTTAGGACATTGGTGATCGGGGGTAAGGTTTGAGGAATACCAAGAGGAAGTGATAAGGGTTAAAGGGTAAGGCTAATGGTCCAAACCCAAAACACTTAGTAGAAAATAGAAGGCAAAGAAGAAGGAGTAGGAGAAATGAAGGAATGTGAGTAGAGAGGTAAGAGAAAACCTAAAAGCCCAAAAACTTAGGACTTAGCCAATTTTAGGAACAATCAAGGAGAATTCATGCAAGATGGCCCATGTAGGATCTCTTAGATCGGTTATCAGTCATGGTTCATCAAAGGGTGGCATAAAATTTCAATATTTATGGCTATTTCTATGGGATGATTACCTGTAAATCATAGAATCCAACAACCTTATCAGTCCATTGGGCATAAATTCATGAAGGGGACTTACAAAACTAGTCCTCCCATGGAAAAAACAAAACATTTGTAGGCCTACACTTGGAGGAAAGAAAAACAATAGAACATACATTCCCTTAAGGATAATGTAGGGTGTTTGAAATCACTTCATGGAAGGAAAATAAATTAACCAATATGTGCATGAAACTAAAATCTCATTAGAAATAAGGTTTGAGGTTAACCCCATTGACTTAGATTGGAAGAACCTCAACATCCAACCTTGAAATATGGAATGCATTGGCCTCCTTGTAGCTAGTGATGACATATGGAATTTAATCCAAATGACATCAAATTTGGAATGTCTTCTATCTTTGGCTTTGTCTAAATCCCATTTCAACACTAGATCTCCCTTTCAGAACATCCTATGACTTGCTCTTTGTCAAAGTCTCTTTTGACCCATTCTTGATGGGTTTCTATGACTTGCATAGATTTATTCCTTGTCTCCTCTATTGTGTGGTCTCACTGCATGCCCCAAGACTGAAAAGACTTGGGGAGCCAAGTGAAAAAATATATAACTCCTATGGAAAGAGCTAATAGATTGGAATATCATCAGAGGTGTAGAAGAAAGAGAAACCTTTGATAAAAGAAAATACGTTTTATGATAAGTGTTTCGTACACTGGGTACCGGGTACTAGAAACAAATAAAAGGTGAAAGGTAATGTGAAGTTCAAGAGAAAGACTCCGGTCCGGTAAGATGGAGTTCTAGTATAGCTGAGGTCTAGAAAAGTAAGTGGGTAAAGCTGAATACTAGGTACCGAGTTGCAAAGTGAAATGAAATGTTAAAATCTTAAATTTATGTAATGATCCTAGTGATCCGGTATATGTTCAAGGATTTATGATATGTTGTTTTTGAAAGCAATTTTTTTTTACTAGGTTTTGTACTAACATTTGAATAATGGTTTTATTTACATGAGATGTTATGATGTTGCTAAAAAGGGATTTAATATTTGGAATTTGTGATTGCAAGAGATATCGATTGTGATGTAAATCTCTGGTATGGATGGTTAGGAAAATTATGTTGGCAAAAAAATTTTACTTTATTACCAGGTTCAATTATGCACTTAAGAAGCTCATTCTGGAACAAAGTTTATTGCAAAGATGTGCCAGTTACCAGAACACCGGGATGCTAGAGTTCAAGCATGTAGTAACAAAGTGTGTCTATTCCGAGAGTGATTCATTCCTGGAATGTTCAAATTGAGGAACTTGAGATGTAGGAGTTTGACTTCCACTAATCACTCTATTATAATTGAAGGCTCCTATATATCTTTGTTTGTATAAATTTATTCGATTTTAGAAGGAATCCTAACAAAGATGAAAAATTAGAACCTAAAGAGCTTCAACGAGTAATTGGAGTTGACTTCCATTGAATTCAATTGCAATTAGATCCTCCTATTGATCATAATTTTCCACGTGCCTTGATAAGATTGGTCCCTTAGATTACCTCTCATGTAATTTTATTATCCTTTATGAGCCTTGTGTTCTATAAAAGGCCAGAGGATGCTTCATTTTCATTTGAAGTTTGAAATTTGTGGATGTCAGAGGAGCAAAAATTTCTTTGAAGTTTTGTTCTTTTTTCCTATTTTCTGAACCATTCCAGCGTAAAAATTTGTATGCACATAGACATTAATTAATAACAGAGCTTTATGATAGCTACCTATCTCATTATCTTTTGTAGCTAGTTTTGTAAGTTTGGAAGAACAAGACTGTAGGCTATGCCATTTAAGGGTGCATACAAAACCTACTTGGTGTCCATAAATGAAACCCTCTCTCCAAAATCTTGCATCATTTTATACGTAGCTATGAAGCAATCTGGTGAAATATAAAGCGGTTTGCTTTGTTTTAATTAATTATTTGGGGCATCCATGGAGAATAACTGGGAGAAACTTTTATTTTTCAGTATTTTACTACTTTTTCTTAGAATAGATGTTTAATATTTTTGAAAATGTTCAAAAAAATATAAGTGAATGGAAATAGTTTTGTTGAAAATCTTTTAATTTTCATGAATTTGATGAATGCTTGATGCTAAATCTACTTAAGTGATAGCAAAGAAGTGGTGATATTCCATGAAATTTTATGTTAAATCTTTTGGTTTCATGATGTCCAAGTTTATCATTTCAATTAGAAAATGTCGATTTAAAATGTTCAAAGAAATAATAGAGATATGTGTATATATGTATTAAAAGGTCCCTTTGAGATTAACAACAAATGTCACATCATTACCCGAGAGTGACCCTAGTGCAACCATGACCTGGTTATCAAAGATTTGGGATTGAATGAAAGTCAATCTTTGCTCTTTGAATGCAAAATTTCCCCTTAGGTTGTCTTTGTTCCATATCTTTTAAGAAGGATAGGCTCTTTGTGGTATTTTCTATGGAGAATTTATTCGATCTGTTTACTACGAGTAAAACCATCATGAATAGGAACTGGCGCTAGAAGGAGGGGCCATGAGTACCAAATGCACATATATCTTTCTCTCTTATTTCTTTTGATATTTTTAAGATTTATCCTTTGGAAGTGGAATCATGCTTTGAAATGTTATTCCTAAATTTGGAAAGAAGCTTGTAAATAAGGAATTGAATGCAAGCTGGTTTTTCATTATGGAAATTGGAAAACTTTGTAAAATATTTAATCAAAAACTACATCCTTTGAGTTTGTTTACTTTTGGTAGAGTCATTGAGTGTAGAATTGATGATACAACTGATCAAGGTGAACTTGAGTGTGAATTTTTTTTAACTAGGGTAATTTTAGCCATAAGTGGAGCCATTTCGTTAAAAGAAGAAATTTCAATTGCTAAAAGAAAAAGATTGTTCATGAGAGAAACATTCTACCCTAGTGGAGTTGTAAATATAATTAACCAATAAACCAAAACAGTTAGGAAATTGTGATTATTTTAAAGAAAATCCTAACATCTTGCAGGGGAATAGGCGAGAATGTCAAGATTCAGAGATATTTCATCATAAACGAGAAAAGGATATGGGTGAATCATCATTCCCTGTATACGTGGAAAACAAAGATAACGAGATGGAGTGGGAAAATCAAGTGGGAAACATGTGTATTGTGCTTCAAGCTGAGAATTCATTAGCTATAAAAAGACATTTTCCTGATTTTATACAAGATACATAATATCAAGTTTTTACTTTTTCTCTTTTTGTTAATAATATAAATAGTGATATATCTTGGTCTAACAAAATGCAAAGTGAAGATAGGGCCAAGGATATGAAGATTTTTAGAAAGGAAGGAAAAAGAGAAATGAGTGCAGTCATTCATGGAAATGGACCAAGGCTAGGAGAAGGTATAGTATTGCCGCACCAGACGAAATGTGTGCAATCCTAGTCTCTAATGAGATCATTTTCATACATTTAAGCCAAATTTTGGGTAAGTACACTTTCAAATTTATGATGTTTAAATGCAGAAAATTTGAAATATTCCATTATTACAGTAGAATATTGAAAATGTTGATAGGAGAATTTAAAGAAAAATCTATTGTAATTCATACTAAAACTATAGAGGAAATAGTCATAGAAATTGAAATAAATTGCTTAGTTAGAGTTAACCTTTTGTAATATTAGAGTTAGGGTAGTTAGATATAGCTGAGTTTAGTTTTAGTTTAGTTTTTTCTTAGGGTTTTCCTTTTTGCTCTTGTTTTCTTGCCTCGTTTTGTTTTGTTCTTTTTTCTTGGCTTCTACATTAGAAATTTTTTCTTAAATTTATCTTAAACATGAGAGTGAAATTTAAACATTTTGCAAAACTGAACTGAAAATGAGACAATAAAGCCATACTCATAGTAAAATGAGCTTTTAAGAAAGATACCAAAAGAGATATATATATATATGTGTGTGTGTGTGTGTGTGTGTATCACGTATATACATCAGATATCAAAATTCTCATCAAAAAATCAAAAAAGGATTAAAAAAAAAAGGTGAGAAAAGTTGCAGATGATAGTAGCCATTCAGTTGATCTAGGTCGCCTCTTCTATCAAGGCTACATACCCTATGTAGGTGAGTTCCCAGTGAGTCTCAAAATCTTGGATATGGAGATCAATAAGAAAAGACTAAAGTGGAACCACTTCCTCATGTTCCAAGAATTGAGGAATATCGTCCATGGAGGGAATCCCAATGGTCGGATGTGCAACAACTAAAATGGTATCCAAATTCTCCAAGAATTCAGGCTTCACTATTAATTTGGTAGTAACGCAAATGTCTTCAATAGGTAACTCAATGTCTAGAAGTGACACTACAAAGTGAGAAGCTATATCAGAGTAAAAACGGAAGTAGCGACTAGATGCAACATATCTTTCCCCAAGGACTAAGCATAAATTTGGCACAGTGAAACTGGAAGTCCTAACAATGAAGACCTTTTCAAGCCTTTGTGGTATGATGCTCCCCAAGAAAACATTTTTTCTATGAGAACAACCTAAGCAAATAGGAGTATTCATGTCTAAGAAGCAAATGTAAAAACACATAATAGAGAAGAATTACAAAAAATATAATAAAAAAGAGAAAGAAAAGAGAAGTGTGGAGAATTCGAGAAGAAATGCACAAATTTATAGAAAGTCATAAATAGAGTGGTGGTACATAGTTTCCTTGAGTAATTATTTTTTTGGAAATCGTATGTGAGGTGGTAGCTAAATAATAATCTTCATAATTAAAAGGTTAAATCAAATAAATTCTTTACACATATTTGGTGAAATTGCTTCAAATTTGAGTAGTACAGAGATTGTGAATCAAGCAAGTTGGAGATTTTGAAATTAATAGTGGTCATTTCCAATTGTTTAAAAATCCATAATAATTATGGAGGTGTTATGTGTGTGGGTTATATAAGAGAATGAAGCTGGCAAGATGTTACACATCATCACCCGAAGATATTAAAGAGAAAATACGTGTTGAGCAAGGCGTGCAAATTTAATGTGAAATAATGTGATTGTGTTTCAAGGTAATCATGGCATTTTGATCCATTATGAAGTGTAGTACCGTCAAGTTGAGATAGTTAGTAGATGTTTTAGAAGTTTCCATAAAATTTAATTCAATGGGTGGTAACTAATGTTTCTAAATTTAGATTTAAATTTGGTGATTAAGTTGTCTATTGCTAAATTTTAATTTATGCATATTTTTAACATATATCGGGCTACAGTTAGTTAGGATTTGGCATAACTAGTGAAATTTAGCTGGAAACACACACTTAAAGGGAATCATTAAATAAGTTTTTGGGAAGTAGTGAATTGATGAAGGGATTTACATTGAATGAAAAATAAAAACGTAACCTTCACTACCACTATAATTCACAACCTAATAGTGGTGCTTCAATGCTTGCAAGTTGATAAATGAGCTATTATTGCAATATCAAAAGTGAAAAATGAGCTATCATTGCTATATTCTATAAAAAAAAAAGTGATATCAACTCTTTAGGCTATCCAAATAACTCTACCGGGGCTATGGATGCCTAACTGACAGTAGAGCTATGTTTGGGGGAATTATGGAGATAACCTTGTGGGGGCTATGGATGCTTGACTGGCAGCAAGGCTCTATCCTTGGTTGGCTTTGGAGGATTACTATATTATGTAGTTCAATGCTAATGAACTAATTCTATTTACTAAGTTCTGAAAACTGGAATTAATCAAGAGCACACACGGATGTTCTGATGGAGTTTTACTTTTTATGCTAGAATCTAAGTAAAGGTAGAAAGTTATTGTTTTAAAATATGTATAAGTTTCAATTTACAACTGGTGATTTAATTTCAAGTTTAATTTTAAATTTGGTTTTAATGGTTGCAAGTTATTGTGTGGTCTCACAACACACCCCAAGACTGAAAAGACTTGGGGACCCAAGTGAAAAAATATATAACTCCTATGGCAAGAGCTAATAGATTGGAAGATCACCGAAGGTGAAGAAAAAAGATAAATCTTTGATAAAAGAAAGTACTTCATATGATAAGTGTTTCATACATTGAGTACCGGAAACACATAAAAGGCGAAAGGTAATGTGAAGTTTAGGAAAAGACTTTGGTTTGGTAAGATGGAGTCTGGTAAGATGGAGTTCTAGTATAACTGAGGTCCGAGAAAGTAAGTGGGTAAAGTTGAATACTAGGTATCAGGTTGCAAAGTGAAAGGAAATGTTAAAATCTTAAATTTATCTAATGATCTTGGTGATTTGGTATATGTTCAAGGATTTATGATATGTTGTTTTTGAAAGAAATTTTTTTTACTAGATTTTGTGCTAACATTTGAATAATGGTTTTATTTACATGAGATGTTATGATATTAAAAATGGATTTAATATTTGGAATTTGTGATTGCAGAAAATATCAATTGTGATGCAAAGCTCGGGTATGGACAGTTAAGAAAATTATGTTGGCGAACAAATTTTACTTTATTACCAAGTTTGATGATGCACTTAAGAAGCTCATGCTAGAATAGAGTTCGTTGCAAAGATGTGCTAGTTACCAGAACACGAGGATGCTAGAGTTCAAGCATGTAGTAACAAAGTGTGTCTATTCCGGGAGTGATTCATTCTTGGAATGTTCAAATCGAGGAACCTGAGATGTAGGAGTTCAACTTCCACCTTATCACTCTGTTATAATTGAAGGCTCCTATATATCTTTGTTTGGATAAATTTGTTTTATTTCAGAAGGAATCCTGACAAAGATGAAAAAGTAGAACCCAAAGAACTTCAATGAGTAATTGGAGTTGACTTCCATTGACTTCAATTGCATTTCTCCTATTGGTCACAATTTTCCACGTGCCTTGATAAGATTGGTCCCTTAGATTTCCTCTCATGTAATTTTCTTATCCTGTCTGAGCCTTATGTTCTATAAAAGGCCAGAGGATGCTTCATTTTCATTTGAAGTTCAACATTTGTGGATGTTGAAGGAGAAAAAACTTCTTTTAAGTTTTTTTTCTTTTTTCCTATTTTCTGAACCATAACGGCGTAAAAATTTGTATGCATGTAGACATTAATTAATATCAGAGCTTTATGATAGCTACCTATCTCAGTATCTTTTGTAGTTGGTTTTGTAAGTTCGATTGAACAAGACTATATTCTGCATCATTTAAGGGTGCATATAGAGCCTATTCGGTGTCCATAAACGAAACCCTCTCTTCCAAAGCTTGCATTGTTTTATACGTAGCTGTGAAGCAATCTAGTGAAATATAAAGTGGTTTGCTCTATTTTAATTAATTATTTGGGCCATCCATGGAGAATAACCAAGAGGAAATTTTATTTTTCAATATTTTTATACTTTGTTTTAGAATATATGTTTAATACTTTTGAAAATGTTCAAAAAAATATAAGTGAATGGAAATAGTTTTGTTGAAAATCTTTTATTTTTCATGAAATTGATGAATGCTTAATGCTAAATCTACTTAAGTGATAGAAAAGAAGTGATATTACATGAAGTTTTATGATAAATATTTTGGTTTCATGATGTCCAAGTTTATCATTTTAGAAACGTCGATTTAAAATGTTCAAAGAAATAATAGAGATATGTGTATATATGTATTAAAAGGTCCCTTTGAGATTAACAACCAATGTCACATCATTACCCGAGAGCGACCCTAGTGCAACCATGACCTATTTATCAAAGACTTGGGATTGAATGGAAGTCAATATTTTCTCCATGAATGCAAAATTTCCCCTTAGGTTGTCTTTGTTCCATATATTTCAAGAAGGATAGGCTCTTCGCGGTCTTGTTTGTGGAAATTTTATTTGATCTATTTACTGTGAGTAAAACTGTCATCAACATCCTCCAGTTCCAAAATCTCAACCAACCTTCATAGCATAATTTCCTTCTAACTCCAGCCAGGGTGTTCCAACTCAAGGAAAGGTAGATATAATGATAATGGTAACCTTTCCTCCATTCCATAAACTAGCATGAAAGGAGAATTACCAATTTCTCTTTTAGGAGTAATTCTATTAGCCGAAAGGGCTTTCTTCAGTTTTCTATGCTAGAATATTTGATTGTCCTTAATGGTTCTCTCAATAATCTTGATGGGATTTTTATTTGAAGACTCAGCTAGGCCATTACCTTCAGGGTAATAATTAGATGAGTTCTTCAAGTAAACTCCATGCCTAATTTCCTAATCAAGGATCTGAACACTAGTAAAATCCTTAGCATTATCTAAAATGATGGTATAAGGAGTTCCAAATCTTGTAATAATTCCATCAAGGAATTCCAAAACTGAAGCATCAATGGCATCCTTCAAGGAAACTACCTCTATCCACCTGGTAGAGTAGTATGTGGCTATCAAAATCCATTTGTGACCAGTACTTGATGGTGAATTCATCATGCCAATAAAATCCAAATCTCACTATGTAAATGGTTGATCAACTTGAATGGGATGAAAAGGGAAGGAAAACAACCTTTTCTTTCCAAAAGAGAAAGCACACTTCTTGCAATTTCTCAACCATTTGTGAGCATCATTGAACAAGGTTGTCCAATACTAACCATCCCTCATGACCTTTACAACAATAGTCCTTGCTGAAAAAATAGCCACTTGAAGAGCCATCATGGAATTAATCCATTTTTCTCTCTTGATATGCCTTTATGCATCTTAATAGGACCCCATTGAAATCCTTTCTGAAGAGTATGTCATGCACTATGACATAGGGAATAGATTATAAGTTGAAGTTTCTTCTATTGGTCCTATCTAGACCTAGAGGATACCTACATTCTAGCAAAATGGTAGTCATATCATTTACCTAAATGTTATGAGCATAAATGTTGGGTGGTTGGTGTTCTTGTAACACAAGGGGATCCTCTACATGAGTCTCAAGTGTTGAGACAAATTTCTCAAAAAACCCTTGCCTCTCACTAGATTGGTGATTTTAATGTCAACATCATACTCCATCACTTTGGTGATCCATCTAGTCCTTTTTTTATTGATAGCTTCTTCTCAAGAGGAACTCTTTAACATTGACATGGAGCTCCATTAGCTGTATCCTATTGTTAGACAACATGTGTCTAAATTTTTTCAATTCCTTAATAGTAGAAAGAGATTACTTTTCAAATTTTATGAACTTGACCTCATAATATTTAAGCCCTTCACTAAATAAAGCAATGGGTTGCTCCATATTTTCTTTATTTAGCTAGTTTAGGACAATTGATATACTTTCTTCACCTCCAAAAGTATAAATAATGAAATCCTTGTAATAATTAGGATTGACAAGGATTGGGGCCTTGTTATGCCTTGCATAACCACTACATTTTGTTTTTGGTCAAAATGGGTCCCTTGTGTGTTTGTTTGTCCTTGGTGTTCTTGTTTGGGTCTTAGGAGTTGTTCTCTTTCCTCCTAAGTATTTGCTTCTTGTAATGCCCCGCCAAGCAAGCCCAAAGGATACATTACATCTAGAATTTATGACACCAATTTTCTTTTAAAAGGTATTAATATACATCATAATAATCATACATCACATGATATGAAACTAAACATGAACTACATATAACAAATCCCTCGGGTTTTACAAGATTGCTTTACTTTTCACAACAAAATCATTACATCACATGAATGGTAAGTATACACTAGTAATCATAAGTTAACATAAACATGGTTAATACATTAATCTAGAGTAACAATATTACAATGCTACTTCCCATCATGAATGGGGAAAGATACAATAAAATAGAATGATACATTTGAAATGAAGAAGTACAAAGCTGCAATACTGGATCCAACTCTGGTGCAACTCAGCAGACACTACAAGGTACAATTTCACACTTCTAAATCAATAATTGGGGACCCAATGGGGTGAATTGCACGTTCCACCCAACCACGTGGACCCGAAGGCCCACTCCCCGTGCTAAGAGATGACAAGAAGGATCCTCAACTAAACCATCATACAAAACAAGGGTACAAGACTTCACAACAAGATTCACAATAACATAAGGCAATCTCCAGCACAAGATATAACCAACACAAGATGTGCCCAATATAAGGAATAACCAATAAAACATCAACATACAAATGCCAACATGTGCTTCTAGAGGCCCAAGAATAACATAGAGGGAAACAAAAACAAACATAGTTGTTTAGGGAAGAGTGTCATCGCAATGTTGCATGGGTTACCCTGGCGAATCTTCCTAGGCCCCGGCCCCCAACTTGGGTTACCCTAGTGACCTCTTACGAAACCCGGCCCCACATGCAATCCAATGCGGCATCGATTATCTTTCATAAGGACAAGACAATGATTTCGCCATTCCAGGCCTTCTCAACTCATCTCAAGCCCATACAAGCACTTGAGTCACGAGTGAGGCATTCACTTATATCTTGTTAAAGTGTGATTATACCCGAAACCCCTCATTAATTATTAATGTTTTCACTTGATTAATAAACCTCCAATGAGTTACCCTGGTACCTCTTCCGAGTCTCGGCCCCCATTAGAAGCCACTCTCCCTACTCACAACTAAAATTCTACTATCTCAATGGGGTAAGCCACTAGCACAAAATAATAAGACCAACTCAGTAAAACAACAAATGAGGTACGTACCAACCCATGCAAAGAATCCATAGTAACAAAACATCCAAGTGCAAGGCTAATACCCACAAAGTAAATCCAAACATAAAGACCATAGTCCACAAGAGTCAAGACGAGAAACAATTATGAAATCACATTCTCCCTTCCTCAGGATCCCAATAGAGCGACTATCCAAAAAATCATAAATGAGGGTAAGCCAACAAAATACGAGATTCCAAATAAGTTCTGACACAAATTAAAAGGATAAAATCCCCTCAAAACCGAGATTAACTCAAGAGGAAGTCACATCTGAACAAAACCATCAAAATTAACCAACCAACACAGAATCCCAATACTAACAAATTTATCCTAAGACAGAGACTAATTGACAAGGCATCATTGAAATCAACTAGAGTTCACTAAGACATCATGAGAATCACATTTCAAAACTACTACAATCATTATTACATTACATAGCCCTCCTTATCAAGACACCAAAAACACTCACAAAACACATTACTCATACTCCACATGATTTCAATGAACAAGTTTCAAGTAACTCAAGAGAGCACACATCGGGATAAAGCCAACAAAGTCATCCTTTACAAGCAGGAGATAAATCTTAAAAGATTATCCAAAACAATATTACAACAAACTCCTTCAATTACAAGGTACTATTAACATTCTCTAGCTAACAACCCTAATATGCTCGTATGCAGCTCAAGTATAGGAATTATCAATGAAATGAGAGTGTGGGTGCACTCGCATCTCATCAAACATAAAAAAAAAACCATGTGACTTATCATGTACAAACAAACTCATTTACCAAAATATGAAGACATTTGCAAACTCAAAAGAAAACATTACATTAGATCAATGAGATCTGAAATGGAGGGAATTTAGGAAACATAATAACTTGTTTAAGGGTCATACTCTACATTATTTTAAGCCTATCATCATGTAATTAATCAAGGCCACCTTAAGTAGCTATATTCCATCTTGCAAAGTAATCTAATTTCCTTTATTAAATTCTACAATTATCTAGTAGTGAATTAATCCTCTTTCATTTCCAATCTACTGATTTCCAATTTATTCTATGTACTAATCTTTCATTTAATCTAATTACAAGTATGTCTCTCCTTTATGCCTAAAGTTTTGCTAAACATTGTGTTAAAATCTTTGTCAAGTACTTCTCTGCCAGCAAAATTGAAAGGTCATTTGATCAAGGATTAGGTCAAAGATAAGGTAAACAGGTTAAAAGAGAGAGAACAAATCTTCAACACGACATCTTTAATCCCCTACCATTTCCATGTTCAAGAGCGCCGCTGTGACTGGTTGCAAATAGAATAAGAGAATTTTATTTAAATCTATACAACATTTTATTTTTAAGTACAACAGATGTGTTAGGTTGCCAACGATACAGGAAGGCTATTTATACCTCTACAGTCTTCTATGTTTAAGTGTTGTTGTTGTGACAAGATGCAAACAGTTACAGAGACGTTAATTAACATTAAATACCCTCCAAAATCTATAAGCTGCAGTAGAGATAGTTTGTCAATGGTTGCAGAGAGATTATTTAATTTACTACACCTTTGCAATCTAAAAGTTTCAGCTGTGATAAGTTAACAAAGGTTTCAGGGTGGCTATTTAATCTTGTACAATACGTCAACTCTAAATATTGTAACTGTGACAGTTTGTCAAGTATATATATAAGAAAGTGAATATTGGAATTTGGAAACATCGCCATCCACTTGCACTGTTATCATTATTTCAAAGTGTTCAACTGTGATAGATTGTTAGTAGAATCAAACAGGTTACTTAAAGCTTTGCAACATTCTACTTTAAGTGTTGCACTGTGAGAGGTTCTGATAGAATTAGGAAGTTTATTTAAATCTATACATCCTATCATGTTCAAGTGCTGCCGCCGTGTCAGGTTGACAATGAAATCAAAGAGATTATGTAAACTTCTAGTACACTCTATTTTCAATAGTGCAGAAGTGATAATTTGACAAGGGAGTCAGCAAGGTATTTTAAACCTCTATAGTATTCTATATTCAAGTATTGCATCTGTGAGAGATTCTCAAAAAATCGGGGAGAAACAAGTAGAGATTGAATGGAGTACAAACCACAAGACTGAAGAGAAGGAGAAACGTGACTTATGAGTAGGAAAAATAATATACAACTTTTTTTTCTTACAGGCACAATGCGCATGGGCAGATGTAACTGGAGTTAACTCCAAAGTATACACTGACGTTGCAATGTCATTTAACGATGATAACGAAGAGGATGAAGAGAAACCAAAACCCAAGGCTAAGGTAATAGAGAAGGATTCAAAGCACGTCAACCATGCAGAGCAAATGATTAACTCTCACAGGTGATCTGTAGCACAGAAAGTGTAAAGAAAATCTGAGAGAGCAACACCGGCGACTCAAGAGAGACTTCAGCTTATTACCTACAGGAAACACACTCACAACAATACAAATATGCAATAACTAAAGTTAGCGATGCCTGAGCATTCTAAGGGTTCGATGCCCTATCTTTTACTACACTATGCATAAACTCATGACATCATGCACCCAACAATACTCCTCAATTTGTTTGCAGAAGGAAGCTAATTTCCATAAAACACCACTATAGAAAGATCAATATATGTCAGATGCAAACCCCATAGATTTTTGATCTGTTCATTTGCTCAGATTTAAGAGGCAATAGGCTGAAGAAATTTCCAATAAACTCGGTTTCCACAAACTCTCCGAGCAATGACTTTGTCCGAGCTAAAGAAAGCTTAGATCATGACATGCATACATAATATGTTGAAAAGACAAATTTTGAAAGATAAAGATATCTATATGAAATTTATTTTAACTGATACAGAACATAATTGCCTAAGGTTGAATCGTTTAGCCATTTAAATAAGGGAAAATATTTGCAATTAAGGGTTTCGAACATGATCTTTAACAGAGACAAATGAAGACAGCGGGTCCTTTCTTATTCTGTGTATTTGGGAATGGAAGATAGAAAAGTACTTATCTGTCAACATAAGGAAAGGGTTGAGGCCGTCACTCATTTTCCCGAACTTGCTTCTTAGGGAAGCTACCAAAGTAATTGATATCCTCCAAATATGCTAGAAGCTAACAAACAAATTCATCACCGCAGAGACACCACAAGAACTCGTTTTCTTTTAATTCTGAGATACAAAATCTAGCGCTTGCTACTCCCTTCCAGTAGTCAACTTCGTTCTATGGAAGATCTAACTCGGCTTCCCTGGTGTCCATACTCGCAGAAGTCCCCCAAAAAAAAGTATTAACTCCCCGAATTAATGCCCGTGACCCCCCATATGGGTACCGCCATGCAAGGAGAGAAGATCCATTACCACAAGTTGAGCTCTCCTCCCCACGTGCTTCCCAGGCCAAAATCCACTATCACTATTCCCTTATCCGTATTAACATGCAACAAGCATGATTGGTAACAACTAACGTTATTCCTCAATCCCCGTACGCAACCAGCCATCCAACCAATTATGATTGGTATGAAATTAAAGTCCTTCCCCCATATAATGCAACCATAACAAAAATTAAGGAGAAAACTCTGACTTAACTCGACATGCCATAATTTTTTTTTTATATAAGCTCTTACTTTATACTGCCAATAACCAAGACGACTAATCCTAAAATAGACTCCACCATCATAGCCCAATAACAACATATTCCAACTTACAACTTTTATTTACTTATTTATTATAACTTAACTTTATAATTTTATAAATCTATTGATATTCATTAATCAAAGTACCCCGTTTACGCAATAATTCATTTTAAGGCATAAAATAATTAAAAGAATTTATTTATCAATTAAATAAACCAAATGCTAAAATAGTTACCTAGACCCAAAATCAACAATTATCGAACAAACTTACTCTAAACGCCCAGAGAGGTAAATACGGAGGGGCATTACATCCTCCCCCCTAGGCTTCGACTTACTCTCAGAAGTCATGAGGGTAGATAAAGCATTCATAATTATAAGAGTCATCAAAATTAAAGCAACCAAATATGAAAACAACCAATGACATGTCTTCATAGGATAAACATTATAATCACGATATCAACACTACAACACAATCCAAAAAGCAGAAGAACAACCAAGACAATTGACAAAACATAGAAACCATACCGACTAGGTTACATAGTGGGGGTAGATATTCTTGTCGAGGATGATGGCGAAGTTGGGAAACCTTCTTGTCAACTCTATTTTTCCACATTATTCCCATTGGGTTTCATGAGGCTCGCCCAGTCCTACAGAGCAGGTGGAATCGAGGCTTACTACCTACAACCTGCATAAAAGTAAACATTGTGTACACCATATATATATATATCAAATCAACCTAGTGTAGAGGGAATTGTCGTGTCGTATTCCTCTCATGAATGAGTGATATGACATCATCCTTCTAATACTCTACAATTAGTGATACATCATAAACAATCATCAATAACATTTGCTAATCAAATACAACCATAATATTAAATCCACATGTTAAACATAACCAATTAATTACCTTCATCATCAAGATTCGAAGCCGACTACCAGAAAATCATAAACTAAGATGGAAACATAACACATTAGCACCAGTTATTCATGCTAATACATTGCCAAGATACACATTTCTGGTTAAACTTCATCATTTAAACATCATGTACTACATTCTATTCATTACTCAATGCAAAATCTCACAATTTATGTGTCACAAGATCATAATTTATGGCCTTTTTAGAAACATAGACATAATTATCACTTCAAAATACACATAATTTCAGATTTAACACACATACATCACATACACACTCAAATTCACTTCACACCAGAGACACCACAAGACAACTAAAGAGTAACACAAGAGTCCCAAAATGCATTTCCAGTAGGAAGGATATCGGTACATTGCGCACTACACCGAGGGTCCTATCCTTTCCACCGGATTTTTTGCACCATAGAACCTACATCACCCAAAGACAAACTAGGGCAACCAAGTACAAACTACACATACAGACTGACACACCCTTACAAGTACGAGCAACTAGGTCAACACAATGGGCTCATAGTGCCCCAGAGTATGAACCTGGCTCTGATACCATCTATAATGCCCCGCCAAGCAAGCCCAAAGGATACATTACATCTAGCATTTATGGCATCAATTTTTTTTTTTAAACGTATTAATATACATCATAATAATCATACATCACATGATATGAAAGTAAACATGAACTACATATAACAAATCCCTCAGGTTTTACAAGACTGCATTACTTTTCACAACAACATCATTACATCACATGAATGGTAAGTATACACCAGTAATCATAAGTTAACATAAACATGGTTAATACATTAATCTAGAGTAACAATATTACAATGCTACTTCCCATCATGAATGGGGAAAGATACAATAAAATAGAATGATACATTTGAAATGAAGAAGTACAAAGCTGCAATACTGGATCCAACTCTGGTGCAACTCAGCAGACACTGCAAGGTACAATTTCGCACTTCTCAATCAATATCTGGGGACCCAATGGGGTGCATTGCACATTCCACCCAACCACGTGGACCCGAAGGCCCACCCCCCATGCTAAGAGATGACAAGAAGGATCCTCAACTAAACCATCATACAAAACAAGGGTACAAGACTTCACAACAAGATTCACAATAACATAAGGCAATCTCCAGCACAAGATATAACCAACACAAGATGTGCCCAATATAAGGAATAACCAATAAAACATCAACATAAAAATGCCAACATTTGCTTCCAGAGGCCCAAGAATAACATAGAGGGAAACAAAAACAAACATAGTTGTTTAGGGAAGAGTGTCATCGCAATGTTGCATGGGTTACCCTGGCGAATCTTCCTAGGCCCTGGCCCCCAACTTGGGTTACCCTGGTGAACTCTTATGAAACCCGGCCCCACATGCAATCCAATGCGGCATCGATTATCTTTCATAAGGGCAAGACAATGATTTTGCCATTCCAGGCCTTCTCAACTCATCTCAAGCCCATACAAGCACTTGAGTCACGAGTGAGGCATTCACTTATATCTTGTTAAAGTGTGATTATACCCAAAACCCCTCATTAATTATTAATGTTTTCACTTGATTAATAAACCTCCAATGAGTTACCCTGGGACCTCTTCCGAGTCCCGGCCCCCATTAGAAGCCACTCTCCCTACTCACAACTAAAATTCTACTATCTCAATGGGGTAAGCCACTAGCACAAAATAATAAGACCAACTCAGTAAAACAACAAATGAGGTATGTACCAACCCATGCAAAGAATCCATAGTAACACAACATCCACGTGCAAGGCTAATACCCACAAAGTAAATCCAAACATAAAGACCATAGTCCACAAGAGTCAAGACGGGAAACAATTATGAAATCACATTCTCCCTTCCTCAGGATCCCAACAGAGCGACTATCCAAAAACTCATAAATGAGGGTAAGCCAACACAATATGAGATTCCAAATAAGTTTCGACACAAATTAAAAGGATAAAATCCCCTCAAAACCGAGATTAACTCAAGAGGAAGTCACATCTGAAAAAAACCATCAAAATTAACCAACCAACACAAAATCCCAATACTAACAAATTTATCCTGAGACAGAGACTAATCGACAAGGCATCATTGAAATCAACTAGAGTTCACTAAGACATCATGAGAATCACATTTCAAAACTACTACAATCATTATTACATTACATAGCCCTCCTTATCAAGACACCAAAAACACTCACAAAACACATTACTCATACTCCACATGATTTCAACGAACAAGTTTCAAGTAACTCAAGAGAGCACACATCGGGATAAAGCCAACAGAGTCATCCTTTACAAGCAGGAGATAAATCTTAAAAGATTATCCAAAATAATATTACAACAAACTCCTTCAATTACAAGGTACTATTAACATTCTCTAGCTAACAACCCTAATATGCTCGTATGCAGCTCAAGTATAGGAATTATCAATGAAATGAGAGTGTGGGTGCACTCGCATCTCATCAAACATAAAAAAAAACCATGTGACTTATCATGTACAAACAAACTCATTTACCAAAATATGAAGACATTTGCAAACTCAAAAGAAAACATTACATTAGATCAATGAGATCTGAAACGGAGGGCATTTAGGAAACATAATAACTTGTTTAAGGGTCATACTCTACATTATTTTAAGCCTATCATCATGTAATTAATCAAGGCCACCTTAAGTAGCTATATTCCATCTTGCAAAGTAATCTAATTTCCTTTATTAAATCCTACAATTATCTAGTAGTGAATTAATCCTCTTTCATTTCCAATCTACTGATTTCCAATTTATTCTATGTACTAATCTTTCATTTAATCTAATTACAAGTATGTCTCTCCTTTATGCCTAAGGTTTTGCTCAACATTGTGTTAAAATATTTGTCAAGTACTTCTCTGCCAGCAAAATTGAAAGGTCGTTTGATCAAGGATTAGGTCAAAGATAAGGTAAACAGGTTAAAAGAGAGAAAAAATCTTCAACACGACATCTTTAATCCCCTACCATTTCCATGTTCAAGAGCGCCGTTGTGACAGGTTGCAAATAGAATCAGAGAATTTTATTTAAATCTATACAACATTTTATTTTTAAGTACAGCAGATGTGTTAGGTTGCCAACGATACAAGAAGGCTATTTATACCTCTACAGTCTTCTATGTTTAAGTGTTGCTATTGTGACAGGATCCAAACAGTTACAGAGACGTTAATTAACCTTAAATACCCTCCAAAATCTATACATTGCAATCGAGATAGTTTGTCAATGGTTGCAGAGAGATTATTTAATTTACTACACCTTTGCAATCTAAAAGTTTCAGCTGTGATAAGTTAACAAAGGTTTCAGGGTGGCTATTTAATCCTGTACAATACCTCAACTCTAAATATTGTAACTGTGACAGGTTTTCAAGTATATATATAAGAAAGTGAATATTGGAATTTGGAAACATTGCCATCCACTTGCACTGTTATCATTATTTCAAAGTGTTCAACTACGATAGATTGTCAGTAGAATCAAACAGGTTACTTAAAGCTTCACAACATTCTATTTTAAGTGCTGCACTGTGAGAGGTTCCGATAGAATCAGGAAGGTTATTTAAATCTATACATCCTATCATGTTCAAGTGTTGCCGCCATGTCAGGTTGACAATGAAATCAAAGAGATTATGTAAACTTCTAGTACAATCTATTTTCGATAGTGCAGAAGTGATAAGTTGACAAGGGAGTCAGCAAGGTATTTTAAACCTCTATAGTCTTCTATATTCAAGTATTGCATCTATGAGAGATTCTCAACGAATCGGGGAGAAACAAGTAGAGATTGAATGGAGTACAAACCACAAGACTGAAGAGAAGGAGAAACGTGACTTATGAGTAGGAAAAATAATATACAACTTTTTTTTCTTACAGGCACAATGCGCATGGGCAGATGTAACTGGAGTTAACTCCAAAGTATACACTGACATTGCAATGTCATTTAACGATGATAACAAAGAGGATGAAGAGAAACCAAAACCCAAGGCTGAGGTAATAGAGAAGGATTCAAAGCACGTCAACCATGCAGAGCAAATGATTAACTCTCACAGGCGATCTGTAGCACAAAAAGTGTAAAGAAAATCTGAGAGAGCAACACCGGCGACTCAGAATAGACTTCATCTTATTACCTATAGGAAACGCACTCACAACAATACAAATATGCAATAACTAAAGTTAGCGATGCCTGAGCATTCTAAGGGTTCGATGCCCTATCTTTTACTACACTATGCATAAACTCATGACATCATGCACCCAACAATACTCCTCAATTTGTTTGCAGAAGGAAGCTAATTTCCGTAAAACACCACTCTAGAAAGATCAATATATGTCAGATACAAACCCCATAGATTTTTGATCTGTTCATTTGCTCAGATTTAAGAGGCAATAGGCTGAAGAAATTTCCAATAAACTCAGTTTCCACAAACTCTCCGAGCAATGACTTTGTCCGAGCTAAAGAAAGCTTAGATCATGACATGCATACATAATATGTTGAAAAGACAAATTTTGAAAGATAGAGATATCTATATGACATTTATTTTAAGTGATACAGAACATATATGCCTATGGTTGAATCATTTAGCCATTTAAATAAGGGAAAATATTTGCAATTAAGGGTTTCGAACATGATCTTTAACAGAGACAAATGAAGACAGCGGGTCCTTTCTTATTCTGTGTATTTGGGAATGGAAGATAGAAAAGTACTTATCTATCAACATAAGGAAAGGGTTGAGGCTGTCACTTGTTTTCCCGAACTTGCTTCTTAGGGAAGCTACCAAAGTAATTGATATCCTCCAAATATGCTAGAAGCTGACGAACAAATTCATCACCGCAGAGACACCACAAGAACTCGTTTTCTTTTAATTCTAAGATACAAAATCTAACACTTGCTACTCCCTTCCAGTAGTCAACTTTGTTCTATGGAAGATCTGATTCGGCTTCCCTGGTGTCCATACTCGCAGAAGTCCCCCAAAAAAAAGTATTAACTCCCCGAATTAATGCCCGAGACCCCCCATATGGGTACCGCCATGCAAGGAGAGAAGATCCGTTACCACAAGTTGAGCTCTCCTCCCCACGTGCTTCCCGGGCCAAAATCCACTATCACTATTCCCTTATTCGTATTAACATGCAACAAGCATGATTGGTAACAACTAACGTTATTCCTCAATCCCTGTACACAACCAGCTATCCAACCAATTATGATTGGTATGAAATTAAAGTCCTTCCCCCATATAATGCAACCATAACAAAAATTAAGGAGAAAACTCTGACTTAACTTGACATGCCATAATTTTTTTTTTATATAAGCTCTTACTTTATACTGCCAATAACCAAGACGACTAATCCTAAAATAGACTCCACCATCATAGCCCAATAACAACATATTCCAACTTACAACTTTTATTTACTTATTTATTATAACTTAACTTTATAATTTTATAAATCTATTGATATTCATTAATCAAAGTACCCCGTTTATGCAATAATTCATTTTAAGGCGTAAAATAATTAAAAGAATTTATTTATCAATTAAATAAACCAAATGCTAAAATAGTTACCTAGACCCAAAATCAACAATTATTGAACAAACTTACTCTAAACGCCCAGAGAGGTGAATACGGAGGGGCATTACACTTCTTTGTTTTTGCGAGTTTGGAACATGGGCCAAAACTAAACTTAGAATATTTACAAAGTTCTTGGTCTGGTCCCGACCCCATCTCTTGCCTTGTCATTTTCTTTGTTGTCTTGTTTTCCTTGAGCTCTTGGGATTGTTTTCTCCCTTGGGTTTTCTTTTGTTTCTTCCCCTTTGTATTTCTTTTCCTTTTGGAAAACTAGAACTAGAATGGAAACTAAACCCAAAACTTTGCAAAAGTTATGAGTCTGGGTTTCGTTTTGATCCCTCTCCCTTTTGTCTATCTTGCATTTTGTCTTGTTTTGTGTGTTCAGTTTTGGGATGGGCTTTTGCTCTCGTCTTGTTTTCCTTTTTTCTTTGGTTTCCCTTTGTTGGTGTTCTTTCCCTTTTTTTAGGAGGGGAATCAGAGTTGGATCTGAATTTGGAGCTTTTCCAAGTTCTAGATCTGGATTCAGTTTCAATCTCGCCCCCATTTCTTCATTATCCTTTCCCTGCTGTGGGATCGGAGCCATATCGGGAATGAAGTATGGAACTTTGATGAAGTTCTAGGTTCTATCTCGACTCTGCTTCTACTCTCGTTTTACCTCTGATGTACACAGTGGTTGAGCACTCGCTTTCGTCCCGATTCTGCCCTAACCAACTACATTAAATGGCATTAATTACAACCTCCTCACATGCACAAAATGGTTTTTAAAACCTTCATCAAGGTTATTTGGCTCATTACTACTATCCAAAGTGTTTAACAAACAAGGAGCCGAAATAACTCGAAGAGGAGTGTGATTTGGCTATGAGTGGGCATTCGTGAGTGGATCTCTTTTTATTGTCAACCTTTTATGTTCACGTTTTGAGGTAGGTGGGTTTCTCCCATTCCATTTTATTTTTTTCTCGTTTGTTTTGTTTTCCCTATTGTCCTTTATGCATTCATGAGACTTTTCTTGTGAATCTTCACTTGTTTCCTTTCAGGTTGTTGGTGTTTCCATTTGTTGTTCTTTGTTTTTTTTGTTCCCTTTTCCATTTTTCTATTTGTCTTTTTGTGTTCTCCATTTTTTTTCATTTGGCTCATGTAATTTTCATAGTTTTTAGTCATGTTTCCATTCCACCCTTACCTAGTTTTGATTAGAGCTTTCTTTTTTGAGGGTTTCTGGTGCATTATAGTTGTTTTAAATTATTTCTCAGATCCCTCTAGTTTTGTTTTTATCGATCTTACGAGATTTGGTCATAGGGTTTTTGATGCCCTAGTTTTGGTGTAAGTCAATGGGTTATACGAGTTATGGTTTGCATTTTGCACCCTTTTCACATAGTTTCCCTAGCTTGCTCGATCTAGTCCTATTAATTTGGACAGAGCCAAGCTCAATTTCTACCTCCTCGCGTCCTTGTAACTCATGTGCAAACTGGAATTGGCTTGCAGAGATAATTTTCTTAGTTCTGGTAATACATGGCAGAATTGAAGTCAAAGATGAACCCATCCGTCAAACTTTCGCATGAGAGTTCAATTTTGAAAATGAGTCCTCCTCCGATTGATTCCAATATCGATTTTGATACCTTGAACTAGACAGTGTCGAGTCATCGAATGTTACAGGGTATTGAAACTTTGAAAGTTTTAGTTTCGGTTCTGGTCCCAGTTCCAATCCCGATAATGTTATTTTTTTCACCTCTTTGGTTCCTAATTTTTTCCTAGTCCCAATCTTGGAAGGTTTGAAATTTCACAAAGTATGGAGGGTTACCTGGGGAAGAATAAAGAAGTGTGAAAGGATAACACTTGTAATAATGATTTCCATACCTTATATTGGTCTAATCAAAATGTGTCTTGTAGGAATAAGCAATGTCAGGAGCATCAAAGGAAATCTCATAGAAGGAAGGGAAAGTTGCAGAAAATTCAAAAGGAGTGAAGCCCAAGAAGATCAAGGTGGAGAAATTTCCCTACACCTTGAGGTATAAACACCAAGATGCTACGCTTATAGCTAGCAATTTGGATTCAGAGTGGGTAGAAATCATAGACACCAATCTAGGCCCATTCAACTATGAGGAGCTACTTGGTGAAACTTTCTGTGAAGATGTGAGTGGAAGGACTGAGAGAATAGCCCAATTTGGGTTGGCACATGTTACACTTTCCCCTTATTAGTCCAATTCCTAGAGCTTATCCTCATAGCAATAGAGGCATACAACCCCTTATCAATACAATGTATGGACCTCCAAGGGAATGTGATCATTGATCTATCCCCATAGATGATGAGGTTCATGTTTAATGTACCTACCCCAAAGAACCCCAAGAAATTGACTAAGGTCAAGGCATTAGAGTTGTTTAATAGGGACAAGGAAGCTAATAGGTCCCACATGAACAAGAAGTGGTTGAGAATTGAGAAGAATTCCCTCACCAAGGTTCCTGAACAACCCAAGAGGGGAGACTTCAAGAAGGAGATAGATGATCTAATCATGATGCATTCTAGGGTATTTGGAAAGGACTCAACATACTTCAAGGAATGGATGTTTCCATTCATTCAAACCATTTTAGATGGTAGGAAACAATTTGATTGGGGTACGATTTTATTAGAAATCTTACATAACCAAATGCTCAAGGTGGGGAAACCCAAAAATTTCTTTATGACTTCTTATGTCATATACTCAGCTGTGACGAGGGGCATATTCCCTAGTTTAAATGCAATGGGAACATTAGGAGAGGCTCTTGGGAAAAATACGGCATGGGAGTATTATGATCAGTTGACCCTATAAACTTTAGAGTTACACTACATAAGGGTCAATGATGCATTCCTCTATGTCATCATCAATCGGTTGACAGGGGATGTTGGATACAAGATGAGCAGGGAGGCCATGCCTTTCATTGTTGAATGAGTAAATTGGTTTATCTAATACCCCAAGTTCTCTTATTTTATGTTGGTACGCTTTGTTGGACATCCTCATCAACTACGAAGATGTTGCAGTGATAGGATGATGCTTATGGAGTTCATTTATCAGGCTCTAGGGGTTAATACAAAATTTTCCAACAAACACAAGCCTAGATGCCAAAAATTCCCCATGAAATTGGGAGAATATTGTTGTGCTCACAATTTGGATGCAAAGGTAGTGTGTGAAGAGTTGAGATATCTAAACTTGGGCTTGTATATAGCTAGGAAACATTTTGATCTAGAACATAAAATGAATGGCATAGCTCCTACCATTTTTGACAAAAAATTTAACTTGTTAGAAGGTTTTTGGATTGATATGCAAGATGAATATGATGTGAGGAAGAGAAACTATGAAAGGCTTCCTATCCCATAGATGATTGAATATGGGGTGAAGGAGGATATTCCTGACACACTATCAGATGATGGTTTGGTTTTGGACCCCAGATATGAAGCTAAAAATGTAGGTACCAAAAGCTTGGACCCAATAAATTGGGATGAGGAGGAATTCATTGACATTAAATAGCTTGCTAGGACTGTAATGGATAGAATCATCCAATGGGTGGTCATGAGGACAAGGGAGCCAAAATCTCAATCCTCAAAGAAGAGGGAAACAATAGGTACCCAAGGATACAAAAGAACAAAGAGGAGGGAAACTCCTAAGGAATAGTTGGAGTACCTTCCTCCTAGCTCTAGAGGAGATGTTGATCTAGGGGAACCTATTCAAGAAACTCATGAATCACAAGGTGTAGAAGCTACTACTGCTAGAGAAGGAGCTTCATCTCAACCTTCCCTCCCAAAGGAGTCTACTAAAGAAGTACTTGCAGATAGCCTTCATGAGAAGGTTGAGAAATGAAAACAAAAAGAGGTTGAGATTCATGACATTGACATTGATTCGGAAGCAAAACAATTAGACCATGAGCCTCTTGTGACCACAACTACTGAGCACATTCAAGATGTTGGAACTGAGCATGTTTTGACTGTAGAAGACCAATGGAAATTTTTTGAGGATGCAAAGAAGGGGGCTAATGCCAAAGAACAAGTTAAGGCACTTGCAAAGCAACAAGAGTCTTAAGCCATGGAAAAAATTGAAGAGCTTGCAAGGTAGCATAAGGAAAAAGAAGACCTTTTGTAGCAGCAAAATGAAAGTGAATGGAAATCCAATACAGAGAGGGATAAGTTGGCCCTCTTGTAGAAAATTCATGACCTTGAAGAGGAAAAGGCTTGGTAGAGGAGAGAAAAAGAGGACCTTGAAGCCAAGGCCAAGGTTGTAGAGGAGGCTCAAAGGAAAAAGGATGAAAAAGAGCTCTTGCTAAAGAAGTTGGAAGTAGAGGAACAATCCAATCATGAGCAAGAAGCAACCAAGATGTGGGAGAAAGTTAAGATATTAGAAAGAAAAAGAGATGAAATGTTGGAGCAGAGGAGATTGGAGGAGGAAAGAGAGAAAGCTAAGGCTGACAGGCTTGCAAAAGAAGTGGCAGAAAAGGAGCAACAACAAGAGATTGATTCCCAACCTAAGGTAATAATTTTCAACCTCTCTCTTCTACCACTTCTTCCTCACCTTAGTACTCTTTCTACCCCAACATGGTTGAAGCTTAACATGGAGAAGAAAGAGGTGATCCATCCCCAACCCCTAAACTGGGATGATATGATGAAAGAGATTGAGAAGGAAAGGCCCAAGAAAAAGGCTAGAATCCTTCACTCAACCACAATGACAGATGTTGGAGAGAATGTAGCTGAATGTGCCATTCCTATTTTGGACAAGGACAAATCGGAGATGAAGTTGAGTGATTATCAATTGGGTGTTGTAAACTTGGGAAGTCCTACAAGGAACCAACAAATGGACCTAATTGATATTGTATCATCCTCCACCAAGTGAAGAATGATAAAGGATAAACCAAGGAAAGATAAGCTCAAGGCTCAATTAGATCAATTTTATAGGTTCTTAAAGGACCTGTCCTCTCCTATTTCTATACAATTTTTTGCTCCACAAACACCCATTTTGTTAAGCAAGAAAGAGGTTGATGATCTTGTTGAGATGAGAAATAAGGTGAAGATGTTAAGATAAATGGATTGATGGGTTGAACCAAGAGGTAGAGGAATTACTTGTTGAAGCCCACCAGGTTCATAAAGAAGAATTGGAATCATCCAATGATATGACTACATATGCTAAGGACCTTTGGAAGAAAGAAGAAGAATACATGGAGCATGTGAGGAAATTGAAAGAGATTACTAAATTGCCTCAACAAACACTCTTGGAACAGTCTATCCTTGAAGAAGGTAATGAAGATTTCATTGATAAAAGTATTAATATTATTAGATTCAGGAGTTCATTTATTTTTTCCCATAGAAACAAGGTACAACAAGTTGGAAAGGATTTGACAGATCAAATTATGGAGGTGGAAGTAATCATAGTTATGATGGTAAATGGAGATGTTCCTGTCAAGGATGCTTTCCCTCTTGAAGAGTTAAGGAACAAATGGGATAATATATTTCAAGAGGCAATACAGAAGGGAGATGATGGTGATGAATTATTAATTGATAGGTTCATGGACATAAAAGAGGTAGTAAATATTGCTCAGAAGGAGTTGGACAAATTGAATGATATGCAGAAGTTCGCCTCTGTTGAATTAAAAAAGAATAAGTTTGAGGATAGTTGGGTGGATGGGCTAGATGTGGACATGCTTAGAAAAGTGTTAAATAGTTATGATGAGTACTTACTTGAACAAAAGATGGGGGAGTAAAGTGTATGGAATATTCTTTTTTGAATGAAGCATTAGATGATACACCCAGTTGGGCAACTCTCCCCTATTTTTCAGGATCATAACACAAGTTCAACTAAAGATCCCCCAATAGTTTGACCTCCTCTTTGTGCATCAGATTTTGATACAAAGTCATCAACAATTGAACTAGAGATCATGATGGGCAATCATCTCATGCAACTCTAGTTGTTCCCTAAATTTGTGGATCTCAATTTTTGATTGGAGAAATTAGTGTTAGGACTTGTCTATATGTATTTTTCTCTCCATGTTGTAAAGGTCATCTAATTGAAGAGAGATTGACTACCTAAGGGGAAATTTCACAAAAATTTCACAGTTATTATAAACTTGTTTTACATTTTTTGTGCAAGACACTTAGAAATTTTTATAGTTTCAATAAAAGTTATGTTATTTCCAAGTTTTCATTTTAATGGTGATGTCAATGAATAATAGTCATTCGTATGCTAGTGAATGTTGTGCATAAATGTTTCTTATTTGATGAAAGTCAACAGAAGATTCTGAATCTAAGACTATTTCCATTGAATTATCTGTGAATGAGGTTTATTTGTGTTTATTGATCGATGAATTTTAATGATGATTTGATGACGTGTTCCTATTGATTTTGAAGTCTATAAATGGTGAATGATTTGTATGTCTTGAATTTTCACTATGAATGAATGCAATGGTATAGATTGTTCTATAGATTGTATCATTTTATGGTATAGTTGTTTGAAGGAATACTCATTATGAAGTTTGTATTTGTAAATTGAAGGAAATCTACATTTATATTTTGTTGTCCTAAGCTTTATTCAATCTTTTCATATTTATTTACACCCCCAAACATTAGATTAATTTGTACTATGTAGTTGTATCCCTTTACTAGTGGGCCCCTTGAACATTACAGTTGCATAGGCCACTGAACAACATCAACACAGTTGAGAACCAACTACAGAGACCTTGGAAGATAGGTTGCTTTAGGTTATTTATCTTTTTCAGGAGAAATAGGGTAGAAATATTTTGTTTTAACATTGCTATGTTACATTGACCAATCAACAGGCCTGAGAAATTTGTTGTTTGATAGCCTCAAAGCTATATTTACCTTCCTTGGTCTATTTGAAGAACATGTTTTTCTTAAGCATAGAGGTAAGAGGCTTTACCAAAGCAACAAGATTTGGAATGAACCTCCTCACAAAGTTAATTGTGCCTAGGAAACTTTTAAAACCCTTCTTATGACCAGGAAGTGGGATGGCCAAGATAGATTTTACTCTTGTAGGATCAGTGACCAAGCCATCCTCTGAAACAATGTGTCCAAGAAATTTTCCCTGATTAGTGGCAAAGACACATTTATTTGGATTTATGGAAATACACTATTCCCTGCATTTCTAAAATACCTACTCAAGGTGACTAAAATGGTCTCTTGTATGTTTTAAAAACATTGTGATATCATCCAAGTAGACAAAAGAAAACTATCGGAACACACCTTGAAACGATATATCCATGGCTCTCTGAAAAGTAGCACCTACATTTGTTAGAACAAAAGGAATTTTACAATAAGAATAGGTGCCCCACTTTGTAGTAAATGTTGTCTTGTGTTGATCAAATTCTTGGACCAAAATTTGATTATATTCTAAGCAACCATCTAAGAAAGAAAACATTTCTAACCTATTGACTCCTTGCAAAATCTGCTCCATGGAGGAGAGGGGATAACGATACTTTAGGGAGACTCTATTTGGATCCCTAAAATCTACAAAAATCCTTATTTCCCAATTCTTTTTCCTCATAGGAACTAATTTTTCCACCCAAGAAGAATGCTTGATGGGAAAAAGGATTCTAGCTTCAATCAATTTGGCCAACTCTTTTCTCATCAAAGGATCAATATTAGGATTTACAGGCCTTTGTTTTTCCCTTACAAGCTTGGAATTTGGATCTAATTCAATGGTATGTTGGGCAAGGCCTGGGTCAAATTATTTTAGGAATTTATAAGTCCAAGAAACTATATCATTGTATCTATTGCAAAGATCTAGGAAAACTTCATGTTTAGTGCTAGAGCATACCTTTCCCAAGTTTAGAGACTTTCCATTTGAAATATCTATTGGATTGAAGTCACCCTTTTTCCTCGGTTGTTCATCCGAGTTCAAGATACCTTCAAGGGTGATGAGACCATTTGGTAACGTGTTGCTACTCAACTACACAATCTGATCACCATAATGATTTTACAACTTAGAATAATTTCTTTTAGAAAATTGTTCCTCTTCTTGTAAAAAAATCACAATCTACTGGTCCTTCTCAAAGACCTTCTAGTGATCTTGATTATCTAGAATAATAGGCCTCACAACAAGCCCAATATGCTACTCCTTTTTGCTTGCAATATGTGCAAGTATGTCAAACTAAGCACCAACTATTGCAAGTCTATCAACATGATTGTTCTAATTTCTTGGATTTCTTAGGATGTTAAAATCCTCAAATCCCTCAATTGAATCCCAAACCTTGTGTTTGCAGGATCTAAGTAGATTGTTTTTGGTTGATCTTTGAGATCTTGATGAAAAACCAATTCACTGTTACCAAAAGCTTGCAACAATTTGATGTTCCTTTTTTTGTGCAAGTTGGAGACCTTGAATGAGTGATTCATACTCGACCACATTATTAGTGCAGCTAAATTGAATCCTAAAAGTGAATTAATATTTCCCCTTGATTGGAAATACCAACATTACACTAGCACCAACACCATTCTTGTTTCTAGAACTATAAAAAAACATCTGCCAAAAAACCCTAGATTTTCTTGATTTTTTATGAGATTAGGGATAGTAGCATTTTCTTCATGAATATAATAGGTGCCAACACTAATCTTGTCCACCTCGGCAATAGTTAATGGGTCAAATTGTAAAGTATTTCCCAATTCATCTAACAAACAATTAGATACCTCCTCTATAGGATTGGTAGGCTCATGAACAAAAAACTCCCCTTTTGATCATTCAATGTACAATTCATGTTTATTGGAATAGGAGTGTAAGGATCTAGAAGGTTCTTTTCTATGGGCTTAGATTTGATGATTTCTTTAGTACCATATCTAGTTCTAAATAACATGTGAGACCAATCAGAAAATAACTATCCACCTATCTTAGCAGCGAAATCTCTAGAAAAAAAAATGGAAAAAAGAGTAGGGAGGTCTATGATTGAAGTATATTGCAGCACATCACATCTCGAGCATGCATGCAAGGCCAATTTTAGGTTCTTAATCACCCCCAACTTCCTAAATGTAGTGCCATCCAATTGTGAAACCTTCCTACCAACTAGTTCATACTTGATGCCAAGCATGTCCACAATCTCCTTAGACATAATAAAACTACTTGCCCTTGAATCTACCATATATTTATGCACTATATAATTTCCAATGATTAGAAAAAGATAGAAGGGATGTGGCTTACTAATTTTTCCAGTGTTCCCTTCTTCTTTGGGTTGCACCAAGCTGCTTGATGGAGTAGTCTACTCTTTTTCTTGTACATCACCCAATTTCTTATGCTCTTTCAAAGCCTATTGTAGCAAATCCCTTTGTGAAGGGATGGATAGATCCTCCCACATAATAACATTAAGGTTATCCTTCTTCATTTTATCCATTATGTTTAAAGGAAGATGACTGGTTCTAGAAGGAACCTTAGGAATAGTAAGGTTTGTTCTTTTTGTTTGGGTGGTCATAGGTTGCTCTATTGCTTGCCTAGGCCTACTAACAAGATAATTTTATTGTTGAACATATATTTTTCTACCTATTTTTCTAGCATATGCACTTCATTGAGGTTGTTGAGAGACTGGTGATTTTCCAAGCATGGAAGATACACCGTCCTTCATTGCTCACTTCTTTGATCTTGTATTATGAATTATTGTATGAGCAGCTACTTGATTTACACCACATAAATATTCTTGATGCCAATTTACCAATGAGGAGGCCTCATGTGCATGATTTTGACCACTACTAGCTGATTGATATGTGCCAATTTTTTTCCCTAAAATAGAGGCTTCATTTTGAACTACTAGAGTTTGTACAAACTCTCCATTTTGGTAAAGCATTTTGATTATGAGCCTACTCACAAGGGTAACACCAAATTTTCTCTTTGGCTAGATTATTTTACACAAGGACCAAAGCCTTAGAAGTGTTGGTAGTAAGTGGATGTATGTTATTCAAGGGTTTAGTATTTATTTTTTCCTTGATAAGATGGCCTATGTGGTTGATAACCCTAACCTCGAGACTAATATGGCCTACTATTTTGAGATTGCTACCTCTTTATTTATACTAACTCATTGTTCATATTTTAGAGCAAGGTGCCCCAATCTTCAGGAAGTGTAGAAAAAGTAGAAGGTTGTCTTGTTGAAACCACTAGAATAGGAGCCACTATTGGATGCAAGGGAAGCTCTAGAAATAAAGGCTTTAGTGGCCTAGGAGCTATCTTCCCAACTTTTATTAAATAATTATTTTCCCTTATGGAAATATCATATGGTAAGGTAAAACCTCCCATATATTGAATCATAACATCACTATTGAGAGCTTTTAAGATATAAAGGAAGGAATACTCAAGAGAAGGTTTCACCAAGGTAGGGATTCTATCTCAAGTCTTCTGAAATTTGTAATTGAAGTCACTCATGAATTCACTAGTTTCTCTTTTAATTGTCGTCAATTGTTCTACCATGGACAAATGGCCACTTTTGTCTTCAAAGTTCTTGCATAATCTCTCACCTAACTCATCCCAATTGTGAATGGATTTGGGTGGAAATCCTCTATACCATTGCAATGCTTTACCATTAAGAGAAGTGTGAAGCAATCTAACATCTGCATTTTCTTTTGTTACATCATGCACTAAGCATATATTTTCCACATTTGTGATGTATTATACTGGAGTTGTAGATCTTTCACCAATGAAATGAGGGATACTTTTGAGGGAATTGATTGGTATATCATCCTTTTGGGATAAAATTAAAGGGATTCCACCACTAAAAGACACAAAGGGTTGATTTTTGGATAAATCCATATGGAATAATGCTCTATTTGTATGGGTAGTAAGGATTCTAGCTCAAAATAATCTATCCATAGGTGCACATATGTAGAGCTCTATGAGATGGATTTGTGCTTCTATTTCTCCTAATAGGTGATAAAGATTGTATATTTCTTATTCTAGAAGTAGAAAATGAGAGCTCAATATATTGGAAATTACCTCTAGAGGATGATCTTTTTAGAATCCTTGGCATGAATGTGTAGGTCTGACTTGTAACCAAGAGTTCTAGGAAGCAACAAGTCACCAAATTTGATGTAGAGTCCTCTTTTGAATGTAGAGTCTCCAGGAGATGGATTTGTGCTTCTATTTCTCCTAATAGGTGATAAATATTGTCTATTTCTTAGTCTAGAAGTAGAAAATGAGAGCTCAATATATTGGAAATTACCTCTAGAGGATACTCTTTTTAGAATCCTTGGCATGAATGTGCAAGTCTAACTTGTAACTAGGAGTTCTAGGAAGCAATGAGTCACCAAATTTGATGTAGAGTCCTCTTTTGAATGTAGAGTATCCAAGTACTTTGTTTGAGTGTGTCTTCAAAGAAGAACTATTGAGAGAAGCACCTCTCTCTCAACAATGTTAAAGTTAAACTTTTATGTGTGTCCCATCGAGCATGCCAAAAATTATTGTCACATAAAACTACACACTACTGAATAAGATTTCAGTGTTCTAATGACACAATGGAAACAACCTCAAGGTGTGGGTCCTTGCATGGATGAGGTTGAGTCTTTAGAGAAGGCTGACTTCCTCTTTTAATCTAAGTGCAAATGTATTGGTCTAACCCAACACATGAAAACCTTATCAGTACTCTACTCTAACATCTCACAAGGAAAAGAGAAAGAAGGATAACATGAAATGGAATAAAGGTGATACACCAAGACAAAATGTGTTTCTTCTTTTCTTTAGATTTATCAATACATAAACAAACCTACTGAAGAAGCTTACTCAAACATGCAAGAAATAGCTATGTGATAGCTAGATTTTGTTAATATAAGTCATAAAGCCAAAATTTACAATGAAAGAATCTAGAATACATTGTCTATATAAGAAAACTATGAGAAGAGCCCAAAAGAAGAACCATTAGAAAGAATACAAGTGTTGCTTTTATAGATCAAGCATAACTTGAATGACTGCAACTTAAACCCTAACCAAAAAAGGGTTAGCAGTCTAGGAGATATGATCAAGGAAAGATTTTCTCATGAAATTTGTACTAGAAAGCGAGATAGGAGTAGCCAAGACTTGCATGCCATACCCAAAAATGAATTTTTTTCTTGAAAGTACATCCAAATCCCCCATAAAATTAGGAAAAAATGAGCATGGATCCATGAAAAGGGATAAAATAGCAACAATAAATGAGTATGGGTACTACAAATCCACTTACAAAAGTCAAAGAATGTATTGAATGCTTTCCTTGAAGCCCAAAAGTTGAAAAATGCCAAATCCACAAGAAGGTCAAGGTTTTCAGCTTGAAAAGAAACCTTTGCATCATTTAATGGTCTGAAACTTTGTAAAATATTAGCCTTCATCAGACATCGAGTGTTGGGCCTACTTCATACTAGTTTCTAGAAGAGAGGAAGAGAGAAGGTTGAAGGAACAAACCATGAAGTCCAAAAAGGTCAACATTTTCAAGCTTTAGAGATTGGGAAGGAAGCTTATGCCTTATCACAAATGTGAAAATGGTAAAATGGAAGACTGAAGATCAACGTTCAAAAGGATTCATCGAGGGTTGAAGGGATGGGTTACCTCTTACCAAAGAAAGGTAAGAGGTAAGGGAGCATCCTGGAACCCAAAGTCCAAAAGCTCAACACACTCAAATTTTTGAAGGAAGAAGTGAAGGTGAGAAGGGAAAAAGATGAAAGATGAAAGTCCAATTCTTGAAAGCCAAAGACAAGATTTTAAGGAATGAATATTGGGAGGAAGGCTTAACGCCTAAGATGGAGAGATGAAAAAAGGAAAGAAGGAAAGTCAATCCTTGAAGTCTAAAAATACAAGACTTAGGAAAATCCTAAAGGATTTTGATTGGGATTCTGAGGTCCAGTGATAGGCTTAAACCTTACGAGGAGAAAGCAATAAGACTTAAAAGGTAAGGTCAAATATCGACACTCAAAGAATGATAGAAGAAAAGGGGAGAAGATGGAAGAGGTAAGTGGGAAACCCGACCCCTGAAGACTAACTAATCATGTCTCAGAAAATATTGAAAAATCCTCTTTGGGACTTTGGTGATCGAAGGTAAGGCTTGCAACTTACCAGAAGGAAGTGATAAGGGTTAAAGGGTAAGGCTAATGGACAAAACCTGAAACACTTAGCAAAAAATGGAAGGAAAAGAAGAAGGATTGGGAGCTATGAAGAAGGCATGTGAGTAGAGAGGTAAGTGAAAACCCGAAAGCTTGAAAACATAGGGCATAGCCAATTTTAAGAACCTTCAAGGAGAATTCATTCAAGATGGACCATGTAGGATGTATCAGATTAGTTATTAATGATGGGTCATCAAAGGGTGGCATGAAATGTCAATACTTACCACTAGTGAGATGACTAGTGGTATAAGACTTCATTCCATACTTCCTTTGAGATGTCCCTATTTTTGGCACTATATGGGTAACAATCACCATTAATCATCTCTTCATTAAGATTACAACCAAAGGTTCAAACAATTGAAAAACATATTCAATTTCAACAAGAGCTACTTTCCATCCTTTGAGAGAATATAATAATGACACAAAATAGAATGAAGCAAAAGGTTGATCAAAACCATAGTGAAAGGAATTTTGAAGTGGGAGATTGGATCTTTGTGTGATTATAGCCATATGAGAAAATTTCCATAAAATAACAAAACGAATATAAAAAGCTTGCACCTAACTAGTATGTTCCTTATAAGGTGTTGCAAAAGATTATCAATGTAGCATATAAATTGGAGTCACTTATGTAAACAAAAATTCATCTAGTTTTCCACGTTTCATGTTTAAAGAAGGTCATTAGGAAAAATATTGTAGCCTAGATTGAGTTACCAGATCTTGATGAGGAGAGAAGAATTATTGTGGATCTTGAGAGAATAATTTTAACATGCACCAAGAGGTTGTAAACAAGGGAAATCATTGAGTATTTAATTGGATGGAAAGACTCTCTAGTTGAAGAATCTACCTAGGAAAATGAAGATTTTGTTTAAAAGCATCCACATTTGATCACAGAGTGTGTGTAGAGTTATGAGTAGTCAAATTGTGGCCACTTTAACTCATAAATAAGTCATATTATCATTATTATATTCATATTTAGTTAATTAGGTTGGCCAAGGGATTATATGTTGTTATGTAACTCAAACTAGGTGATATCCTAGGCATAAGTAGGGTGTATATAGGAGGTAGAGAGTCTTATTTGAACATAAAATTATGAATTATGTTTTTATTGGAGATATTTGGAGGTTTTCCCCTCAAAGTGGCTTATTATTCTCAATTATCAAGTATTTGTAGAATACATTATGTCATTTTCCTCTTTTGTGCAAGTTGTTTCATTATATTGATTGCAAAATGTTTTTTGAAAAACATTTTATTTTTGGATTTTTTGGTTGTACAAGACTACAAATCATTGTACAAAGATCCATGCTAAGCACTAGTGTTTTGGTGCACTCATGGTAGGAGGGTTCAAAAAGAATAGTCCAAACCATTCAACGTAGAGTCAATAGTGGAAATAACACAAGAAACTAATATGTGAACATGAATATTTATTGAATTGATAATATTACATGCAACATATGCCTCATGGGAAAATATCTAGGGCTCACAGGCTCGCCATAAGGGAATTCCACAATACAACTAGCCAAAGGCCTTATTACATGCCCTCGAAGGGTTGATGTGAAAATATGAAACCTAACTAATCATGAACTACTAATTGATTACTATCAATGAATGTCCTTCTAAATGATTAAAAATTCTTATAAATATGCTTATTAAGATCTAGAAAAGGTCCATGTTGGCCACAAGGGTTCATAACCCGATGAATGATCACATATGAATGTCAACCTCAAAATATGGATAGATAAGTCCACACGAAAATAAATAACTTACGAATCTCCAAGATAGGTTTGAATGAACCTGATATGCTTGTATGCTATCCCATTAGGCTCTACATGATCTAGAATATGTATGCACTAAGAAATCTAGACCAGGTTAGCCCAAAATGCTCTAACTGGTAATCACAGTAAAATTCTGAGAGTGATAATTTTTGGTAGAAAAACACAAATGATGTGAAATATGGATATGTGATGAATGTCATTGTCTAGATGCTATATCTTGAATTGTGAGCTAAGAGACGAAGGTGTGATAAAATGTGGAATGAAATACTGGAACTGCTACTGACTGCAATGCAAGAAAATAAATGTTTTTGGTTGATTCAGGATTGCTTTACAACTAGGGATGCTCTTGCATCAGTCACATGGGGTTGGAAGAAAAGTGAGTCCCTCACTTTCCAAGGCTAAGAAGAAAACAAATATTTTCCACCTCAACTTGAGAACTCCATGATAAATCCTCCATTGGTCTACCTTTCCACTTCACAAGATATTCTTTGTACTAATTTCTCTGAGCACTCCTTCCAGTTTTGGTATCCAAAATATTCTCAATCTCCTTCGATTCTTGATGTGGTAATTTCTCCTTCAAATCTACATTACTGCTACTATCACTTGACTATCTATCAGGGTACTCATATATCTTTGCAATATTGCAAATTGGTGATATACCCAATGTCTCTAATAAATCCACTTCATATGCATTTCTAGAATCAAACTTCCTTAGAATCTTACATGGTCCAAAATTCCTCATCCTTGACGTATTGTATGTTCCCACTGGAAATATCTCCTTCCTCAGATACACTAGCACTTCATCTCCAACAAAAAATCCCTTATGTCTCTAGTGCTCATCAACCTTCTCCTTATACTTATTATTCATGTCCTCCAATTTCTTTTGGACCTGATTATGCAATGCCTCCATGAAGTCTGCAAACACTTCTACCTCTGCGCTCCTTTTTTCCTCCCTATTAATGTCTCTTAACTCTGTAACTCCTCTAGGATGTGTTTCAATAATAATCTCAAAATGGCATCTTCCCTATACTTTGGTTCACTAAATTATTGTATACAAAATCTATCTATGGTAAAACTCTATCCCAACTTCCTACTTTATCTCAAACCAAACATCTTGACATGTTACCCAAACTTCTATTTGTCCACTAGTCTATGGGTGATATGTTGAACTGAACTTCAAATCTTTCTTCATCTTCTTCCACAATGTCCTCCAAAAGTATCCAATGAGTTTGGTGTCTCTGTCTAGAACTATGCTCTTAGGTAATCCATTCAATCTCACAATGTCCTTGAAAAATAAATTAGAAACATGCACAAAATCATTAGTCTTATTACAAAGAATGAAATGTGCCATTTTAGAAAAAAATTCCACCACTACCATTATAGAATCATGTCCTCTCTATTTCTTTGGAAATCCCAATATGAAATCTATACTTATATCTTCCCAAGGTCTCTCTAGTACTATCAAAGGTTTGTACAATCCAGTATTTTGATTACCCCCTTTTGCAACTTGACAAATTCAACAACTTTGAACATACTTCCTTACATCCGTATATATCCATGGCCAAAAATAGTGTTCAACTACCAAAGATACTATCTTATCCACTCCAAAATGTCCTGATAAACCTCCACTATGTTTTTCCTTGATCAAATTCTCCCTCATTGAACTCCCCAGAATACACAATTGATTTCCTTTGAACAACATACCTTCCTGGATGAAATAGTCTAACCATTGTCTCTGGTCTATAACTATTGGTTCCTTACATGCTTTCCATGATTCACTAAAATCTACATCATCTTCATACATATACTTTGATTCCTCAAAACCCAACACTTCTATCCTCATCTCTGTCAACAAATTCCTCCTTCTACTCAATGCATTTGCAACTTTGTTTGACTTGCCACTCTATGCTTCAACACAAATGTATCTCTACAAGAAATCAACCCATCTCACATGTCTTTGAATTAACTTACCTTGAATGTTAAAATACTATAAATCTTGATTATCTATATATAACACAAAATCCTTAGGAAATAAATAATGTCTCCACTTCTTAAAGGCTTAAATTATGGCATAGAGTTCTTGATCATAAATTAAATAACATCTTTTGGAATCATTCAAATTCTCACTAAAATAAGCTATAGTCCTTCCTTCTTGACTAAGTACTACTCCAATTGCATTTCCACTTGCATCACAATCAACTTGAAATAATTTGTAAAAATCTAGTAATGCTAACAATGGCTGCTCTATCACTTTTTGCTTCAACAATTCAAAACTTCTTTGTGTTATGGATGTCCACTTACAGTATTTCTTATTTCCTCTCATTGTCTTAATCATGGGGTTACAAAGGTTACTAATTTTTTTGATAAACTTCTAGTAAAAAATAGATAATCCATGGAATGATCTCACCTCTCCAATGTTTACCAGTGTAGGCGACTCAACAATTGTTTTCACTTTCTTAGGGTCCATATCCAATCCTTCAACAACAACAAAAATCCTAGATATACTAACCCTGTCTTCATGAAACTACACTTCTTGACATTGATCAACAAATTCTCTTCCCTCAACCTCTACAATACTTTATGGATGTTCCACAAATGTTCTTCTCTAGTCTTACTGAAAGTAGAATATCATCCAAGTAAACAATGACAAACTTACCCAAGAATTTCTTTAGTACCTCATTCATCAATCTCATTAAAGTGCTTGGCGCATTGGTCAATCCAAAAGGAATTACTAACCACTCATACAATCCTTTATTAGTCTTAATGGAATTCTTCCATTCATATCCTTCTTTGATTTTGATCTAATGGCATCCACTCTTTAGGTCAATCTTTGTGAAATAATTTGGTCCACTGAAATAGTCCATAATGTCATCCATCCTTGTCAATGGAAATCTATACTTGACAGTGATCCTGAATTGATTGCTTTGGAATATGTAAACATTATCCACTCTTTATCCTTCTTTTTTGCAAGTACAACAGGTACCACACATAGGCTCAAACTTTCTCTGATCAATCCTTTCCTCAACAACTCTTGTATTTGTTGGTTCAACTTTGCAATCTCTACCTGTGTCATTCTATGTGCTTCCTTGCTTGAAAAAAATGTTCTCCGTATAAGATCTATATGATGATTGTGTTGCAAGATGGTGTGTCCCTTTGTCTTCTTGGTGCAACATCACACTTGGGTTCATGACATGGCTTAACCACCTCCTATGGATCTTGTATAAATATGGCGATTATATCAAGCATTGATAGGTCAATCTTTTGTGCAATGAAAACTACCAAAGAAAAAATTGGTATTAGAGCTGAGGTCAAGGGTTTGAACCCCTCACTTGTGTTAGGGGGAACTTTACAAGATGGTTTGTCCCTTGTCTCCTTGGTGTAGCTTGGCACTTGGGTTTGTGACATGGCTTAACCCCCTCCTATGGATCTTGTATAAATTTGGTGGTTGTATCAAGCATTAAAAAATCGATCTTTGGGTGCAATGACAACCACCAATGCAATAGATTGATACTCTAGACTTGAGGTAGTCCCTTTGGTACATTTTCTGACATGATGTCTTCATACTCTGTCAACAATTCTTTTACTTCTTCACTCTCTACAGTAGGATTTTCTACAGGTCTAGTTTACTACCAATCCTTGGAATTAATGCAAAAAACATGTTCTTATGTTTCAATCCATCCAAAAATTTGTTTCCATCCACCAAACATACTCTAGCAATGCTAAAAAAATTATTCTTCTCCTCTTCCTCTAAAGGTATTGACTTGATTCATTTTCCATTTGAAGTCATAATATAAGTGTTCCTTCTTCCATCATTAATTGATTTCTTATCATATTTCCATGGTCTTCCTAACAATAAATGGCATGCATCCATAGGCATAAATATATCACACAATACTTCATCCCTATATGATCTAATATGAAATTTCACCAAACACTTCTCATTCACCAGTATCTTATGATCATCTTGAATCCATGCTAACCTATAAGGTTTTGGATGTTTCAATCTCTCTAAATTCAACTTAGTTACCATCTCATCTAAAACTAGATTATTAGTAGTACCACTATCAATGATAAATTTACATACCTTTCCTTTGGACTTACATCTAGTTCTGAATAGGATTTTCCTTTGTAGTGGTTCCTTAGTTACTTCTTCATGCATCAAAGCTCAGCTCATCACTAATGATTCACCTTTCTCTGGATTCCCAACTGAATGAGGGGATCCAACATGTTCTTCCTCCACATAAGTTGCTCTTTCATTATGCTCAAGTTTCTTTTTAGTACTTCCTTAATGACACACAAATGCTCTATGTCCTTCACCTCCACACTTAAAACAGGTTCCTCTGAATGGTCTTATCTTAGATCTTCCTTCATCTCTCTAAAATCCATCATTTTTGTAAGAATGATGACCTCCTCTATCACTGTGGTAGAACTTTCTATCTTCTCTACCTTTGCGATATGAATTACTATCCTTGTCTTCACTTCAGTAGGGTTTTACATCTTTGTTCTTCTTTGCATAAGGTCTTCTTTCTCCAAATTGGGATCCATTCCTTTGGAATCTTTGTCTTGCACTTCTCTGCCCTTGTTCAAACTTCTTGTTCAACTTCTCTTCCACTTTCAATGTGAATTGATAAGCTTCTTTAACTAATGTCATCTTTACCAGAATCAATTCTTCTTGAATGTTTGATCTCATTCCATTGATATATCTTGCAACCTTTTCTTTGCTTGCTTCACTATGACCAATTCTAATTATCATCTTGTAGAATTCTTTAGTATACTTCTTCACATATCTCTCATTTTGTCTCACATTCTACAATATCTTTAACAATTCTAGTTCATAATTTGCTAGTATGAATTGATTCTTCAATTTTGTCACCATTCTATCCTACTTGATGATTTTCTCGTTTCCTCTTCTATTTCTATCCAATTGAACTTCTTTCCACTATAATGTAGCACGACCTTTCAACTTTGTTTTCACAAATCTAGCTCTTTCCGAATCTTCAATTTCTTCGTATTTAAAGTATTCTTCCATTTCATTGATCCAATCAATCAACTCTTCAAGATTTAAATTTCCTACACAATTTTGAATTTCAACTCCAGGTCTTTCACCAATCTTTGAAATTGCTCTCAACATCTTGATCTAATCTGATTCTTCTTCCTCTTCACCTAGGGATTTTGTAATTTGATTTGGATGACCTGCTTCATCATTACTTTCATCTTCATGCCTAGGTTTGAGGCCTCTCCTTCTATCTTATTCAACAACATCTAATCAGGCTCACCTCTTGCACATCATTTACAACATATCATCCATTCTTCTAGCAACATTTTCCATAGTATAAACTCTCCTTGGTAGCAAATCTCCCCTCAAATTTAGTGCAACTGTCTCAATTTGGTGATCTAGGTACAAGGGTTTCAACTGCCTCACAATCAGTGATCAGTTGAAAACACATGCAATCTCCCTCAAGTCCGTGATCTGTTCACCTTGAGGAATTCCTTCAAGACTCACAAACTTTCTCTAATACCACTTGGTGCAATCACAGTAGAAGGGTTCAAAAAGAATAGTCCAAACCGTGCAACTTAGAGTCAACAACAGAAATAACACAAGAAACTGATATGCAAACATGAATCTTTATTGAATTGATAATATTACATGCAACATATACCTCATAGGTGAATATCCAGGGCTCACAAGCCTACCACAAGGGCATTCCACAATACAATTGGCCAAAGGCATTATTACATGCCACCGAAGGGTTGATGCAAAAAATTTATGAAACCTAACTAATCATGAACTACTAACTAAATCCTATCAATGAATGTCCTTCCAAATGATTACAAATTCTTATAAATATGCCACAAGGGTTCATAACCCAATGAATGATCACATATGAATGTCGGCCTCAAAATATGGAAGGATAAGTCCACACGAATATATATCACTTGTGAATCTCCAAGATAGGTCCCAATGAACTCAAGATGCTTTTATGTTATCCCATTAGGCTCTGGACGATCTGGAATAGGTCTGCACTAAGAAATCTGGATCAAGTCGGCCCCAAATGCTCTAATTAGTAATCACAATGAAATTTTGAGAGTGCTAACTTTTGGTAGACAAACATAAATGATGTGAAATCTGGATATGTGATGGATGTCAATGTGTAGATGTTATATCTTGCTCAGTGAGCTGAGAGACAAAGGTGCAGTAAAATGCAAAATGAAATACTGAAACTACTACTGAATGAAATGCAAGAAAATAAATGTTTTTGGTTGATGCAAGATTGCTTTACAACCAAGGAACCAAGGATGCTCCTACATCATGTTTGATCTAGGCTACACCAAATTTTAGTCATAGATTCCTTTCTATTGTCTATTTTCAATTATTTTATTAGATTTTTATTTAAGTTAGTCCTTTTATAGTTATTAGCAATATTTGAATTCTTTTAAAGTTTTTAATCTTAGTTAAAAAAAAATGCTATATGTTTATTGTTAGAACATGTTTGGGTTAATCAGTTAATTTATCATAAAATAGTAGCAAATTAGTTCTTAAACACTTAGACAAAAGCAAGTTAACTTGAGTGTAGATTTATATAGATCACTTGTATCAAAAGATAATCTTTCATTTGTAGAGTTGAGTATCAATCTCTATAGCATGATGTACACAATAAATCCCAAAAGGATATCTTAGATTAGGCATTCCAAGTTTATTAGTAATATCATATGAACATTAAATTCCTTGTATATAAGCAAAGGTGCCAGAGGAAAATTAATTATAATAGATGGAAAAAATCATTGTGGAGATGAAACATTCTAACTTTTGGCCATTCCTTCATATATATGTCCAACAGTATTATAAATTTATGAAGAAGTATTTTTTTTTATGAATAGTGAGCATGACCCTAGGAGTAGATTCCATACAATGAAAGGTAGGATGAGAAGACACATAATACATACATACATACATACATACATACATACATACATACATACATACATATATAAAGAGAAAAGAATGGAAAAGCATCAAAAGATAAACCATTAGAAGGCTCAATAAATTTCATAATATCTTTAGGCACAAAGTAGGGTTAGAAAATGAAAAAAAAATCATGTGTCAAATCCATAAATTGATGATAGAACAAAAAGATGAATCAAACTATTTTAATGCATTACCACTCAAATAAATTCTAAACTCGCAAATAAATAATATATCTTTGAATATAAATAATCATAATTAGTAAGAAAAATGACTTAACATATAAAGATGGATCAACATTACCATCAAAATCATCATGTAATAGATCCTCACGAAGAGTCATGATAACATCATGTAGTGAAGAAGGAGATAATGAAGCATCACTGAAATATACATGAGGAACTAATGTACAAATGTCACATTGCATGCTATCAGACCATGCGATGTATATCACAAGGTAAAATACTATCATGAATGACCATACACTCAACATGAGATAAAAAAGGAATATCATCACAATGCACACCATCATAATGTAAAAAGGAAGTTAGATAACAGATATCACTATCCGTAGATACCTCACAAGATGTATCTTCACAAAAAACATGAATCTAAGTGGATAGAAGTAGCACTATTATAACATGTAAGAAAGATGAAATCAAAAGGCATGAAAACATCATGAATAGCTAAAGATGACACCTTATTAATGCCTCAAAGGTGTATCATCATCATGAATCAAAACATGTGAAGGAAATGCATCCAAAGGTGAAACATCATGATACATAACTATAACTAGTCATAAAAGTAAGACATGCAATATGAAGCTCATGGGCACATAAAGTAAGTGCATCTAAGAAGGATTGAAAGGTACTAATCAACTCTATGGACGAGAAAGTGTAGACACATGAGAGAACAATACCTCCATAGAAAATATATTCTCATCCATAGCTTAGAAAGGCATAAAAATATCAAGGATGGATGAATAAATTGTAATAAAATGTAAAAAATATCAAAATTAGTAAGGAATATGCAAATATGTAGTAGATAATTATCTTAATGAATCCATGATATGAAATGTATCAATGAAGTGCAAGCTAAGGGTGGGTAGGTGGGATTGAAGAGATAGAAAACAATACAAGCCCAAATCCTAATGAAGATAAATCAATGATAAACAAATAATTATAAATTAAAATCTGATCAAATATAATAGAAATGACTAAATCTACAAAATCTTAAATAAGGATAAACCTTAAGGCCAAACCCTTGGGTTGTCTAGGAGAGTTGGATTCACCAATTTATGTAAGGGAAAATAATAACTTACACAAATAATCTAGGTTAATTGATTAATTATAACAATTAAATAACAATTAACCTAGATATGAGAGTTGAAACTAGTATCAAATAATATAACAAATGTTGTAATTAACATAGAAATCAAATAAGATAAATGCAAGAACACTTAGTTCTCAATCCAAAAGAAATTGACCATTGCAAATGTTAGTGAATTATCCATCACTACATTAGAGAACTTAGAACTATTAGATGGTGAATTCAGAATGATTAAATTTTATGTCAACTGTTTTGTTCAAATCCACATCTATGAATTTGATCTCAACATGTGCAAAAGTGAACTTTGAACTTGAAAAAGTGCATCTAAAATAAATAGGTCTAGACTTGTTCTTTACCTGGATGAAGCAATATAACTTCAATTACTAAAAATAATTCATCTCACTCTAATATATCTATGTTTAAAAAAGTGGTGTTAATAGATCTCATTTCAGCATGTATTACACAAAGATTTATTCTCCTTTGATCGAATTAACTAATTCAACACTGATAATATTCGAACATGTATTATTCGAATGAATATTTATTTTATAGATTTGTCGTATATATGTAATGCTCAATATCTATTCATTCCCCGAGGCATCGTTCTTTCTTTAATAAAGTACGAAAAACTTTACAGGTGCCGTGTCCTGGATAAACACCAGCAGGTGCTTTGCATTCGTCGGCAGGCATAAAGTAGCATTCCATTGTGGAATGGGATATATTCACTTCTGTCAAATTTACACAACCATTCCACAAAGCATTTGAGGAAGCTTCATGCTTTTTGTTCCAAACCATCAAATACTTCATCTTAGTTCGGAAGAAACGCTCTAAACAATTTAGACCTGAACTGCCATTGACCTTGAAGTTGTCCTGAAACATATGATTCCGACATAGCATTTTTTAAATATTTGACTAAGCTAGAGTATCAGAACTTACATAACAAATACATATTATAGGAGGGCAGAGTATGGGACTTGTGTGCGGATCTTTAAAGCCCAAAGCCAATACATCTATCAGTGACGAAGAGAGCTCAGAAGAGGATGCCAATGCACAGGTACGTTTTGGGCCTTTTAACTTTCTAACCTGTGTCTTCGTAGTTAATCTTTTTTGCAGAAATGATTGACATGTATTTGGTACCCTGAATCAAAAAGAGAATATGGGAGGATGCATCCACAGGGAAAAAGTCCTGCATGCTGTCTGCAAAAGCTTTAGAGATCACTTGGGGTGATGATGAGAGGTATTGGAGTTGGGTGCCAAGAGAGGACTCCAGGTTAGGATATGCTCCACTTTAACTCTGTTTCTAAAACATATTTAAGGTTAATGGTATCAAGTTTTCATAATTCATAATGTTGTTTCAAATATTGTTTCTGGATTTGAATGTGTTGGTGGTTTTTTATCAATGTTTCAGAGATCCATCATCAAGATGATAGAGAAGAAGAAGCAAAATGATGAATCATGAAATGTGATCTAAAACGTTGATAAAAAAACACCAACACAATCAAATCCAGAAACAATATTTAAACATATTTAAGGTGTTCATTATTTACTTCAAATTGTCTACTGTAGGAGCGAGTCACACATAAACTGCAGGTGCCTTGCTGTTTAACTTTAGGGGAGGCTACCTATCAATTATATGCTTGAATTTGGATACATTTTTTTAAGTTATAAAGATAACATAATAATACATGGTCATGTTTATAACATTATATTATGCAGATTTGAACAGGCAGCAGAAGTGAAAGGTGTATGGTGGTTTAACGTGTTCAAACGGTTTGACTGTTCCGTTCTGTCTCCAAATACTGAGTACATCGTTTCATTTCTTCTCAAGATCGATGCAAGCAAAATGCTTCCTAATCCACCATATAAGTTTAAGCTTAAAACTATTGAGGGGAATGTGATTGAATCAGCTAGATTTTTAGATGATTTGGAGAGGCAGGTTGAAAGTTATGGGCCATGGAAACTGACTCATGTTAAGAGTGGAGAGAATGGATGGATGGAATTTGTTGCCGGAGAATTCCTTACGAAAGAGAATGATGGAGCTGACAGTAACGCTAAAAGGGAAATAGAGTTTACTATGCACAATACAGAAAATTTGGAGAGTGCACATCACGGTGTTTTAATTGATGGAGTTAAGATTCAGCCTAAGCAGTAGTATTAACTATAAAAATAGTGCGCTGAGAACAAAATATATTGTAAACGACTCTAGGAGACATTATTATTATCCTGGTTTTGTATTTTCTTTTCTGTGGGTTTTTTAAGCCTCTGTTACACCACTGTTTCAAGGATATAAATTCCTTTGTGCACTACTTCATACCTTATATAATTAAAGCTTTCCCCTTTTGATTTCTTTCATAATTTGTGAACCTGTAATTTATAGTTTCTTTAATGAAGTATCATAGTTTAATCCTCTACTTTTTCCAAATTCAGTAAAAGATAATTCTCCTAAATTTTCTTGAGGCTACTTATGTTTGTATAGGAAAAGCCTAGACTGCAGAAGCCAAATGAATTGTCAAGAGCTGCACGGCACTAGTTCCTGCCAAATGTTGCAAGAACGGTTTTCCTTATGTTGTATAACACAGAATAGTCATTTGTTTCAGCAAATTCTTTTTGAAGTGCTTGACAAAATGCCAGAAAGAGACATAGTCTCGTGGAAAAGGCTTTGAAAACTTTCAAGCAAATAAAAATTACTGACTGTGAGGTAATTTTGGCAATGTTTGGCGGTACCCTTTCAGTCTGTTAAAATTGGAGCTTTGGAACAGATCGTGGACATCCTATCAGAGCATAATCAAAACTGGATTTTTGTTACATATGTTTCTGGTGGACATTTCTAGGAAAATTCACCACCAACAATTCACCGTCAATAAATTCACCTTCAACAATTGATCATCAACAATTCATCGTCATGATAAATTCATCTCATGGAAAGTTTACCACCATGAATCACTGGTGAATTGTTGGTGGTAAATTTTCCACAAAATGAATGTCATGACAATGAATTGTGAACAATAAATTGTTGAAGATGAATTTGTTGGTGGTGAATTTGCCTGAAGCGCTAGTGAACATGTGTGTAAAATGTAAAACCATAATGGACTCTCATTGAATGCAATGACTGTTGGACTGGGTTTGTTGAGAAGACCTTCGACATCTCAAGTCTCTTGCCAATCTCATGACAGGTGTAAAGCCAATGTCCACAACATTTACCAGGATGTTTTCACTCTGGCAAAACTGGAATGTTGGAACAGGGCATGGACATCCATTCATCAAACTACAAACTAAAATTATAACTCAGTAAGGACTAATAATATTGAAAATCTGCAATATATGAGACAACATTTCTTTGAGAGATAAACAATATAATACAAAACATAACTGTATGAAGCATCTGACCAAAAAAAATTTAAAAAAAAACCAAAAAACAAAAAGCCTCAAAATGTGAAAGTGGAAAAATGGTATGGATTATAAACTTAGAATTCCATGCTACACATGAATTCGAACATCCACATTCAAACCTCTAATGGCATTAAATATGATATCTATTATGATGTTTGGTTCAAGATAATTTTGACAGAGGAAATAGTCCCCAAGACAGAAAAAACAGGGCCAAAACAGACGATCAAAGAAAAACTCAACATAGGCTTATCTGAAGAAATTGGAATGTTTTGTTGATTATTTTTTAGACTAGAAGAATCGATCGGATATCCGTCCCCTTATAAACTACAATGTAACTAGTATTTTGTTATTTTGTTGATTGTTCCTGTACAGTTCTTTTGGTTTCTAGTGTGCAAAGGTCTTTTGTTCCCAAGTTGGAGTAGTTGCACAGTTTGGGGTTTTCTTAGAAGGATGCTGTGAAAATGGTGGTGAGGGCTTCTAATATTTTTTCGCGCCAGTGTGGAAAAAATCTTCAGCCAAGGATTAATTTTCTAATCAATGAGATGGAATGTAAAGTTAAGAATTTGTTGGATTTTCCACGGTCTTTTGGTGTCAGTTCAGAGAAGAGGATTAAACCTAGACATATGCTTTTAACCAAGTACAATGTTTCTTTATATCTGTATGATATGCTGCTTAAAAATGACGAGGTTTTTTCAAATAGATTGAAACAGGTAGCTGGATAAACTGTAAGTTCATGTTACCTACAGGTTTGAGGTCATGTTTAAAAAAAAACTGATTCTCTCAGTTTACTCTATATGGCCAAGAATAGCAAACCAAGAAAGTGACCACATAGGGGGCAATTGTACAAACAAAAAAATTGACTGTTGTAACGAAACCGGGTGGGGTGTCATTAGAATTCAGTATTTTCTATTTCTGTTTTTCTTGTATACCATTGTGAATGCTGGAATCTATGAACAATGTAGTTATTCTACTTATTAGTGATAAGTGTTGGAATATTAAGGTTTATATTAATGGAGTCATTTTTATTTTTTGTTATTTAATAATTAGTTATATTCTTATAAGATGGTAGTTTGAGAAATTATATTTAAAAGACTTTATAAAAGTCATATTATAATAATTTCAAGATCAATTCATCATTATTATTATCATTTTACGTTTAATATTGTGCAAATGTAAATTCTATTTGATTTTTTCAATATTGTATCAAAGTGTCAAAAAGATTGGGAGGATTTTTTATTGCTCCTACTACATTATTATCTTGTAGTCAGTGGTAGTCATTGATTTGTTGAAAGGTCTCCTATCATTCTCGTTCTAAATCACATTTTTCAAAAATAGAGTTATGTTTGCTATTGTTGGAATAGGTGAGCAATGGAAAGAGGAATTATGAGTACACACAAAATTTTGGGAGTGCAAAATACACCTTTTTTGTTAACATTCATTGGTTGTTAAGGATGTGGTTGAGAGTACATCATCTATCACACCTTTCCTTCTTTTTTTGTGAATATGTGTAAGCAAATGTGATGAAGTTTTTTGGCTGCAAGGACACATTGTAGGGCATCTAGTGAGCATGAAAATGTAGCCATCCATTCCATTTTCTTAAAAAAATCTACGGAAAGTTGAAATGACTCTAAGATATTTGAACTTGAGTTAGAAAAGAGCTTTATAAAGATTTGAATGTGAGACCAAAGAGGTATTTTTAATTTACAAATTTGGTGCAAGTCAAAGACGTGTTAAAGTTTGATTAGCGAGGATAACAGTTATCAATTCCTAATGCATAGTAATATTTAAGGTATGCCACCTAATAGTTGGAGTTGTATGTGAAATGCTTACTCTTTGTTGATGCACTACAAACTTATAGAGCAGGGTGTATAGACAAAGTTATAAGGTTAATTTGATCTATTGTTATTTTTTGGGTATTTTTTAAAGGTGGAGATTCCTTTAGATAAGTATTCTTGCTTCATCAAGAAAAGTTAAAGAAAGTTCCACTATTAAAAACCTTGATGAGGCACTTTTGGATTATGAAAAAGTAAAACAAAAGATGTATCTTCTATTAAAAATTTCTTCGAGGTGCTAGAGGATGAGGCACTTGACCCAACACCCTATTATCAAGAAAACATAGAAATACTAGTTGAAGAAATAAATGAGATAAATCTAGGAACTAAAGTAAAACTGAAGATCACTTTCATGGTAGCATTACTCATCATCGAGGAAAAACAAGATATGGAAGCCTTCCTAAAAAGGAGACCCCAAAATTTCGCATAATCCTATTCAATATGCTAGGACTTAACCCATCATTAGTTGTACATCATTTGGCAATATATCTTGATGCTAAACCAATAAAAAAAATAAGAAAGATGCATCCTCAAATTGCCCTCTTGGTGAAAGTAGAATTACAAAAACTTTTAAAGGTGGTATTTATTCATCCTATTGATTCTCCTAAATGGATTTCAAATATTGTTCCAGTCTCCAAACTAACTAGGGGCATCTACATTTGTATAGATTTTGGGGACCTCAATAAGGCATGCCCAAAAGATGATTTCTCATTTCCTAACATTTATATCATAGTTGACCTAACATGAGGACATGAGATGCTCTCATTAACAAACATATTTTCAAGATATAACCAAATAAGAATAACCATTGAGCACCAACATAAACTACTTTCATCACTCCTTGGGGTACCTTTCATTGCCAAGTAATCCCTTGCAAACTCAAAAATATGGGGGTTGCATACTAGAGAGCTATGACTGAGATCTTCCATGATTTATTCCATGACATAATGGAAGACAATGATGATGATCTTTTGGGAAAGTCCTATAGAGGAGGGGGACTAGCTGCTCCAAGACCTGAGGACACAAGAGGGTCCTAAGCAATAGGCTGCCCTGATCTACCTCAAGCTTGATAAATGACTTGAAAAGGTTAAGCGGTTAAGGTTGAAAAGGAAGAGCGATCTGGTTTCTACTATCCTTTTGCTAACATGAATGTTTCAAGCAGTCAAATGAGTTGATTCCTAGAGTTTAATTTGTGAATTAGACAACTCACTACCTAAGGAAGACAACATAGAATACAAACTCCAGTGCGACGCGTTGGCATCTCAATGGGGCGTTGGCGTTCGTATGGACAAAGGACTTCTAAGATAGATAAAAACACAAGGAACCGAACTAATAGATTGATTGATAGATTTTCACACTATAACAAAATGTAAAGAAAGAACAAAAAAAAATTACAACAAGAAGAATACTTTAACTAGGTATGCTTAAATTAACAAAGGAAGGATAAGAGAGTGATACCAAACTTCATGCAACTTGATTCTTCGAATAGCTTCAACTGAGAAATACCTACACACACAAGATCGAGGAAAATGTTAGGGCTATTTTTAGAGGATTGCTTCAACCAATCCCCTGCATTAGCATTTCCACCTCCATAGACAACCTGATATCAATTATGTATAGAAAGATGATAAAGCGATGTGTATAAATGGAAATACCAAGCAATAACACAAACAAATATGCTACTATGCAAGTATGATGATACAAAAGTGAATGCTAATGGTGGATATCACCTTCACGACCACATGCTCTCAAGGAAAGTAGCGGAAGGCATGAGATGTCAAGTTCTCCAACACCAACACTATTGCAACAATGGAGAGGAGGATCCAAGAAAGCAATAGCTTGCAGCGACAATGGAGGTGGTGGTGAGGCTTGAAAGTGTGTAAGTTGATCAACAAAACATCCAAAATTTAGTCAAGTGTGTAGGAGTTGAATGGAATGAAGGAATAGGAAATTTGAAAGGAAAAATGGAGGCAAAGGAGCCATTCTATGTTGGTCAAGGGGCCAAGAGGCATTATGGTTCACTTCAAATGGAGAAACATAATGCCACTATAGATTCCAAAGGTAGAAATCCTATCAGGACGACAATGCAACACGAGAACATCCATGCATTGTGCACACATCCCTAAAAAAATTCCCCCATTGACACAAAAATGAGTTGTTGAGTGGATAGGGAAAGATGGCAGATGTTGAGATTGCATCATAAAATTTACATTTCGAAGGAGAAGGGTATGAAAATGGGGAATTTACAAGGGGTGCAAATTCATTCCATTACATTTTCCCCCCAATTTACCTAGCATATGCATCAGTGAATGTGAGGTAAAGTAGAGAGAAAGCTAAAGAGCATATACTAGAATCATTGAGGAAGTAGACCATGATTTGACATGCTCAAACATGCAGGAGAGAGAGATGGCTCCATAGGTACTCAGTTCTACGGAAGGTGAACAAAAGCTCTGCAAGTGCTCGGTCCTACACAATTTTCTCCATGGGTGCTTGGTCCTACAGAAGGTGAACACAGGTTCTATAGGCGCTCGGTCCTACAAAATGAAAGCACTTTATAGGTGCTCAGTCCTACAAAGGAGGAACCACAGGTGCTTGGTCTTGGGGGGCTGGAAATGAAAGGCATTGTAGAGTCTGATTAGTCCTTACAGGTGCTTGGTCCTACAAGAAAAGCTTGACAAGGTGCTCAATCCTCTAAGCTTGATTGTAAAAGCAACTTCACAGGTGCTCGGTCTTGCAAAGTAACATGTTAATCCATGGGAAAAACATGTTAGGTAAGAAAAAGTCATGTAGAAAGACATTCATAGCTCAGAACAAACAATTGAAGGAGAAGCTTTCAAAGGGGTCCCTCAGGAACCCTTCAAGATTACAAGGGGCCCACATGAAGGGATGAGCTCCATTTGAAAAGTGATGAAATTTTCACAAACAATCCTATCATTAAGGAATCCTTTTGAAAGATTCTCTTTTGTTAAGGAATTGAAAAAAATGGATGGCCTCCTCAAAGGCAAGCTTCCCAATTTTTTTTGCTATGAATTCAAAAGCAAAACTTACTAGGGGGATCCTTATTAAAGGATGCAATTTTTGAAAAATGTAAAAAAAATTAGCAAGGGATTCATTGGCCATGGAATACACCTTATTGAAAATTAGAGAAGTAGGATCCCCCCTTAGGATGGTGCATGCAAACTAAAGCAACACGTGACATCTTATGTAGAGAGAGTGTAGATATGGTGTGGCCCATGATACATGATGAGATGTAGATGTGGAAATGTTGTTGCACACACGAGGGACAACAAATAGGCACCACAACATCAAGAAGCAAGAAAATAAAAGAGAAAGATATATGTATCGAGAGACAAGACGAAGAAATCAAGAGACAAGGGGATCTGGGAGTTTGAGTCAGATTAGTTCTTATAGGTAACCCATGATATATGTTTGAATAAAAGATCATCAATCCCCAAAGTTCCCAAATCTGAAGAAGAGAGTGTGAAGACAAAAAAAAAATGGTTCAACATGGAAGGGAGGCCTAAATGCCCCCAACACTTTACATCATCCCCAATTGTCAAAAATCAAGATCCAATAAATAAAAGAATGATGTGCAACACATAGAAGAATTTTATGACACAATTTTACTCCTATATCCAAGCACCTATAAGGGTGAAAAGGGTCCTCCAGGAACACACAAAAACAAGCACGAGGGAAACAAAGCACACACACACAAATATACTCTACAAATAAAGAATACTAGTCCTCATCAACTAGGAGGTCGTCATTCTCCCAATCTAGATCATCATAAGGGAAGGGAAGATGAGCCTATAAGGGTGGCATAGCAAGTGAAGCACCCTTTGACTCTCTGACAAGAGCTAAAGAAGAAGGCTCCTCAAGGTCTTCTTCACTCAAATCTGTGAGGTAAAAGTCATTGATCTTGTAACAATCGCTAACAATGTTGGGACATCATCTACCAAGTTAAACATGAACTTAACAGGAGTGCCATGTGTTAACTAAGTGGGAGATGAAGGAGGCACTTAAGATCCACCATCAATCTCTTCAAAAGACATGGTGACAAACTTGGGAGATGTCAGGGCTACCTCCATCACTAGGATAGCACAAACCAAAGAAGAACCCTCTCCTGAAGGTGATCCTTTCTTCCAACCTCCATTGGAAGTGAGTTCATCCTCCAACTTATACTTTAGCAAAGGATACAAAATCCCCACAAAAGAAGAAAAAGTTGAGGAGGAAGAGGAAAAGGCCACAATAGACACCACCATAGTGTTCAACATGTCCATGTGCCAAGAAAATGGAGGGATGTCCAAAAGGGACATCAAAAGAGGAGGCTCCACTAAGGGAGAAATTAACACCTGCACCCTTTTGGGGTGAGAGTCATCAACATTTGCAGGAGGAGCCAAAAGAAAAATCAAGGTGATGAGAACTGAAGTGGAAGGAAAAGAAGGGGAAGGCATAGTAGGAGATGTCGAAACAATAGTTGTTGGCTCCTCTTTTTCCTTCTGCAAGGCAACTTGTTTAGCATCCAGAGCCTTCCTCTGGTGCTTACGCTCATGCACAAGCTAATTTTGTTGGCTCTAAGAACTAGAATTGCTACTTGAGAAGGAACAAGAGGTTCCTATTATGCCATGGATATATTTTCCATAACCTTTTCCAGTGGAAGGGTAACCTCCTGGTGGGAGTAGGAGAAGGAAGAATAGGAGTGGAAATGATGGTAGGTGGAGAAGCAAAAATAGGTTCCTTAGCGATGGGCCTCCTCCCATGAACATTATCTGAGGGGTAGGAGTAGTAAGAGACTATGGAGGCTGAGACATAGGGGTGACTCCATGAGGACCCTTCCCCTTACCATAGATGACGGGCCTCGACAACGTGGGCAAGATGGGAAGTTCAAATAGTAGACGCTTGGCCTTCCACCAAATAGGCACTATTAGACTCCCTAGGTGAGGCATGGGAGAAGAGTCTGAAGGTGCCACAACAGGGCAAGAGGTAGAAGCAAATGGAATAATGAAAGAAGAGGAAGGCTCCTAGTCACGAGTAGACCTCCCCTTCCCCTTTTATTGAGAGGAGGAGGCAACCTACTACTACACAATCATAAAAACTTTGACTGAAATGGCGTAAGGGGAAATAGGGTAGGTCACCTTCGGCGCTATGCCTCCATTCTTGTATTTAACATAGGTGTGATATAACAAGTATGTCCTTGGAGGAAGTAGACCAACTGAGGTAGGCCAAAAGTGATCTAACGAGTAGTCCCCATGTGACACCAAAGGTTTATATCTAGTGTCATGGACGAGCACAAAACTCTCATGCAAAAACTTTAATCACTTGTGAATTACCAAAGTGACTACATTCATGTAAACTAGCCATGGGATGCCTAGTTTTACTCTAAACAAGTATGACTTCAGGATGATATAAAAAGGAGCATTTACAATTCTAGGTCCTATTAGGATTGAGAGAGTGATGGAACCAATTGGAGGGATTGAGAGTCCATCGTGTGTACGTATTGTGGTTTTTAACTTTTCATATTCCTCCCTGTGTAGAAATTTTAATAGAAGAGTCTCCTCCATTATCACATTCAAACAACTCATGGGGTCAACCAGAACACCAGTCATGATGTTTCTATTAATGCGAGCAAGAATGTATAGAGGAGAAGCATGTTTGGTTATAGGAAAGTCCTACGATGTGAAAGTTATAGTTGGTGACTCATTCACAAATTGTGCAGGAGGAATAGGTGTAAATGAAACAACATTTACATACTTCAAGAACTCAATGGAAGAAAAACTAGGAGGTTCAACAATTAGGTTTGTAGAGTGCAATAGAAAGGGATCCAAGTAGATTTGCAACTTTCTATTAGCCTTCACCATAGACTTGTTTTTATTCTACTTCTTCCCATCGAGGTGGATAGTATTGTCATCAATGCGATCTTGTATCTCATGATGCAAGCGCATGCATCTTTCAGTATTGTGTCTAAGGATTCGATGGTATTGGTAGAATGCGTTCTCTTTGTACCAATCAGGGTAAGGTTCAATAAGAGGTCAAGGATCTGGCAAGGTTATCACTTTGTATTTCAATAAATTCTTCAGAATAGGAGAGTATGATTTTGATAACTTCATGAATTGTCTATTGTGTTTGAGGCCTTTGTCACTAGACGCAACAACTACATTTGCAATAAATTTACCCTTACTAGATATCAACACAATAGACCTAAGCTTAGGATGGGAGCATGAGGAAAATCCCCCAAATAGGGGAATCGTTTGCTAGTACTCACACAATGTGACACAAAGATGTGCAAAAGAAGGGTATTTCATCAAAGAAATCTTCTCCTACCAGAACTTCTACAAGTTCTTGATAAAAACTACATATTTGAGTCAGGAAAAGGACAAGATATTTGTGAAATTAGAACTTGATACCGAGCAATGAAATTAGTTATCTTATCATTCTCTCTTTGCTTACACCAGATGAGGTTTGAAAATGCCTTCTTCAGCCTGATATTCACTTGGAATTGTCAGAGAAATTTTTTCACAAGCTAATCAAATGAAAATATGGAGTTATCGGGAAAGGAAAAGTATAATTCAAGGGTTGTGTCCTTAAGAGATATTGGGAACAATTTAACCATTAAGGAATCCTGGTAGAAGAAATTGGTACACATGGCATTGAATGCTAAGGCATGCATTTGCGAATCTCCCTTGCCACCATACTTCTCAAACTTTGGAATCTCTATCCCTTGAGGGATGGGAGTGTTTAAAATTTCTATTGCTAAAGGACTGTGATGAAAGAAAGGCTAAAAAATCAACTGGGAGGTAGCTTGAGATAGGTTTTCGAGATGATTCCACATTTGGCCTATGTTTTGTAGTAGAGAATTTAGAATAGGATTAAATTTTGAAATAGGACCAATGGAACCGCCACAAGAACCACTACCAAAGCCATCAAAGCCATCAGAACCACCAAACCCCATTCCACTAAGGCTTCCATCACCAGAGCTAGCATTTCCCCTAGAGTTACCACTGCTTGAATTAGGAGGGACAATGCTGGAATCTAGAGGGACCTTGTTTACCTTGATGGTTAGAGGTGCCTCAGGCACAAGGGTGGTATTGACGGAAGGGACTATCTCGGCCATGCATACTGACATCATGGGCATCAAGATACCTATCTTCCTTTTAAAGGTCTCAAACCTAGAACCTCAAGTAATACCTGATAGAATTGTATGTAGGGAAATATGCTTCCCGATGTCGGTAAAGCCTCAAAGAAAATCCAATGCCTACCCGATCCTTGTCTAACATATATCTCATTTCATTAACAAGCGTAACAACCCTACCCATGTTTTGTTCTTTTCCCAAAATATTTGTAAGATCCAATAGCCTCTTATCTAGGGTGAGAAGGTGATCTACCAGAATAACGAGAGCATAATCCTCATTCAGAGGTGAGGCCATAGGAGAAGCAGGAGGAGTAGAGATGCGAGGGGTATCCCTAAAGAAATGTGCCTCTACACCTAAATCCATCTCTTGAGAAGTGATACCGATAGTGACCTTCGAGAAATCCATCTCTAGGTGTTGTATGCTTCTTCTAACAATGTACCCAAAGGTTGTAGATTGGATTGTAAAGCTCATAAAGCTTCATGATACACAAGTTTGCAACCCACACAAGATTTGAGAGAAAGTATCTTGACATAAAGAAACATATTCTATGATGTTCATGTCAGGTTCACCAAAATGTAGAGGGGGATTGGCTACTCTAATACCCTAGGTCACAGAAGGGTCCTAAGAAATAGGTTGCCTTGATATACCTCAATCTTGCTAAATGAATAAAAAAGGTTAAGCATTTAAGGTCAAAAAGGAAGAGAAATATGGTTGGTATTGTCCTTTTGCTAACCTGAATATTTCAAGGAGTCAAACAAGCTGATTCCTAGAGTTTAATCTATGACTCAGACAACTCACTACCTAAGGACGGCAGCGTAGGACACAGACTCCACTATGGCATGTTGGTGTCTTAGTGGGGTGTTGGAATCCGTACGTACAAAGGACTTCTAAGATAGATAAAAACACAAGGAATCAAACTAATAGATTGGTTGATAGATTTTATGCTATAAAAAATGTAAAGAAAGCATGAAAATAAAGTACATCAAGAAGAATACTTTAACTAGGTATGCTTAAATCAACAAAGGAAGGATAAGAGAGCAATACCAAAATTTGTGCAACTTGATTCTTTGAATAACTCCAACCAAGGAATACCTACACACACAAGACCAAGGAAAATGTTGGGGCTATTTTTAGAGGATTGCCTCAGTAAATGCCCCACTTTGGTGTTTCCACCTCCACGAATAGCCAGATAGAAATGATGTATAAAAAGATGATAAAAAGATGTGTAGAAATGGAAATACCAAGCAATAACACATAAAAAAGTATGCTCCTATACAAGTATAATGATGCAAAATTGAATTCTAATGGTGGATATCACCTTCATGGCCACATGCTCTCAAGGCAAGTAGAGTAAGGTATGAGCTTGCAAGTTCTCCAACACCAACGCTATTGCAACAATGAAGAATAGGAGCCAAGAAAGGAACAACTTGCAACTACAATGGAGGTGGTGGTGAGGCTTGAAAGTGTGTAAGTTGATCAAAAAACCATTTAGAATTTACTCAAGTGTGTAGAAGTTGAATGGAATGAAGGAATAGGAAATTTGAAAGGAAAAATGGAGGAAAATAAGTTGTTCTACACTAGTCAAGGGGGAAAGAGTCATTACAGTTTGCATCTAATGGAGAAACATAAAATTACTTTGAAAATTCTAGAGGCAAGAATCCTATCAGGATGGCAACGCGGTGCACACACATCTATGTGGCACATGTGTCCCTGACAAAATTCCTCCATTGAAATGAAAATGAGCTACGAAGTGGATAGGGAAAGGTGGTAGATGTTAGGATTGCATCATCAAAATTACAATTTCTAAGGTGAATGGTATGAAAATAGGAAATTTGTAAGGGGTACAAATTCACACCATTACAAGTCCAAAACAAGAAAACGAAATGTCCAAGTCTTAGAATGAATCTTTGATTGCTTGGAGAAATATCAATTACATTTAAATCCAAAAAATGTGTGATGTTGTAAGGAAGCTAAGGTAGCGAAACAACTTCCTATACTAATCTTGAGAGGATAATAATGCAAAAATTTATAGATCTTTTCAACTATAGAAACTTAAACAAATGTAAAAATAAATATCATGCATACCCAAACATAGTGATTTACGTGGGGAAAACTCTGTCGAAAGAAAACCCCCATTATCCAAAAGCCACCCAATATATTATTCAAAAATAAAAAAGATTACAATATACTTGCAGAGAAAGCTTCTCATAGGAGTATCACCAACTAGAGATATAGAGGCAACATGAATACTATCAAACTCTTAGAATACAAATTCATAATAGACAACTGAAATACAATACCCTCATAAAATAGGGTTACCTTCTAAGGAAAGTCAAACTAATAAAATATAGACCATTAGATCTAAGACCTAATGATGAATGGTCTAGACTTAAAATAATAAAAAATATATAAAATTTTCCTTTTTGGGGCATTGCCCCCAAACTTCCAGTTGGGGGGATGATCTCTCTAGAGCCCTCATGGGGAGGAAACCCTCTCGTACCCCACCGTCACTTATGTATCAATAGTACCTCATGTAATTGCAAGGTTAAGACACATTTTCCCAAAAAATGTTACTTATGGAAAACTCTTTGTATTCTTTGCATTAATAAGAGGCATTGAAGTTGAACTGACTAAATTCAAATCCATAATTGACATGTCTCCACCAAAGAATATCAAAAAATTATAGTCTTCAAGGAAAATTGGAAGCAATTAGGCATTTCATAACACAACTTGCTAATAAATGTAAGTCATTCTCCCACCTCTTGCATAAGAATGTGGCCATTAGTAGGATATAGAGGTTTGTGAGGCACCTCATATGTCATTTCCGTCATTTCTAGACCCATATATCCATCATATACCAATTTAATAGCCTTAAAACACCTCTAATGTGCCTAAAAAAGCTATAAAAGTGTAAAATATTATAGAGAAAAAGGTAAATTCATGGAATTATTGGCTTATTTTTAGGATAAATTCCAACTGGTTCTTAGAACAATCTAAATGAATATCCAATTCTTATGCTTAATTGTTCTAAGGGGCTGGCCAATGAACATGAGAAAGGTTTTGAAAATTTTCTCCTCTACACTCTAAACTCTACAAAACCTAGGAGGGTGCTCCTATGCAATATCCACTAGGATTTCATATGATTAACATTAGATATTGCTTCAAACATATATGTTCTCTTTATATGACCAAGAATTATAGATGAAACACACTTAATGAGCTAGATTCTTGAAGTTCTTATGCATTATGTGCCTAAGAACATGAGAACAACATTATAAGATAACTTATAATTGAAAGGGAAATTTTATTTTAAGATTGATGACCATGGAAGCATAATGAGAATACTTGTTCAGGTTGGTGCCTTAGACCTAGGCAACAAAGTCAAGGGAAATGAAATTGGAAACTCATACAACCATGTCAACTTACTCTATGAAAGCTTAGTAACAATGAAATTTACACTGCTACTCTTAGAATTTACAACCAACTCTACTTATCAATCCATGTATACATCCAAAACATTCAATATTTCTTTCATAAAAGATTAATCTACTCCTTGAATAAAATCCATAAAAGAAACATTCAATTGTGAAAAACTTACAAAGATGAATAGAAGTTATCTTTGATTAATTTATATTCATAAATGATAAAGGAGTATACATTTCGGGAGACAATTAATTGCAAAATTCCTAATGTATATTGATGTACAAAACTAGTACTATTATACAAAATTAATAAGTACATTGAATCCTTTCCTATGAAAATCTAGCCCAAACATATATAGATTAGAACACATGCACTCTATTTATAATTTTTTTCAAGATCCTAACAAAATGACCCTTAATTCCCTTTTATAGAAACAAGGGAGAAAACAATCTTTAGGCCATGGAAAAATGCCAAATTTTCATTTGACAATCTTGTCCCTTTAGGATCAGACAAAACAAGTTACAACTACTTCATGGGAGAAACAAATCTTTTGCTAAAAGACAAAACAATTGTGTATGTCATTGAAGATGATACTTGTTGATCTTGTAACATTTTGATAACAAAGGAAAGGTGGAAGTACAATTACTTCATTGAGCTCTTCTACTATCTTTTAGAACTCCAAAAATCACTAAGAAAGATGTTGATTGGATCACAAAAGACAAAAATATGCATAGGAGACATGTATTCAATGTACTTCTGCACCCACAAGCTATATTCCTCTTTAGAAAGCCATTGAAAACTTAAAATTTTTTAAACCTTATTTTTTGGGTGTTGTATCTAGCATCTATAATTTCCCTTGTCTCTTTTACAAAATTATCCAAATTAGTCTCTAACTTAAATAAGTCATCAATTGAATTGTTCTAGAGAGCTAAATATAGTTTGACATCTTTATAGATATATGATGAAAAAGATGGAATAATGCTTGAAAATTCAACTTTCCATATGTCTAAAGATTTAATGAACCCTAAATTTTCTATAATATTTGGCGGGTATGTGCAGGATCATCATGGAGAAAACAAACCCTTAAGTGGCAAAAAATTCTAAAAAATTAGAGTTAGGAAACTTGACATAAAAATTTGAATAAGTTATCTATATTATTTCAAAAATATGTAAGAATAGAATCTATAAAAAATTGAATGTAGTTTCTAAACTACTAGGTTTATTTTAAAAATATATATATATATTTGGTGAAAATTTGAAATTTTAATGCAATAGTACTTAAATTTTAGGGAAAAAATAAGTAGATGTCTGTTTGACCATCCTAACCACAATAAAATGATAATATTTTTCTATAAGATTTTAGATATAAGTAGAGGACTCATGTCCTGATGTGATGTATTTTTTTTGTAATTTTTTTCCAAGTAAATAATTAATTATGAATTTTTTATTACAATTTTTAAAAAATATAAGAACTCATATGTCTGACCACCTTAACTTGGTCAAAACTTCATGAAATTCATTTTTTTATTTTTTAATCCTATAGTATGCAAAGCATTGAATGTGATGTATGTTTTGGATTCAAAAAATGTGATACCATTTGAAAGCTATAGATGTTTTTCAATCAACCTATCAATCAGGACTTTAATCATAATCCAAATAGAAAATGAATACTAATTGTTTATTAAATTCAAAGTAAAACATAATTTATATTTGTGGAAAGCTAAGAATCTTCTTTAAAAACCCTTTTCGTTTCATCAATTATGGGTTAAAAAAAGTTGCTAGCCACATACCCTACACATACCCATCATATCGCCACTTTTTGGCCCATCATTATCCTACACATACCCTGGCATTATTCCTTTCTCCATACCTTCAAACATCTTCAACTTAGATTTATCTTGCATATCCAATTTTGTTTGAAAGGTAGAGACTTATCATAATAAATCAATATACTCACTTATTTTTACCAAATTTATGGGAGCATTACCATCAAAATATGTCATTTTGGTGATCTCTTTTATTGAAGTAACTCTCAAAGTCCACTTATTCAAAAACCTCCTAGAAACTACTCTAAAGTTGTGTATATTTGGCATAAACCTTTTAAAATCCATCAAAAGCACTCTAGACACCTTCAATTTTATGTAGAACAAAAAAAGATCCTATGACCCAAAAGATCATCAATGATGTCAGTTGATATCTTATTAGCCTCTTCCTTGGCTTTCTTTTCATTTTCCTTATTTTTCTTTAACTATTTATTCAAATAATTTATTCTGAGAGAAAAAGTCTCTATGTCTTGAGTTGAAAATTCTATTGATGTAGATGCAGGATGAGGAGGAGTTACAACCTGAGGTTGTGAGAGTTGAGCTACCAACTTATTATATTCATCTTGAATTTTACATACATAGCATGTAAATTTTCATACTCTACTTCTTGCCTCTTAACACTTTTTGCACTAAGCATGGTTTCATGCATAACCAAAGATGTTGCTTCTGGAGTTGATCTGTCATATGCTCTCTTAATTATCATAATAGCTGTAATCTCCTAGAAAAAAAAAATATAGCTCTTGGTTTATTTGTCATAGTCCAGCCATTGCTCATATGCCCAAGGTTTCCAAATTGGGATTAAAACCTTATCCAAAATATGCATGCTCATCTTTTTCATCTAATGTAAATGCATCTTCATCATGATTCCTAATAGTATCTAGAGCAATGGCTAAAGCAAGGTTCCACTTTGGTAGCAAGAGCACTCCAATTTCCTTCACAATTCTTCTTCCCTTATCTAGAGAAATGGCTAAAGCAAGGTCCACTTTGGTAGTAGGAGCACTCCACTTTCCTTCACAATTCTTCTTCCCTCCTTTGGAGTGATCTTGGAAGCATCAAAATCCATCTCTTGAAGGAATTTTCTAGTAATTTCTTCATATTATAAAGGACCAACTCCTTTTTCCTTATTTAGTTTTTCATTAAATTTATCCTGCTTGACCTTAGTTATGAAATCTTTGAACTCCTTAGAAGTTACAATTTTTTCATCATCTAGGAATTTTGTAGAAGCTAGAACCTTGACATTATCTGGAAACAAATCATCATCATAGAATTCAACTACAAGCCTACTATCTGGTACTTGCTAGTATCCTTGATCAACTTGGAGAGAATGAAAATGTTGATCAACCTCTTCATCCCTAAACATGTTTTTTGTAGTATCTTCTTCCTATTTCCTATTTTCTCCCTCATCAAGATTCATTGAATAGTCAACCAGTGGTTGAACACTAACTGGTACTGAATGATAGGCTACAACATGCATTGAAGATTGAGCTGGCATGAATTCTTCTTGAATAGGTAGCTCAATTTCTTCTTCTCTAGGCTATTACTTAGCTAGATTTATTTTGAAGTATGTTCAATCATGAAAGAAAGAAAACATTTTATCCATCCTCTCAATAAGATTTATAATTTATACAAAGGGGCACTTGTAGGAGGGATTATTTATTATTCTTTTCTCCTCAGATTAGTCCATGAATATCCATTATTGCTTCCTCTCCTTCACCTAATCATATATTTAGATATTCCTAATGACTTCATCTGAAACATGGAACTAGTGATAGAATTGAGATATTCCCCTTTCTAATCTCATTTTTTTTATGTAACCCTCAAGATCACAATTCTTGGCAGGGTCCACCTTTATTCTGTAACTTTACAACATTTTTGGCAAGACATCAAACCCTTCCTTAGTAGTTACAATGAAGTGAGAAAATTGCATTCCCCATAGAATAAATGATCCTTTCTTAATTAGTTTGAAATGGAACTTTTTAGACTCATTGAGTTGCCACATTATCTCCATAAAATCAATTCTTGTTACAAATTTTGGGAGACAATGTGGCTGGAAAAGGGTGCCATATATTATGAATATTGTACAATTGGTATGAAAATACCAATTTACTCAATTGTGCTCAATCTTCTTCTTAGGTTCAAGCTATAGGGGCTTGAGAAATTTTACAAATTTCTTTGAAATCCTTTCTTTCAGTTGAAGTCCAAGAGTTGTCAAAACATCATGCACAAAAATACGTTCAAAGACCAAATAATTAGTAGAGGAGCAATGAGAATCCTAGATATAATTCCACATTTTGACTGACATCCTGCTCCCTTCTTCATCATGTTTCTTTAGATTTATGGGTCCAATCCATATATTTTCCCCACTATACATAATCATGTGCATCAATAAAGAGTATCAATTGAAATACAGGCCGCCATTAGGCTCTTTTAAATTAGTTAGCTTCTTGTGCATATCTTCTACAATAAAGGAAACATAGTCAAATCTTTTGTTGACATCCATGTGATAGATGTATGAATATAGTACATCATATAGATTTGAATTTTGATTTTATAATTCTTCTTAAGGACCCGACATAGAGAAAAGTAAGTGTTGATAAAATAGTCCTCAAAGATGTCAAATTTAAAAGGTTCAACTCCATCTTTGGCAAACATGACCACCTTCCTTTCAGAAACTCTTCTTCTGTGTTGTGGAAGCCATATAACTATGAAACTATGCAAGTGTCCTTATCCCACTCTCTTATGAGAGAACCAAACGCTATGCTTACATTAGCTAAGACATTTAGGTCAAAGGTCTAAAAAAATTTCTACCTACAAATTTTGAATAGGGGAGCTCCCTTCTATCTTTTGATAACCCTCTCTTTCTCATCATAACCCTAAGCCAGGTCTTTGATCAAATCAATGTTGATGAATTGGCACAACCAATTTTCATGAATTTTGGGTCCATAGATTTGACACCAGCCTATTATATCTTCTCCTTTTATATCCATCTATGATAGGTCGAATCTAAGCGCTAGAATACAAGCAACAAACAAAAGAATGTAAAATAACACTAAAAACAACCTACACCTCAATATTAGCCTAGTTGGATTCAACACAAAATAAAGACAACAAAATGAAACCTTTTACCTTGTCTCAAATCGATCCTTTGGTTGGCCCTTCGATCTTTGGTGTTGTATGCTCCTTGAATGACACAAGATGCAAACAAGATGATGATATGAGGATAGATGAAAGTGGATGCAAGTGTGAAAAATGGCTAAGTATGGCTCCTAGAATTTTTTTGCAAGAGTTCGGCTACAATGAATGATCTTTCCAAAATGAGAGAAAAGAGGGGGTATTTATAGAGATTTTAGAATTCTCTAGGGAAATAGATGGTCAATATTGAGCCACCAAGATCAAGATGTAGGGCTAAGGTGAGTTGAGAACTCACAACCCCTTACATATTGACATGTGGCATGCCATATGGCTTAAAAGGGTGATGTGTATATGAGGTGGAAGGATTGTACATGACATGGAGGTGGTACATAGTACCTTGGGATTCCTCATAAAGGAGTTTCCCATCCCCATGTGGGTGAGATGACATGTGGGGAATTAAAAATTCCTCAAATATTCTCATGGGGATGAGAGAAGGAATTTAAAATTCCTTTAAATGCATTAGGAGGTTTAAATGTGAATTAAAAATTCACAAGGGGAATGGAGTGCTTTATGAGGTCCTTATTCCCATATGGGTGAGAGGACATGTGGGGAATTAAAAATTCCTCAAATATTCTCATGGGGATGAGAGAAGGAATTATTCTTTTAAATGCATTGGGGGTTTAAATGTGAATTAAAAATTCACAAGGGGAATAGAGTGCCTTATTAAAAAAAAGAGAAAGATTTTAATGAAGTTGACTAAGGATACATTAGAGGCAAGTGGGAAATTATGGAGGATGGGTAAAAGGAATTTAATATTCTTTGGAAGAATAAAAGGAATTAAAAATTCCTTGAGAGGTTGATTAGGCTAGTTAATGAAGGATTAGAGGGTTAGGTGGCTAAGAGAGGTTAGAGGCCAACTTGCAAAAGTTGGAGGATGTGACACATCCTAATCAAGAATTAGGCATGTGCACATCCTAATGATGAGATTAGGAGAAATAACTAGGATTAGATAAAAATTATGGAGGATGTGACATGTGAGGAATTAAATAAATGTGATATTTATTTAATTCATTTGATGAAAGGGGGGAAGGTATTTAATTATTTAACTAGATACCTTAGAGGTTTGGAAAAATTAAGGATATTGATTAAATAATAGCGATATTACTTAATTAATGCAAATAAAGGGGATGCTTAGACAAAAGGGGATAAATTTGGATAAATCAAGTGTCCAAATTTAGGTGTCTACATTTTTCCCCTCTTTGAGATGGTGTTATGAAGTAGCATCATTTCAAAGAATATTAAAACATAGAACCTAGAAGAAAATGGTTAGATTGGGAAAGATGCCCCAGTCATTCAAATGAGTGACTAGGAAGGAAGATGATGGGGGTGAAGATGAAAGTTAGGGATTGAGGATGCCCCCTCCAGAGGACATGTAGGTTCAAGAGAACACGGGTATGCTCTCAAAATGGATGAGATGATGCAAAGGGATGGGGAAGATGAAATGCAATCCTAATGCAATTTTTCCGTCTTTGGAGCACTAATTTTTTCTATAGTAGAAGACATGATACACCAAGGTATAAATGACCAAGGCAGATTAGTGTTTAATGCATGAAACAAACACATCAACAAAAAGGCTATCCCAACACCCCAAAGTCACAATGACCTTGGTCGGGCCAAGTATTGGGATAACCACAAGCACACAAGGATGCCCCAATGTAACACAAGACCTCAGGGATCTTGGTGGGTACTACGTGTGACAATCGAAAAGACAACAACGAAGAAAAGATCAAGATATGCCCCTATGTTGACTAGTCAAAGCACACCATGATATGATGGATCAAGGCTACCATGACAAGTGATGATAGGGAGCTCAAGTGATAAAAAAATCCAAAAGTATCAAAAGATTGCAATCAATTTCAAACGTCCTTTTTCATAGGATCAAGGGGATGGATGAGATTGATGAGGTCTATTAGGAAGGATGCATTCTATTGAGACCAATGATGGATACTAAACTAAAAGATCAGTATGACACATGATATTCAGGATCGATTGGATTTGCGGATACAAGTGGATTTCATTTGTTAAGAACCAGCTAGATAAGGGCATAGCTTGATGACATGACACAAGATGGACACACTCTAAAGACCTAGGGGCTCGGGGGCCGATCAAAGATTAGCCTTGCCTACGTGAAAGCGCAGAGCCCTCATAGTTTGATAAAAGGGTAACGACAGACCATGACAGAGACTTCGATGGATGATGAAGATAGGATGGATAAAAGGAGCAAAGTGGAAAATTTAGATCGATGATGGATGGAACCCCAGGGCGGATCAAATGATCAACCTTGCCTACGTGAAATCACAGGGGAAATGTAGTTTGACAAAAGGCCAAAGACAAGTGATGGATGAAAGATGATGAGATAACCCTAGATAAGGGGATAAAATTATTGGACCGACACGATGGGACAAGATAGACCGGTGGGATTGGATCGAAGGATGGTGACTACACAAAGCTCAAGGATGGGATAGTTATCCAAATCATCAAAAGATGAATTGGGAGGATGATATGATGGAGAGATACTAATGACAAGGGATTATAAGATGGGATGAGGATTGGGAGATGAAAAGGATTTGTTGGATTGATGGATAGGAAGATGAGGATGGGGAGATGAAAAGGATTGGTTGGATTGATGGATGGGAAGATAATGATTTGGATGAGGAAAAGGTTAACAAATGGATAGATGAAAAGGGATGCTATGATGGAAGGATAGGAAGATAAGGATGGGGAGATGGATATAACGATAAGGAGATGAGGAAAGGAAAATGGAAGGGATTGCTGTGATGAAATAAATGATGTCTCCAAGGACTATATTACAAAGGAAGATAGATGCCCCCACTCTAGATATGTCATGTGCGAGGAGGCATGAAGGATGAAATAGAGAAGGATAGGCAAATAAAGGAGCTAGATGGATGAAGATAGGATGCATGGATAAGGAAAGGAGATTGAAGGTAGCATGATAGGTGGATAAGGAAGATAGACGAGTGTGAATGAGGATTATGATAGTATGCAAATGAGGGGGAAGTATAGTAAGAGGTGCCCAAAGCATGTTTATATGTTTGCCCTTGTCATTATCAAGATCACAAGGAGGATGGAAGGATTGGGATAAATGAGATATGCCAAGAAGGATGTGCAAGATAGGTAGGATGGAGGGGATGAATGAAAATGATGTATAGCACGAAGATGGGTGCATAGCCGAAAGCGTAGTAGGAAGCATAGCGGATGGAGGGAATGCATATCAAGAAGCTGCCCCCAAGTGCAGATGGGGATTTATGCATGATGCATATTAGCTAGGTTTTCATCATGGTACTTATCCAAGACGCTTGTTTGCCAAGTTTTCACTATTGGATGGATTATTTCTCTTTACTATTTTATTTTGTGATTTTTTTGACTTTTTTGGATTTTTGAACTTTTTGTATGGCATGCAAAAAGAGATGGGTAAGGATAGTGAAGTGAATAAGTGGATTTAGGAGACATGCGATAATGATATGGAAGAAGAACTCAAGCATCAAGTTCTATATGAGGTATTAAGAGCCCATGTTTGAAGCAGTTGTTGGATGTTAGTACAACCTTATTGGGATAAATGGATTATGCAAAAGGATGAATTAGAGGGATTTGAGAGGGGATATACATGGAATAATGGATGGGATACTGCAAGGGGTATGGCTGGAATGATGGGGTGGATATGTGATGGGGAGATGTGTTCAAGACCAACATTGGCACATGTGGTGGTGGATGTGAAAAGATAAGAGGATTAATGGATGGAGAATGTGGGGATAATGGCAGAGATGAGATGGTGAATTTTGGAACATAATGACCCAAAATAGATTTAGGAGATGAATGGGGTGTATAATTGGCTTTCAGATTAGAAAATTTGGATGTTATAATGGATGCTTCATTGGAAGACATGGCATCTTTTGTCTTTGGGATCCACACAGTTTTGATCTTTGCTTTAGTGGGCCTTTGTGGCCGATGGATTTGATTTGGATTTAGATTTTTCTTCTCTTCACCATGTCTTTTAGAGGGGACATGGGGAGCTTTAGATTCATGTGGATGTTTGGATTTATGTATTTTTATGTTAGCATCCAAAGTGCTTTTAGTAGCAATGGGATGGGTGTGAGGAGATGGATGATCTGGAGCAATGGAGGTAGGATTATGAGGATTACGTGTAGATGGAGGATGTTTAGGTGTGTGCTTTTGTTGATCTTGGTTATGGGATATGCGAGTGGGATGTTCATGATGAATGAAATGGATAGGTGATGAATGGATGAAAGGATGATTAGGACGAGATGGAGGAGGTGATTTTGGGATATAAGGGCCCAAAACAGACTTAGGACTTGGAGGATGTGTGATGGTGGATGGAGGGACATAAGGACCCAAAATGGATGGAGCAGATGAAGGAGGAATATAGACAGTTGTTTTGTGGCGATATGATAGAGGAGGAGGGATGGAAGCATATGATCTGGTGGAGTGATGGGAAGAGCCAACATTTCTTTTGGAAAAGGCTCGTTGAGGACGTCTAGAGGTTGTACCAACATCTTTAGATTGTGAGTCTTGGGGAATAGGTCCAAGACCTTGTATGCAGATTTGTTCTTTGACTTGGATGGGCTCTATAATACCTTGCTTATGAAGGCCTAGACCTTTTCCTTAATAGTTCATTTTCTTGAGCATGCGATCCATGATAGGATTTGTGTTATTCTGAAAACATGACGCAAGTCCATTATTAGGTGGAGGATGATGGGTGGTAAATACACTATGTTTTTCTTCAGCAAGGAGGCCACCATGGAAGAATGTGAGAGTACCAAGGGGATATGCAAGCGGTGTGGGGATAGCAGTTTTAGGCGATGATGGGGGATCATGAGAGGGAGATGATGGGTGGTATCAGGAGAGGGATCGAGGGATATGATAGGATTTGGATTTGTGGTAGTGGACTCATGCGATGGAGACAAAGATGGAGCGGTGGAAGCTTGGATGACAAGAGGATCATGAGAGGGAATGGATGGGGGACTGTGATCTTGAGGTGGACTAGATGGGGTGGTAGGATCTTGATTTGGAGAAGAGGATATGTTGGCATGCTTTGGATTAGGCTCTTGGCATAACTCCTCATGTACGGGAGGCATGATAATGGAGTCTTGGTGGGACTCTTCAAGTTAGGGAGATGGAAGGATGGAGGATTCGATGCAGTCATTAGAATGGATTTTAGTGACACTAGGAGTGGGAGAAGTGGATTGGATTTGGGTGTCATCAATGGGTTCGACAACTCTTGGAGTAGGAAGTGGGTGTTCAATGGATTTAGTAGATGTGATGGTAGGAGATGGGGGCTCAATGGACTCAGAGGATGTGATGGTTTTGATGGTTTGAGTGGTGCTAGGGGTGGTATCATCAATGATAGGTGTTGGGTGGAGAAGGGTCTCGTCACTAATGATCGTGGGTGATGGCTTGGGATGGCATGATTCCACAACTTCAAGGTGTAGAGTGGGAGATTTCTTCTTTGTTATAAGTCCTTGGAGAACTTCTGAAGTGAGAAACTTGCATACTCTAGGTTTGGATAGTGAGGTAGGATTGGATGAAGGATTATGGATTGGTAGGGGATTAGGGCTATGGATTGGTGGATTAGGATTAGATTGAGGAATGGGATTGGATGGAAGGCTAGGAGTAGATGGAGGATTAGGATTGGAGGAAGGATAGTGGAATGGTGAATTAGGACATGAGGATGTGGGTGGTGGATTGTAGTAAGGGTATTGGGATGGCGGACTAAGATGTGAAGACGTGGATGTTGGATTAGGATAGAGAGAAGTGGATGTTGGATTAGGGTAAGTTGATGGGTGTGTTGACTAGGATAGGAAGGTGTGAGTGCAGGATTGGGGTGAGTAGATTGGTATGGAAGATTAAGGTAGTGGGTATATGCGGATGAAGGATTGAGATAGGAGGATGTGGATGGGGGATTAGGGTAGGGGTACTATGATGGTAGACTAGGATAAGAGGAGGTGCGTGTTGGATAAGAGGATGATGTAGATGAAGGATATGATGGATGTCCCTTGTCAAAGGTAGCATAAGGAGCATGATTAGGCATGGATGAAAACGTAACGGGATAACTCAAAGGGGTGATTGGATTTGGGAAAGCGGGTGGAGAAAGCTTACTAGCAATGATAGTGTCAAGGGGATCTATTTCATATTCTTCTTGATCGATAAGACTTTCATTATCATTGTCAACGTAACTAGGGTTTTCCTTGGCCACTATTGATGGAGGATAAGGATTCATGATGATGAAAGGATAAAGAAGATGGATCAAAGATTTTGGATGGGAATGGACTAAAGCTCAAATCAGGATTTAGGTTAAGCTCAGATTAGGGTTGGATTAAAGCTCAGATTAGGATGATTGGATGATGATATGGGATTATTTTTTATGATCAGATTGGATTATCAAAGGATGATTATGACACCGAATTTGCTTCGAGATGGAAGTAGATTGATTGGGTCAAAGGTGATTGGATAGTGATGCGATTAGATTGGATAAGATTGATCGATGGATAGGATAAGATTGATCGATGGATTGGATAGGATGATGGAAGGGATTCAAAAGTATGAAGTGGTATATGTCATTGGAAAGAGCACAAAAAATTGAGAAGATTGGCGCTTGAATGGAGGAAAACAGGTTTATGGTGTGGAAATGGTGGGGCATATATGGTTGTCTATTAGGGAAAATCTAGCTAAGTAGAGGTTAGGGAAAATCTGACTATCTGTCAAGTCAGGTCCGCCTATGGAGGGCAAATCCACCCAAGGAAAAAAAACTGGTCAAAAGTATGAAGTGGTATAAGTCGTTGGAAAGAGCACAAAAATTTGAGAAGATTGGCGCTTGAACGGAGGAAAACGGGTTTACAGTGTGGAAATGGCGGGGCATATATGGTTGTCTGTCAAGGAAAATCCAGCTGAGTAGAGGTCAGAGCAAATCTGGCTATTTGTTAGGTCAGGTCCACCTGTGGAGGGCAAGTCCTCCCAAGGAAAAAAAGTTGGTCAAAAGTATGAAGTGGTATATGTCGTTGGAAAGCACATGAAAAATTGAGAAGATTGGCCCTTGAACGGAGGAAAATAGGTTTACAATGTGGAAATGGAAGGACATATATGGTTGTCTATCAAGGAAAATTCTGCTGAGTAAAGGTTAGAGCAAATCCGGCTATCTGTCAGGTCAGGTCTGCCTGTGGAGGGCAAGTCTACCCAAGGAAAAAAAGTTGGTCAAAAGTATGAAGTGGTATATGTCGTTGGAAAGAGCACGAAAATTTGAGAAGATTGATGCTTGAACGGAGGAAAATGGGTTTACAATGTGGAAATGGCGGGGCATATATGGTTGTCTGTCAGGGAAAATCTGCCTGTGGAGGGTGGGTCCACCTGTTTGTTAGGTCAGGTCCACCCAAGGAAAAAAAAAATCAAATTAGGTCAAAAACAGGCTAGAAGGGGGTGGTCAACTAGTCAAATCTGCCCCTAGATGGGTCAGGTTTGCCCAAGGAGCAAAAAATTTTCTAGAGGAGAGCAAATCCGACTATGTAAAGGTCAGGTCCACTCAAAGAGGGCGGGTCCGCCTGTCTGCTGGTTTGATTTTACTTTTGACAAAGAGACTAAGGCAAATGACTCAAAATGTAGCAATCATTAATAAAGAGGGATATGGCTAAGCGAAGTTAGTCAGATAATCACTGGTTTCGCACAAAAAAAATAATTCAGACAGCACAAGCCTAAGTCTAGTAGAATGAGTATGGTAGACAAAGTCCTCTAATCTAGGATGCACATGGTTACTTGGGAGTCCTCGATATACACCTGGTACGTGAAGCCCAAACTGTGAACACCAACTCGTTACAAGCGTGAGTCGAGAATCTTAAAGACTCTGACCAACTCTTCACATCACCCTGATGCTTCACCAATTACAACGTGGTTGGATTGAGGTACAACTTTCACTTTCCCCTCTTTATATACCCTACTGGTACGCGTGGTTGGAATCATCCCTTAGGGTGATGAAATCCCCAAGTAGGTCCTGCTAAGAAAAATAGAAGGGTCGGACTCAAAAGACGTGGTAAGCTACGATTTCTCATAACTCAGGATCGTCGAATGGCACAAGGGGATTGGATAGGTCAAATAGCTCACCCAAAACTCGGCAAACAAAGTTGATTGACCCCTCCTAGTTAAACTATGTACCTAAATTAGGGGTTAAAAACCCTTAAAATAACCAACAAATTGCTAAAAAATTGAAATTTTACCTTCTGGAAAAAAGTTGTTTAGGGAAAATCTGGCTGTCTATGTGGGAAAATCTAGTTTTCTATCAGGGCAGGTCCACCTGTGGAGGGCGAGTCGGCCTGTCTGTTAGGTCAAGTCCGTGCCTCCGTGAAAATTTTGCCTAAAACACCTTCTGAGGTCTATGAAGGGTAGGTTCACCCCTGGACAAGGTTAGGTTTGCTTGTGGAGGGCGAGTCTGCCTATCTGTCAGGTCAGGTCCGCCCTAGGAAGGTCAAGTCTGCCCCTCTATGACCTGTACCTACAAAAAGTTAAAAAAAAAAAAATGTGAAAGTAAGAGACCCAGTTGTGGATCCCATCGGGTGTGCCAGAAATGTGATAGGTCGAATCTAAGCGCTAGAATATGAGCAGCAAACAAGAGAATGTAAGATAACACTAAAAACAACCTACACCTCAATATTAGCCTAGTTGGATTCAATACAAAATAGAGACAACAAAATAAAACCTTTTACCTTGTCTTGAATCGATCCTTTGGTTGGCCCTTCGATATTTGGTATTGTATGCTCCTTGAATGACGCAAGATGCAAGCTAGGTGATGATATGAGGATAGATGAAAGTGGATGCAAGTGTGAAAAATGGCTAAGTATGGCTCCTAGAAATTTTTTGCAAGAGTTTGACTACAATGAATGATCTTTCCAAAATAAGAGAAAATATGGGTTGTTTATAGAGATTTTAGAATTCTCCAAGGAAATAGATGGTCAAGATTGAGCCACCAAGATCAAGATGTAGGGATAAGGTGAGTTGAGAACTCACAACCCCTCACATCTTGACATGTGGCATGTTATATGGCTTAAAAGGGTGATGTGTATATGAGGTGGAAGGATAGTATATGACATGGAGGTGGTACATAGTACCTTAGGATTCCTCGTAAAGGAGGTCCCCATCCCCACGTGGGTGAGAGGACATGTGGGGAATTAAAAATTCCTCAAATATTCTCATGGGGATGAGAGAAGGAATTTAAAATTCCTTTAAATGCATTGGGGGTTTAAACATGAATTAAAAATTCACAAGGGAAATGAAGTGCTTTATGAGGTCCTTATCCCCATGTGGGTGAGAGGACATGTGGGGAATTAAAAATTCCTAAAATATTCTCATGGGGATGAGAGAAGGAATTTAAAATTCTTTTAAATGCATTGGAGGTTTAAATGTGAATTAAAAATTCACAAGGGGAATGGAGTGCCTTATTAAAAAAAGAGAACTTTTAATGAAGTTGACTAAGGACACATTAGAGGCAAGTGGGAAATTATGGAGGATGGATAAAAGGAATTTAATATTCCTTGGAAGGATAAAAAGAATTAAAAATTCCTTGAGAAGTTGATTAGGCTAGTTAATGAAGGATTAGAGGAGGGTTAGGTGGCTAAGAGAGGTTAGAGGCCAACTTGCAAAAGTTGGAGGATGTAACACATCCTAATCAAGAATTAGGCATGTGCACATCCTAATGATGAGATTAGGAGAAATAATTAGGATTAGATAAAAATGATGGACGATGTGACATATGAGGAATTAAATAAATGTGATATTTATTTAATTCATTTGATGAAAGGGGGAAGGTATTTAATTATTTAACTAGATACCTTAGGGGTTTGGTAGAATTAAGGATATTAATTAAATGATAGTGATATTACTTAATTAATGCAAATAAAGGGGATGCTTAGACAAAAGGGGATAAATTTGGATAAATCAAGTGTCCAAATTTAGGTGTATACACCATCATTGAATATTGTCCAACCATGTTGAGAGATGATGTCATCCCTTATCTACGGTGCCAAATCTTGCAATCTTTCTTTCAAAGCCACTATCCCCTAAGCATGTTTTTCTCTCTTGGTTGACCTAGGAAATTGAATCATTAAATCACTCGCCATGAACCTCTTGGTACCGTTTGATTTAATTATTGACTGAATCATTTTTAGAGTTTTAGAAATTCTTTAAATTGTCTAGGGTTCTAATTTCTCTTCAGAATTTCAAGCAAACAACTTGATAACCCTTTTATTTACAATACCTATGACAATTCTTAGATAATTTTATAAATGGAATCGATCAAAATAATTTCTCGTGAAATATATTGAAAACCCTAGCTCTTTCTCACTTTCAATTCATTCTCAGAGAGCTCCAATCTTCAAAATTCACAAATGCACTTTCAATTATGATTATAAACAAAACAATTTCCTTTATTTTATCATCATAAAAAAGCATTAGTTGAGCCTTAATTTCCAAAATAATGGTTTTCATAGATAAAAAATGATCATCAATAATTAGTCATTATCATTTAAATTCCAACCATTGATCTAAGCACCTTGAAACAAGATCAATGGTTAACAGAAACTCACAGTGCACCACATATTACATTTGAATTACCATTTGATAAAATGCATTGTGAAGGACCTTTACATTGAATTCTAGAGTTGACACATGTCCATCCATCTGTAGCCATCTCTCAACATATTTTTTTGTTGTGTTGAATATGTGAAAATGAGTTGCATAGAATATATGCATTGCAATGAGGATATGACATGTGTCAACATCTTTGTTATTATCGTGAAGCATATTTCTCTTATACATTGATGACCAAAAATTGTGCTCCAAAGGAACCATGTACTGAAATGAATGAGTGCCAAGTGTCCATTGATGACATCACTTGCTGAATGCCCTTTTTTCATGCATTGATAGAACAGGAATGTGTACTATAAAGAATTTGAGCACTATGTTATGAGAAAAACATATGTCCCCATTATATTTATTACCACTCAGTGCATTTTCTTTATGCATCAAGAACACAAAATTATGGTGTGAAGAAACCTCTTGCTAGAACTAGAAGGTAACACCTTTCCTCCTTTTATTTAACTCAGCGTGACACATTTTCCTTATGCGCTCCTTCTATGAAATTATTCTCTAAAGAAATGAAGTGTTGCTATCAGAATCTTATAGTTATTAAGTTCTTATTGAATCTTATAGACATGTAAAAATGGCTTAACATATATCACACATCCTGAATTGCATTTTTCCATTATCACCATCAATTTTATTATCATTATTGCATTTTATTACATTAACATCGTTAATCTCCTTTTTAACATCATTTGCATCATTAACCTTATGTTCCTCTATTATTTGGGTAATCTTTAATTGTTTAAATAATTCACTATGCCATCACCTGATTTAACCTTATTCCTCCTAATTGATTAAATAAACATTAATTATTTAATTATGTATCTAACACTATTTATTCTTCTAATGTAATTAAATAGTTATCATTAATTATTTAATTAAGCTACTTTCCCTTCTCCAAATTTGAATAATTAAATCAATTATTCAATTTCCCCAAAATCACTCAACATGGTAAATTAATAAATATACCTCTATTTATTAAAAGTCAAACACATCTTGCATGGTCTTCTCAAACATTAATTAATTATTAAATTAATTAGATCATCCCCACATACCTTGATTGAATAAATTATGACCACTAATTTCTCAATCTAATTTCCCAACCCCACCAATTACTCTAATCCCACTAAACACCCAATCTAATTTCTCCAATCCCATTAATTATCCAATTAAATCCATTAACTAGATCAGTCAGATGAGTTAACCGATCAATCTATTTCCTCTCAACACTAGTAGAATTTGGAAAATAAATGACTAGGTGACTAAAACTTTTAGTCACAACAACTAAAAATGACTAAATTCTACTCATTTTTTGCAACTCAGCTATAAATGAGTAAATGAATGACTAATTTTGTCGTTGACTAAAAATTATTTAGTCACATAAATAAAAATGACTAAATAGTTAGTCATTTATTTAGTCACAAACCATTTCAATAAATCATTTAAGGAATCAAGAATATAGCCCGCCAAAATACTCTAAAAATTTAATAAACATACCCTAAATTTTTTGTCAAAATTTTATTTTCAGGCATAGGCCTCTAGAATGGAGTTTTCATTTTAATAAACATACTCTAAAACCTTCGTTGACACATTATTTTCAGGCATAGCCCACCAAAATGGAGAAGTGTTTCAGTAAAGAATGACAGAGAATGGTAAGAAGATGTGTGTGACAGGAGGCATATGACTCATTGTTTCTTATCTCATTCCTGCTTTGCTCAACAAGGGTTACATTTTTTATGCTACTATTTGTAATCCAGGTATTTAATTAACATATATTTGCATAATCTCAAATTCCTTTAGATGCTTTTGAAGTATCGATGTATCTTATATAGGGTTTAAAATGATTTCTTTTAATTTAAAAAATAAATTAGATGCTTTTGAAGTATTAATGTATTCAATATAGGGTTTAGAATGATTTCTTTTAATTTAAAAAATAAATAAATGATGTATTTTCCTGTGATTAGATAATGTGGATATCTATTAAATCTTCCACAACACACTATCCTCTTTGGAACTGTATTCATTACTCTAGCTGCTAGGGTTTTGCATGTGACATCTTTAATATCTTCATGATTGTGGCTTTTAAATAGATCTCAGTCTTTGCTTTAATCCTTATCATATTAACCCTTGAGTTCCATAATCTACCTTCAATCTCTTCTAAGAATGTTGTCTTAAGCTAGACTGCATAGTATGCATATAAAGCAAGTCCTTCATACCTACCATTGTTCCAAACCACCACTCACTGCCTTGCTTAAAATATTGTCTCCATAAGCACAAGAGCATGTTTTAAAATCATGGTTTCCAGTGAATGACCATTAATGTCACTACTTTAATCAAGATACAATGAGATTTTTGTCTTCAAACTCAAGGCATTATGCAAGATAATGTTGTGAATTGTTTTTTGTGTATGATTTGATTTTCTTGTACATTTACTACTTTACTAACTTCCTTTAAGACTGGATATTGCACCCTTAGCAAAAATCTCAAACAGCTCACTCATTGTCACTTGAAGATTCCTTTCATGAGCATCCTTTTATAAAATAAAACTATGCCCTATAGACTACCTACTTACTTACTACAGGGGACTCATTATTTCATGGTATTGTGGGTCTTAAGATCCTCCAACCTTATTGTCACTACTTCATAGTCCACAAGGTATTATTCACTATTCTCCCATCTTTGATGAGTCTCAAAACACTGCTTAGACATGCAATCCACTACCCACTACCTCCATTATATAATCGCTAAGAAGAAACATTGAACTTATGACTACCACTGTTACTTCATTTGGACATCCATTCCTTGATTGTATTTTCCTTGTCTAACACTGCCAAAAGCATTTGAAAAACCCTTAAGGTCAGCAAGGGGGTAAGTAAAATCACTGTTAAAATCTCCACTTTACTATGCAAGGTTTTAGCTTTATTATCTTGTCACTACTCAACCTCTTTTTGATTGTCACACTTCAAGTGAATGGCATTCTTCTTACCAGAGATTGCATTTACAAATGTCATTGAGCTACATAATGTTCTTGTTATTGGCTACAATCTTTAGATTGAAAGATTTTGTTATTGGCTACAATGTCTCAATCGTTATGGTATTGTAACCTCACTAACCCGCTAGAGTTATTGTTTATGTTTCTATGGAGGCCTAGGGTTTTCACCCTAGTCATGCTCTTACCAATGCTTCTATTGGTATTAAAAAACAACCTTAAATCTTGGGTCAGAAAATTAGTTGTCTGGACAGGGTTGTGGTATGATCTTGGATTGTATTCTAGAGTGTGTGGGAAGCTTGTATTTGATCATTAAGGCATGTAAACCTGATTAGGGAAATGTATCTTGTATAGTATGGGTATTACTTTAATACTTTCCATAATGGTTATTATCATATCACATTATTATAGTTTGTGGTAACCCAAGATTGCATTCAAGTATGTAACAAACTTGGTTTGTATTTTAAGCTATAAACTTTTAAGTAACATTCATAAGGTTTATAAAATATTGACACTCTCTAGAATAGCCCATTAAACATGGGTTGTGCTTGAATGCACTACATAATTGATATAAGACAACCACTTTTCATATCAACAAGAGTTATAAGATCTTTATTACAACAAGAGGTAATCGCTCTTAGATCATGCTATTATTACATCGTAACTTGTTAAACTTGAGTCAACATGAAAGCACCCAGTGATGATAGACACCTAATTGTGATGATAGTGATTTTTACATTAATTTTTCTCATATGAGTGCCTCCATTTCTATCACAACATAGCCACATTAAACTTGGGTCACACGTGAATGCATCATGTATTTGTTATAGCACAAGTGTGCCACATGACCAATAGAGTTATGGATCACATAATTACAGTCACAAGAATTTGTTCCTTGGTTGTCCTCTTATGGTGATTCCATTACCATTACAACATAACCCTTTGGACTTATATTGCTCAAATCCTTACATTGCTTATTTTCTCTTTGGATGGATTGCTTCATGGATTTTTTGTGATTTATACAGCTTTTTGGTTTGATAGTAAATGACATCGAATTCTTTCTAAAGCTGAAATAATTTATTAATTATGGGTTTATAATGATTTTGAGTTTTATTTAGAAGGGGTTAATATGTGGCATTTTTATGTGCAGGAAGAATAGATTGTGATGCAATGTTTGGGTATGGACAGTTCAGGAAAAAATGGATTGCTATCGGTGTCATAACCAAGTTGGAGAGTACCTTGAGCCGATGTCAAACACTTCTGGGTGTTTTTGGTTGGAAGTAGAACCTAACTGTAGGAATTTCTGAATATCCGAAAGAGGAAGTTCCTTTATTCTAAAGATGAAATCATAAATCTACTAGTCCAATTGGAGATCCAACTTGAGATCTTTTATATCTGATAGAGAAAGTTTGTACATTGTAAAGATAAAATCATAAATCTGCTAGATCAATTTCAGATCTGATTTGATGTAGTGAAGCTCTGATAGAGGAAGTTCCTACATTTTAAAGATAAAATCATAAATTTTATCGATCCAATTTGAGATCCAATTTGAGGTCATGAAGCTCTAACAGAAAAAGTTCCTACATTCTAAGGATAAAATCATAAATCTTCTTGGTCCAATTTGAGGTCCAATTGTAAGGATTTTCCTTTTTAATTATACTTTTTGACATTTGGCTTGATACAAATTATTACTTTATAATTATGGTATTTCTTTTCTTCTAATTTTTTCAACCCTCATTTCAGGGAAGGGCTCCAAAGATGGTTCCTTCAAATGGAGACTACACTTTTTCCCTAGGTTTCGTCTAGAAACACTAGAAGCTTAGGTACTGTCATACTTAGGTATAATAGAGTTTGAGGTGAATTTCACTTAGTATTTTATGCTGAAATGGATATGTTATAGCCTATAGTTAATTGTTGTAGCATAACATATAGGATAAATAGTTGTTCATATACCATAGTTTCAAATTCTAAATTGCCATACCTTATTCTAGGAGCAAATCACAGGGGGAGTCTATACATAAGACATCATTGTTTGAAATTCAAAATTATTGGCTCTTTCACAATTGTTTTTTTCATTTATTTGATCTAAGATATCTTGTTATATAGAAGATGCTCTCAAAATCACAGTAAAATCCTTTATTCTAGGATGACTGTTTAGAATATTTCCCATCATAACAATGAACAAAAGCATCAATCATTAACTTGAACTTTGCAAGAGTTTCATCAAATTCTACTTTTCCACTCTCTTTTCCATTATGAATTTTATTCCCAATTTCATTCATGAAGAACTTCCTTGACATGTAGATCCTTCTGTTAGCCATAACTTTACCAGGTGTCAAGGATAGCTTCAAGTTTTTACCCAAGCAATAATTGACAAAATTCAGCCTTACCAGTAAAAATTTGGTAAGGCCAAATTTTGTCAATTGTTTCTTGGGTAAGACCTCGAAGCTATTCTCGACACCTGGTAAATTTATGGCTAACAAAATGATCTACATGCCAAGGATGTTCTTCATGGATGAAATTGGGAATAAAATTTAGAATGGAAAAGAGAGTGGAAAAGTAGAAGTTGATGAAACTCTTGCAAAGTTTAGGTTAATGACTGATGCTTTTGTTTATTGTTATGATGGGAAAGATTATGAATAGTCATCCTAGAATAAAGGATTTTACTATGATTTTGAGATAATCTTCTATACATTTGGTTGTCTTAGATCAAATAAATGAAGAAAACAATTGTGAAAGATCCAACAATTTTGAATTTTAAATAATGGTGTCTTATTTATAGACTCCCCCTATGATTTTCTCCTATAATAAGGTATAAAAATTTAGAATTTGAAACAATGGTATATGAACAACTATTTAGCCTATCTTTTATGCTACAACAATTAACTATAGGTTAGAACATATCCATATCAACATAAAATAGCAAGTGCAATTAAATTCAAACTCTACTATGGTAATTACTTTGTAAGCAAGTTTGCACTCCATGAACATTCTCTGTGCACATCAATATGTTGGTTATTATCTTGATCTCCTTTGTGATAAAAAGAATAGTGAATTCCATTCCATAAATCATGACAATTTTGCAGTGCTATGATCCAGTGCTCTTTTACTTCTTACTCACTTTGTTTTGTGATCAAAAGAATAGTGAAGTTCATTGCATAACTCATGACCATTTTGCAGTGCTATGATCCAATGCTCTTTTACTTCTTACTCACTATGTTCTCAATCACCATGTGCAAATGACTTAGAGGACAAATATTTGTCACCATTTGATAGTAACTTTCATTGTTTTTGGACTGTTTGTTATGATTCAATCACTATTTGATAGTGTTCTTCTTTTCTCAGTCCTATAAGACAAAGGACAATTCATAGTTTGCTACTCTCTAACAATGGTAAATAGATATAGTAAAGATATTTAAAATTTTAGAATTGGATTTTTTTTTTAATTGCTAAATCCTATTTATCAGTTTTATAACTTAAAATTATTTAGGCTATCTGAATAGCTAAAGTTCATATTATAAATCTTTAAAGTACAATAGATTCAGGTACTTAAAATGATTACAGAGAAGCTGAATGAAAATTAGTAAATTACTACTAATTTAGCTTTTCCTTTTGCGTGTTTATAGGGTTATTTCTTCCAACATTTGTTAGGCCTATTTTGGATTCTATGGAAACAATAAAGGCAGTTCCACATTTAGGTCTAAATGAGGTGATGACCCATCCTTCTATGATGAAGTTTGCAGGATACACCCAAGAATAGATCTAAAAATATTAGATTTTTAAACCTTCATATCTTTGAGATCGTTACAAATTTGATTTGATTTTTGTATAGCTGGATGGATCTAAAAAATTATTTCTTTAAAATGATGTAAATGAAAATGTTAGTTTTTTAGAATAATCTAAGAGTAGTATTTTTCACTGGCACAATTTTTTTTTGCTACCTTAAGATAACCATTAAAATTATCATTTTTTTAATCATAATATTTCATTGTATATTTTGATTTTGTTAGATTGTATTGGATAGTTAATGGTTAAGTTTTTTTTTTTTAAATTCAACATAATATACTTTCCATTTACTTCTTTTCATCACTTGTAAATCTATTTTTTTGTTACTTTTTGTGATCATAAAAAATAAAGATGATTTTAGTCTCTATGAAATATTTTCATGCATGTTTGAGATCTATACAAGGTGAAGAAAGAGGCCCTAGGGTTTGGTAGGGTTTTGAGTATCCTTATTGTTTAGATGGTAATGTTGTCACTAAGTTCTCTCCTTGCCCAAATATAGTCAACTGAGAAACTACCATGATGCTCTTGACTGCAAATTACTTTGTTCTCTCTACCTTCTCACTATAGGTCTAATTCTTCAACTCTACCAATTTCCCTTCCATCTCAGTGTCTTTTCATGCTCTTGCATCTATTCTCTTATGAATTTATTCTTATGACTTTGAAAGCTATCACTAGGTCTATTATGACTATTAGGTCTTTGAGGGTATATAATTTTCTACTACGAACTCTTAGATTGTCATACTTTTGATGACAATTCTCCAAGGATGTTTTTTCACTAACTTAACTCTTTGTATATTCTCCATTATACATTAAAAATTTATGGTTTCTAGTTAACTATTTATTGGTGTAACAATTTCCATGTTTCTTGGGACTATCATCCCTATAGGATAGTTTCCCTATAGATCTAAATGTAATTTAAAAGGTTCCCCTAAATATTGACAAGTTTCATAAGACTATTGTGTCAAGGTAGTAGATGGTTGTGTTTCATAACGCTGTTGTGACAAGTTTCATAATACCACCACACCACAAGAACCAAGAAGACATTGTGTAGTGTAGCGGTAACATCACACATTACTGTGAAGGCCGAGCAATAAATGTGCGGTATGGTGGTAACTCAAATACTTCTCCCACATCCCTGCAAGAGCCAAGAAGACAAGTTGTAGTGTAGCAGTAACATCCTGCATTATCGTGAAGGTTGAGCAATAACGGTGCGGTGTAGCGATAATATCCCATGTTACCGCGAAGGTTGAGCAATAATGCTTTGGTGAAGCGGTAACATCATGCATTACTGTGAAGGCTGAGCAATAATGATGCGGTGTAGCAATAACATCCCACATTACTTCGAAGGATGAGCAATAACAGTGCAGTGTAGTGGTAACATCTTGCATCACCTCAAGGATCATGTCAAAACGGTGTGGTATCGTGGTTAAAATATAAAAAGAAATATCACATTTCTTTGAGGAATTGTTTTGAAACAATTTTCTTTCCTTGTGTATAATCCTTCCACAATTTCATGTATGTCTCATAGGGAACTTGTAACTACGATATATGACAAAAAATCCCTACTATTATGCTTTGATTGATGTCCTTTTGTTATTACTGGATATCTAATGTAGTGCACATTACTATAGTGTAAGCCTATTTTTCATATTTTTTCATTTAGCATCACCAATATTCTCCACAAGAACATTGTCCTTGTTTAAACTAATGGAAATGGTTCACATATCTCAGAACAATTTCTCTTGCAACAATCTTCGAGATGAATTTAGATGCTATGTGAAAATCAGAACATACTCAAAGGTTCTTAATAACTCTAATAGTTGTACCAGTGGCCATGTTTAACACACCAAACAAAATTGCTAACTTTTCACTATGGTGGTAGATAAATGATTCTCTTTTCTTCTATTCCACAACATTGAGTAAAAGTATTGAATCTGGAAATACCCTGATTCCTTCATTTTCCAAGCCAATTTCTCCAATTTTGCATATATCTCCCATGTTTGTGGATGTGATCTGTCTCCTACACAAAAAATAATGTACCATTTTATGCCCTTCAATCCAACTACATGCAAGTATCTTTTTAATTACTCTATCTTTCATCAATCTCCTTACTATTTGAACCTCACTAGACCTGCCCACTTCTACACAGATACACGTTTTAGAGAAGAACATAAGTTGTAGTATTTTTAGGATCAAACTAAAAAAGTTGTGTTGCTAGAATACTCAGCCTATATTCATATATGATCCATAGGAACCAAAGGTTTAACAAGCATCTTAGTAATAATTTTTAGGGTGTCCTCAAGATAGCCAACATGGGCATGAAGGTCAACCATGCACACCTAATGATCAACTATATATGTAATACAGTAAGGGTTGCTGATGTGTGAAGTTTTTGCATCCCTCATCTACTAAACCTACATGAATGCATGCATCTAGAACAAAAGCAAAGCTTACAATGTTGGTGTTCTAGAGTGCTTCATTAATTCAAAGGTTTTGAGAGCTTCCTTGCAAAATCCATTTTTTGCACATTTTGCAATCATATTATTTCATTCCATGAGATGACATCTCTTTGAGGCATTCTTTCAAAAAAATCATTTTGTACTACATTTTGGTGTGAAATCTTTTGTAATTATGGTTAGTTTCATTACATTCAAATTTTGAATTTGGAAATTATATACACGAAATAGATTGATGGTTGTTTGGATAGTGAAATTAGCTCTCTTAGAAATTAAGTGAAATATCTAGAAGGATTATTTTAATTAAAAATGATTTTGTGGTTATTTTTGTAACAATGATTAACAATGATTTTATAGTGCATCTAGCTTCCTATTTTCATTCAAGATACAAGTCATCAAAGTCAAGCACATACCAAGAAGATGGTACTCTACTTCAAACCCTTAACCTCACTTACTTTAGTCTGCTTACATGGGGATATTGATGAAGTTGGTAAAAAATTAATATATATCATTTTTTGTTTGTGAAGGAGAATCCTGTGAGATTCAATATGGAAGTGGATCAATATCTAACTTCTTAAGTAAAGATGATGTCATAGTTGGGAAACTTATTGTGAAACATCAGGTTAGACATTTTTGGATGTTAAGGCTTCCCACTTGGATATCAAAGATATTTTCTCATCAAATTAATTTAGAATTTATGTATAAATGGATTCTTACATGGTGTACATCTTTACTTAGACAACACATGAACAAAGGGTTCACATTTTTGTTCTCTAATTAAGCTTGATGGCATTCTTGGGCTTAGTTTCCAAGAAATTTCTGTTGATAATGTTGTTCCAGTCTAGTTAGTGTTGATATCCTTCATTCTATAATGTCAACTTCATTTTATAATATGAGCATAAGACCTTTCTTAAACTTTGAACAATGTTCTAAAATCAAGGGTTCAATATACATATTTTAGGCCTATGTTGAACACTCTGTTTAAGGTTGTGAAGCCTAGTGTTTATCCTATCCCAAAGGTGCAAAATAACTATTATGAAATAAAGAAAAATACAAGGAACACTTCAAAGATAATCCTAAGGAATGATAACATAAAGAAAGAAAATGAAAATGAAATGAAGATACAATTGATCGTACCTTCTCTATGCTGCAATCCCTTGGTTGGCCCTTGATGTTTGAATGCTTGTGTGCTCCTTGGATGACTATGTAGATGGCTAGATGCAATATGAACTATGTGATAGAATGCTAATGCTTATGGTTAAGTGGTTTAGCTAGATGAGTGAAAATACTTGCAAGTTGAGTAATCAATTTGGTAGCATAAGGGTAAAAATGGCTAAGTGTTGTCTCAAATGGAAAAATGGCAAGAGTTTGATATCAAATGAATAAGGTCCCTAAATGAGAGAAAAGAGGGGGTATTTATAGAGGTAATTGAATTCTCTCAAGATTGAGCCACCATGGCCAAGATGAAGGGCTGTGGTGAGTTGAGGACTCACAAGCCCTCACATCTTGACATGTGGAAGGTGAAGTGGCCAAGGATGTGATGAGGTGTAGGTGAGGTGGAAGAAGGACATGTACCTTGAAAGTAAATTTGGAGATGATATTTCCTCAAACAAGAACTTCTTGTGCCCAAGTGAGGATGAAAATGACACTTGAGGAATTTTAGAATTCCTAAAAAATCTCCATGGGAAATGACAAAGTAGTTGGATAAATAAATGTGAATTAAAAAATAACATGCTTGGGATAATTTAGTGGATAAGAGAGGGTTTCCAAAAAGGTGGGAATTTGACACATGTGGGTGATGTGAGAGGTCAAAGGTTCTAGAAGACCTTGGCACATGTGAGTGATGTGACAAGTCAAATATTCTAGAACTTGCATCTGGATAAGGAGTTTTGAAAGAATAAATGTGAATTAAAAATTCACATGGGAAAGAGGGGAGAGTTGACCAAGATACTGATTAGACTTAATTGATTAGTATTTAGAAGATAATTAGTAGTTAATAAGGATTAGAATCCAACTTGCAAAAGTTCGAGGATGTGACACATCCTAATCAAGGTTAGGCATGAGCATATCCCTAATGAAGAGATTAGGAGGTGGCTTAGGATTAATAAAAATATGTGACATGTGAGGAATTAAATAAATGTCATATTTAATTCATTTTATGAAAAAGAGAATTAAAGAGATAAGGTATTTAATTATTAACTAAATACCTTAGGAATTTGACAGAATTAAGGGTATTAATTAAATAATAGTAATATTACTTAATTAATGCAAATAAAAGGATGCTTAGATGAAAGTTGATAAATTTGGATAAATTAAGTGTCCAAATTTAGGTGTCTACATTTTTCCCCTCTTTGAGATGGTGTTACAAAGTAGTATCATTTCAAAGAATATTAAAACATATAACCCAAAAGATGGTTAGATTGGGAAAGATGCGCCAGTCATCAAAGGAGTGATTGGGAAGAAAGATGATGGGAGTGAAGATGAAGGTTAGGGATAGAGGATTCCCCTTCGAGAGGACATGTGGGTTCAAGAGAACAAAGGTGTGCTCTCAAAATGGATGAGGTGATGTGAGAGGTATATGAGAAAGAGGATGCAAAGTGATGGATAAAAAGGGATGAGAAGCGATGGGAAATTGGGAAGCACAAATGGATGTAAGGAAAAAAGTGATGTTTCCCCAGTCAAGCTACAAGTCAAAAGTGAGTTGATGATGGATGGAGTGTTATCATTGAGGGGATGATATATCCCAAGAAAACACAAAAGGATAGGGAAGGATACATCCTGATGATAATGATGAAAGTGTTGTTGATGAGGGAAGGATACATCCCAAAACAAAATGATGATAGGGAAGGATACATCTCAATAAAAAGGGTTGTTGATGAGGGAAGGATACATCCTGAAACAACACCAAAGGATAGGGAAGGATACATCTTGAGGATGAGGATGATGATGAGGATTATTGGATTGAGGCTTGTAACAAGGCTAGGGATAAGACCAAGGATGTGATTTGATGATTTGTGCTAGATTGAGATGTGAGATGGAATAAAAATGATGGGGGACAAGATGCTTAGAATAACCAATCTATATTATTCTAAGAATATTGAAGAGATGATGATAAGATATTGGATGGAGATGAGAGGGAGAAGGATGAAGGATGAATGGATGGGAGGGGATTGTGATAGATGAGAGGATGGGGGATACATGCAAGATGATGAAATGGAAAATGAAATAGATTCCTAATGCAATTTTCCATCTTCAGAGCACTGATTTTTACTATAGCATAAGGAACTAGGCACCGGGGTATGAAAAACCAAGGCCAATGAGTGTCTAATGCATAAGACAAACACAACAAACAAGAAGGCTATCCCAATACCCCAAGGTCATGAAGACCTTGGTCGAGCCAGGTATTGGGATAACCACAAGCACAAAAGGATGCCCCAACATAATACAAGACCTCAAGGATCTTGGTGGGTACTATGTGGGACAACCTAGAAGACAACAACAAAATGAAAAAAAAAGATCAAGATATGCCCCTATGTTGATTAGTCAAAACACACCATAATACGAGGGATCATTGTGGCCCTGACAAGTGATGATAGGGGGATCAAATGATAAAAATAGCCAAAAACATCAAAAAATCACAATCAATTTCAAACATCCTTTGCCATAGGATCAAGGTGGTGGGTGGGATTGATGAGGTCTGTTAGGAAGGATACATCTTGTTGAGACTGATGATGGATACTAAACTAAAAGATCGATATGATGTAGGATATTCAAAATTGATTGGATCTGATGATACAAGTGGATCTTGTTTGTTAAGAACCAGCTAGATAAGGGAATAGCTTGACGACATACCATAAGGTAGACAAGACACGAGATAAAAGACTGTCACATCCTAGCAACCTAGGGGCTTGGGGGCTGATCAAAGATTAGCCTTGCTTACGTGAAAGCATAGAGCCCTCGTAGTTCGATAAAAGGCGAATGAATAACCATGGATAAAAGTGGGAATAGGATGATGGAGACCTCGATGGATGATAGGATGGACAAAGGTCTAGTGAAAAAAAGAAAAAAGATCGATGATAGATGATAAAGGAGCCCTAGGGGTGGATCAAATGATTGACCTTTCCTATGTGAAAGCGCAGGGGCAACATAGTTCAACAAAAGGCTAAAGAAAAATGATGGATAAGGGATGATGAGATAACCATGGATAAGGGGATGAGACCGATAGGATGAGACAAGATAAACATGGTGGATTGGATAGAATGATAGTGATCACATAAATCTCAGGGATGGGATAGTTATCCAAATCATCAAAATGAATTGGGAGGATGATATAATAGGGGAATGAGTGATGAGAAGTGATAGGATCTTTGAAACATGTGTGAAAGAGGCAGGAGTGATGATGATGAGATAGATGTCATTGGATTGCATAGGGAGAATCCTATAGCTAGATCCGAATGAAAAGGTATTAGGAGATGGGATGAGGATATAGATAAAAAGATAGGGAGGTAAGGACAAGGAGATGGAGGGGATTGTTTGGATAGAGAGGAAGAGAAGGATGGGGAGATGGAAGGAATTGGTTGGATAGATAGGAAGAGAAGTATTTGAAGATGAAAGAGATTGTTTGGATTGGTAAGGAGATACTAATAGGTGGGAAGTTAAGGATGGGGAGATGAAAAGGATTAGATGATGGATGGATAGGAAGATAAGGATGGGGAGATGGAAGGGATTGACATGATGGATGGATAGAGGGATAAGGATTTAGATGAGTACAAGGTTACTAAATGGATAGATGAAAGAGATGCTATGATGGATAGGAAGAATAGGATGGTGAGATGGAAGGGATTGTTTTGATGAATGATGTCTCCAAGGACTTATGTCACAAAGGAGGTGCCCCCACTCTAGATATGTCATGTATATTGAGGTAGGAAGGATGGAAGATAAAAGGATAGGAAAATAAGGGAGTGAGATGGATATGGATAAGATGCATGGATAATGGAGGGAGATTAATAGTAGCATGATGGGTGGACAAGGAAGATAGATGAATATGAATAAGGATTAGGATAGTTTATGGATGAGGGGAATGTATGCCAAGAGGTGTCCAAAGCATGCATATATGTTTGCTCCTATCAATATCAAGATCACAAGGAGGATGGAGGTATTGGGATAAATGGGATATGATAGGTAGGATGTGGAAGATATGTTGGATGGAGGAGATGGGTGAAGGGGATGCAGTTGATGGATGAAGGGGATGAAGCTGCCCCCAAGTGCGGAAGTAAGTTGGATGGGGGATTTACACATGACACCTATTTACCAAGTTTTCATCATGGTACTTATCCAAGGCGCTTGTTTTCCAAGTTTTCACCACTGGATGAATTATTTCTCTTTACTTTTTGGATTTTTCTTTTTTTTTTTTGGATTTTCTTGACTTTTTTTGGATTTTCTTAACTTTTTGGATTTTCTTGACTTTCAAGATTTTCTTGACTTTTTTGACAAAATGCAGATGGAAATGGATAATGAAAGGGAGGCAGATGAGTGGATGTGGAAGACATGTGATAAAGAGATGGATGAAGGACTCAAGCATCAAATTCCATATGAAGTATTAAAAGCCCATGTGTGAAGTGATTGTTAGATGTTGGTACAACCTTATTAGGATAAATGGATTATGCAAGAGGATGAATTAGAGGGATTTGATGGGGGAGATATGCGAGATAATGGATGGGATGTTGGAAAGGGTATGGATGGAATGATGGGGGGATGTGTGATGGTGAGATGTGTTCAGGACCAACATTGGCACATGTGGTGGTGTATGTGAAAGGATAGGAGGGTTAATGGATGGACAATGTGGGGATAATGGAGGAGATGGGATAGTTAATTTTGGGACATAAGGACCTAAAAAATATTTAAGAGATGAAAGGGGTCTATGATTAGCTTTTGGATTAGCAACTTTGGATGTTGTTACAAATTTTTCATTTGAAGGCATTGCATCTTTGTTCTTTGGGATCCACATGGTTTGATTTTTGTTTTGTTGGGCCTTTGTGGCCTATGGATTTGATTTGGATTTTGGATTTAATTTTTCTTCTCTTCACCCTATCTTTTAGAGGGGACATGGGGAGCTGTAGATTCATGTGGATGTTTGAATTTATGTATTTTTGTTTTAGCATCCAAAGTGCTTTTAGTAGCAATGGGATGGGTGCGAGGAGATGGATGATTTGGAGCTATGGAGGTATGATTATGGAGATTATGTGTAGGTATGTGCCTTTGTTGATCCTAATTAGGGGACATGAGGGTGGGATGTTTATGATGGGTGACATGGAGAGGTGTTGGATGTATGAAAGGATGAATAGGATGAGATGGAGGAGGTGATTTTGAGATATAAGGGCCCAAAATGGACTTAGGACCTGGAAGAAGTGTGATGGTGGATGAAGGGACAAAAGGAACCAAAATGGATGGAGTAGATGAAGGATGGGAAATGGTGGATGGAGGGACATAGGGACCCAAAATGGATGGAGCAGATGAAGGAGAAATATGGATGGTTATTTTTCAGGCAATATGATGGAGGGGGGATGGAAGCAAATGAGCTGGTAGAGCGATGGAAAGAGCTTATATTTCTCTTAGAAGAGGCTTGTTGAGGACATCTAGAGTTTGTACCAACATATTTAGATTGTGAGTCTTGGGAAATAGGTCCAAGACCTCACATACAAAGTTGTTCTTTGACCTGGATGGGCTCTAAAATACCTTGCTCATGAAGGCCTAAACCTTTTCCTTGATAATTCATGTTCTTAAGATTTTTTTTTATTCAAGGGGTAAACACTTTTGACCGGAGCTATGAACCAGATACAACCATTCAACAATACCACCCCAACGAGGTTTGAACCTTGGTGGCAAAAACAACAATGCCACCTATAGACCATCACACCATGCCAATACCGGCTCATGTTCTTAAGAATTCAATCCACAATAGGATTTTTGTTATTCTGGAAGAATGATGCGAGTCCATTATTAGGTGGGGGATGATGGGTGGCATATATTCTTTATTTTTCTTCTACAAGGAGACCACCATGGAAGAATGTGAGAGTACCAAGGGGATATACAAGCAATGAGGGAATAGTAGATTTTTGTGACGAAGGAGGATCATGAAATGGAGATAGTGGGATGGCAGTACCTTGATGGGTGGTATCAAGAGAGGGATTAGGTGATATGATAGTATCTAGATTTGTGGAAGCAGGTGATAAGGGCTCATGCAATAGAAGGATCATATCTTGAATGATAAGAGGATCATGAGATAGAGTGGATGGAAGACTATGATATTGAGTAGGACTAGGTGGGATGATAGGATCTTGATGTGGAAAAGGGGATATGATGGCATGCTTGGGATCAAGCTCTTGGCATGACTCATCTTGTGTGGGATGCATGATAATGGAATGTTGGAGGGACTCCTCAAGTGGGGGAGACGAAAGGATGGAGGATTCATGAGGTTCAAGGGAATGGATTTCAGTGATACTAGGAGTGGGAGAAGTGGATTGGATGTGGGTGTCTTTGATGGGATCAAGGGCTCTTGGAGTAGGAGATGGGGGTTCAATGGATTCAGTAGATGTGATGGTTTCACTAGTTTGAGTGGTGCTAGGAGTGGCAACATCAATGATAGGTGTGGTGTGGAGAAGGGTCTCATCAGTAGTGACCATGGGTGATGGATTGGGATAGTCTAGTTCCATGACTTCAAGTTGTGGAGTTGGGGATGTCTTTTTTTTCATAAGTCCTTGGAGAACTTCTAGAGTGAGAAACTTGCATAGTCTAGGCTTGGTTGGGGTGATGGGCATAGATGAAGGATTAGTGATTGGTAGAGGATTGGGATTAGATGGGGGAATGGGATTGGATGTAGGACTGGGAGTAGATGGAGGATTAGGATTGGATGGAGGGTTAATGTAGGGATATTGGAATAATGAAATAGGAGAAGAGGATATGGACGGTGGATTAGGACAAAAGGATGTGGGTGGTATATTGTAGAAAGGGTATGGGGATGGTGGATTAAGATGGGAAGATGTGGATGGTGGCTTAGGATAGAGAGGTACAGATGTTGGATTAGGGTGAGTTGATGGGGGTGTATGATTAAGATAAAAAGGTGTGGATGTAGGATTAGGATAGGTTGATTGGTATGGAGGATTAGGATAGTGTGACATGGATGAGGGATTATAATAAGAGTATTGGAATGGTGGATTAGGATAGGAAGACATGGATATTGGATTAGAGGATGATGCAGATGAAGGACATGAAAAATATGCATACAGGGAAGATACTGGATATCCCTTGTAAAAGGTAGTATAAGGAGCATGATTAGGCATGGATGAGCACATAATATGATAGCTCAGAGGAGTAATTGGATTGTGGAAAGTGGGAGAAGAAAGCTTACTAGCGATGATAGCATCAAGGGGATCTATGTCATATTCCTCTTGATCTACAAGACTTTCATTATCATCGTTGACGTAATTAGGGTTTCCCTTGACTACTATTGATGGAGGATAAGGATTCATGATGATGAAAGGATAAATAGGATGAATAACATATTTTGGGTGGAAATGGACTAAAGCTCAAATCAGGATTTAGGTCAAGCTTAGATAGGGATTGGACTAAAACTCATATTAGGATGATTGGATGATGCCATGGGATTGATTCTAAAGATCAGATTTGATGACTACGACACTGAATCTACTTCAAGATGGAAGCAAATTGATTGGGTAAAAAATGATTAGATAGGGATGAAATTAGATTTGATCAGATACAATTGATTAATGAAACAATTGATAAAATCAAATGATGGATTAGATAGGATGACAAAAGGGACTATAAACCCCATTTAGAGATTTCCCTATGTGACTTAGGATATTGATTGATCAGATTAAAGGATAAATGGATGATTGTGACACTGAATCCACCTTGAGATTGAAAGTGGATTGATTGGGCCGATGATGATGATTGACAGACTCAAGATAGATGACAATCCTCATCAGATGTTGATGATGACAATTAGATTCAGAAACCTAGGTCAATTTTGATAATAACTTCAAACTAAGTTCAAAGGATTTGGATTGAGAAAATGATAAGGGATGTGTGAGTTAGAGATACTTTTGGATGATATACCTATATGATTTGAATGATGAACGAATGAACTTGGGAGAATGAAAATAGACCAAAGCTCAAATTGGGATTGGACATGATAGGATTGATTCTAAACAAAGTTCAGGGGTTTTAACTAGATGATGCAAGGTGTTGACAATAAGATTTTTACCAAATTTGGTAGTTTTCCAAAATTGTCAAATTTTTCCATTTTAGGAAACTTCACAGACATACCTTTGAGAGTCTAGTTTTTTCCCAAAAAAACCCAAAACTAAGATAGGATGAATTTCCAACTCATATCCCAAATCTAAGACATGCATTCTGAGTTATTAATGAAAACTATTTTTCAAAAACTAAAAAAAAAAACTAAATCACAATTTTGAGGGTCAAGATGAAAGTTTGAAGTCCCAAAAATGTGTCGAAATGGGAATCCACATGCCATCTCATAACACAACCACCCATAAAATTTAAGCCCAATTGGACACTTGGTTCAAAAGTTATGGCCTTCAGAAGTTTCTGCATAAAAATCAAAACCCTCAAAATGAAGCCTAGGTGATTGGGATGGATAATTTGATGATGGATATGGATTCTACTGATGTTCTAAGATGTGCCTATATGATTTTTTTGATGAAATGATGGCTTTCAAAAAGTTTTGATGAATATAAATGATGATGATGAGAAGAAAAAATGAAAGTTAGGTTAGCCCCTTTGTGGGGTAGGTTCACCCCTTTGTAGGGCAAGTTCACCCTTCTATAGGGTAGGTTCACCCCTCTGTGGGGCAGGTTCACCCCTTTGCTTTCAGACTCTTAAAATAGGGAAACAGACTCTTGGAACGAGTAGACGGACTCTTAGAATGAGGAGACAAATGATCAAATCGAGGAGATGAATGATCAAAATGAAGAAACGAATGATCGAAGTGGATGGAAAAATACTTAGAATGAGTAAATGATTGATCGCAAGAGGAGACAAACTCTCAGAATGAGGAGAAAAAAGTTTGAAATGGATGAATGATTGCTTAGAATGAGTAAAAAAATGATTAGATTGGAGGAATGACCACTCAAAATGAGTAAACGATTGCTTGAATGGATGAATGACTCTCAGAATGAAGAGGTAAAAAGTCAGAATGGGTGAAAGATTACTCGAAATGAGTAAAATGAATGATCGAGAAGGGTGAACAACTACTTAGATGGATGAATGAAAGATTGGAACAAGTAAAAGGGTACTCGAAACAAGAAATGAATGCTTGAAACAGATAAATGGGGATTTGAAATGGATGAATGACTTTAAAATGGATAAACAGAGGCTTGAAATGGATGAACAGATGCTTGAAAAGGATGAAGGAAGATTTGGAATGGATGAATGGATGCTTGAAATGGTTAAATAGAGGCTTGGAATGGTTAAAAGGATTGAAATTGACCGTTCAGGGTGGTGCAGGGGCACCCAAGCTCCTTAAGGATCATTTGAGTCAGGATGTTGCAGGGGTCATGAAGACCTATAAACCATTCCAAAGCATCAATTATGACATCTTGGAGCCTATAATGACATTTGGCATGGATGAGTGTAATAGGAAGATCAAAAGTCCTAAGGGTCCTGATAAGGACCATAGGACCAAATTGAATTATAAATGGAACAATAATGTTCTAGGAGTTTAAATAGGTATGTAATGTTTTAATTAGGTTAAATAAGGTTGAATGGTCAAATTCAATAAGTCTTAGAGGTCTTTAGTTAATAGAAGTTAATAAATTTCAAGTTGGAAAATTCAAATTTTAAACTTCCAACTTTGGGCGGGAAAGTGAGTTTTAGGAGCTTTAGCAACTTTAATGTAATGAAATCAATCCAAAATAGTTTGAGTAGTTCTGGGATGATTCTATAAGCCTGGAGAAGGCATTTGTATGGAAGGTTGGCTGATATTGCAAGTATTGTATGAAATGCTACAAAAAATCAATAAAAACTTTAATCTTTTTGCATTTTCTTGAGTTTTCTTGATGAATCTCTGATTCCTTTTGATGAAATGTTCCATTGGATGATCTAGGGACTTTATTTTACATGTATTTAACCTCTTGCATGTCCTGATAAGAAGTAATAACAATTTCTTTGCATAATACATTTACTGTCCACAAGAAAGTTTTGTGTTTTCATTGATTTTGAGAGTCTTCATGAAATAAATGATCCATTTCATGGGAGATTGTGACTATAACTTGTGAAATGGATCATATTTAACATGTATCATACACTTATAACAAGCTAATTTGCAGGAAAGAGGAATTCTAGGGTGTACACTGTAATTTGATAGTGGAAAGAGCATGAAAATGGAGTCTAAGGTATAGCAGTAGGAGATATGCCTTAATAAGGGGTATGTTTTTGAGTTGAAGGTGTTTACATATGTTGATCTAATGGTGAAAAGTTAAAGAAAAGGTTTTGGAAGTGTTGGGAAGGTTAGATTTCAAGAAGCCCTAGATTTGGAGCAATTTAGTGAGGGTTTTGTGTTTAGGAGTATTAAAGGTGTCATAGAAACCTAGAAACTTGAAAATCATTGGTTTGGGAACATTTCAAGATATTTTTAAAAGTATCATGGTTAGGGGATAAGAATGGAATAGGGTTTGAAAAAGAGGGTTAATTAGGCCTTAAATTTGAGGAAACAATAGGTTTTGGGGAGTCTGATCCAAAAAAAGTACCAACAATATTTTGGTATGTTGTGTAGCATCAAAAAATACATCTTAATCATTCATTTATTTGGGGATTCCTTTGGAAAATTTGTTAGTAAATTCAAGAAAATAGTCATAGAGAACCTAGTTGGGCAAGAAGCCTAGTCAAGGTGAAAAAGTGAGTTTGTGTGTAAGTCAGAGGCTTGGGGTTTTGTGATCATTTAATACAAGTTTTTTTGAATCTTTTAAAAGCTTTCCAAGGGTTTGGGTCCATAAGAGAAGGTGTGAGGTCATAAGTGTACTATTAAGGCTTGTCTCCTTAAGGTTGCCTAGAATAGGGTTTGAAATTGCATCTTTGTAAACCTTGAAATCTCTGTGCTCTTTCAAAATCCCATACCCTCTGCATCACAGGGGGGGAGGTTTTCCCCTCTGCAGGGTGGATCAGGGCAGGTCTGCCCCACTATAGAGGAGGTCAAGGTAGGTCTACCCCACTGTGGGAAACAAGGACTTGGTTTGGATGGCAATGACTATGGTAAGGACTTAAAATGACAATAATGAGGCTGACTTGTCAAAAATTTTACTGGTTCTCACAAGAAGACACTTCAAACAAACACAATCCTATGATTAGTGTTAAGGGTATGGCCAACAAAGGTCTTAATCTAGGATGCACAATTTTTCTAGGTAATCCTCGATATAATATTAGTACATGAGACCCAAACCGTGAACACCAACCCATCACAAGCATGAGTCAGGAACCCAAACGAGATATTAAAAGGCTTAGACCAACTCTTCATGTATATCTAGGTATTACCCTAGCTTTGACACTTTTATAGACACAACGTGACTAGATTGAGGTACAACTTTCACTCTCCCCCTTTCTATACCCCACCGGTACACGTGGTTGGGATAATCCCTTAGGGTGATGAAATCCCCAAGTAGGTCCCTCTAGAAATAAGGCACTAATCATTTCCAACTACTCCCCAAGCTCACATGGAGTGCAAGGGGAAAGAAAAAATGAACTAATGCCCCCTTGGGTGACACAAAAATAGATGAAAAGACACAACAAGCAATGGATTTTACTTCTCCCTTGTTAAACTATGTGCCTAGATTAGTTAATGAAAACAATAAGAAAAACTTTTGAAATTTGAACAAACGGATGGCCCTACAAGCAAGTGTTAGCTATTTTAACCTTTGTTCTTTGTTAATTACAAAAATATGCTACAAAAGGTTAGAAAGAAATCTAAATATACCCACAAAAAAAAAAAGGTTAGGGGGTTAGAACTTGAAAATAGCAAAAGAATGAGACAAAACAAAGCTAAAATGACTAGTTTTACCTTCCAAAATGTTCTGTTTAGGGAAAGTTTACCCCTTTGTGGTAACTATCAAAAAATAGAGTCAAAACTAGGATAGGTTCACCCTTCTGTAGGAACCTGTCAAAAATAGAGTGAAAACTAGGGTAGTTCCACCCCTCTGTGATAAAATGTCACAAAACAGAGTGAAAACTAGGGTAGGTCCGCCCCTCTACAATCAAATGTTAGAAAATAGAATGAAAACTAGGGTAGGTCTTCCCCTCTATAGTAAAATGTCAGAAAACAGTGTTAAAACCTAGGTAGGTTCACCCCTCTATAATCAAATGTCAGAAAACAGTGTTAAAACTAGGGCAGGTTCGCCCCTTTGTAGTCAAATGTAAAAAAGAGAGTTAAAACCAGGGTAGGTTGATCCCTCAATAGTGAAATGTCAGAAAAAAAGGTGATAACTAGGGAAAGTTCACCCCTTTATAGTCAAATGTTAGAAAACAGAGTGAAAACCAGGGCAAGTCTACCCCTCTATAATAAAATGTCAGAAAATAGTGTGAAAACTAGGGCAGGTCTGCCCCTCTACAGTAAAATATTAGAAAATAGTGTTAAAACTAGGGCAGATTCACCCCTCTATAGTAAAATGTCAGAAAATAGTGTTAAAACCAGGGCAGGTCCGCCCCTCTATAGTCAAATGTTAGAAACAGTGTTAAAACTAGGGCAAGTCTACCCCTCTATAGTGAAATGTCAGAAACAGTGTTAAAACCAAGGCAGGTCCACTGCTCTGCAGTCAAATGTTAGAAACAATGTTCAAACTAGGGAAAGTTCACCCCTATGTAGTAAATTGGAGGGAAAGTCCACCCCTCTGTATCAAATTGGAGGGAAGGTCTACCCCTTTGTAGTAAACTGGAGGGAAGATTCACCTCTCTATAGGGAAAGTTTGCCAATCTATGACTTGAACTTGCAAACAAACTAAACAACAAACATGAAATGAAGGAACCTATTTATGGGTCCCACCGAGTGTGCTAGAAATGCGAATCCTAATGTTTATCCTATCCTAAAAGTTCAAAATAACTATTATGGAATAAAGAAAAATACAAGGAACACTTCAAAGATTAGCCTAAGGAATGATAACACAAAGAAAGAAGATGAAAATAAAATGAAGATACAACTGATTATACCTTCTTTGTGCTGCAATCCCTTGGTTGGCCCTTGATGTTTGAATGCTTGTGTGCTCCTTGGATGACTATGAAGATGGCTACATGCAAGATGAACTGTGTGATAGAATGCTAATGCTTATGGCTAAGTGGCTTGGCTACATGAGTGAAAATACTTGCAAGTTGAGTAATCAATTTGGTAGTATAAGGGTGTAAATGGGTAAGTGTTGTCTCAAATGAAAAAATGGAAAGAGTTTGGTATCAAATGCATAAGTTCCCTAAATGAGATAAAAGATGGGGTATTTATAGAGATAGAGAATTCAATGGTCAAGATTGAGCCACCATGGACAAGATGAAGGGCTATGGTGTGTTGAGGACTCGCAAGTGTTCACATCTTGACATGTGGAAGGTGAAGTGGCCAAGGATGTGATGAAGTGTAGGTGAGGTGGAAGAAGGACATGTACCTTGAAAGTAAATTGGGAGATGAAAATATTTCCTTAAAAAGGAACTTCTTGTCCCCAAGTGAGGATAAAAATGACACTTGAGGAATTTTAAAATTCCTAAAAAATCTCCATGGGAAATGAGAAAGTAGTTGGAGAAATAAATGTGAATTAAAAATTCACATGCTTAGAAAAATCTAGTGGATAAGAGAGGGTTTCCAAAAAGGTGGGAATTTGACACATGTGGGTGATGTGAGAGGTCAAAGGTTCTAGAAGACCTTGACACATGTGTGTGATGTGACAAGTCAAATATTCTAAAACTTGCATGGGGATAAGGAGTTTTTAAGGAATAAATGTGAATTAAAAATTCACATGAGAAAGAGGGGAGAGTTGACCAAGGTACTTATTAGACTTAACTGATCAGTATTTAGAAGATAATTAGTAGTTAATAAGGATTAGAAGCCAACTTGCAAAAGTTGGAGGATGTGACACATCTTAATCAAGGATTAAGCATGTTCACATCCCTAATGAAGAGATTAGGAGGTGGATTAGGATTAGGAAAAAGGTGTGACATGTGAGGAATTAAATAAATGTCATATTTATTTAATTCATTTGATGAAAAGGAGGATTAAAGAGATAAGGTATTTAATTATTAACTAAATACTTTAGGGATTTGGCATAATTAAAAGTATGTATTAAATAATAGTAATATTACTTAATTAATGAAAATAAAAGGATGCTTAGATGAAAGGGGATAAATTTGGATAAATTAAGTGTCCAAATTTAGGTGTCTACAAAGGCATTTAGTGACAAGGCTATAGTTTTTTAATTGATTTATCTTTCTGTTGTGTTTGGACTTTTGTAAACTTACAATATACAATGCAATTTTATTCTTTTTGAATTGAGACTAATAGTAATTTTTTTAGTTATATTGAGGAAAAAATTCATTCATGGTGGAAAAGGCAACAACTTGATGCTCATATCAGATGGCACATTGCATATAAAGGATGAAAGATTCTAGCTAGGTTATTGTTGACTATGTTGAAGGAGAGAGCTTCATATATGGGGTATGATCAACACTCTCCTTAAATTCTAAACGTTACAAATTACTCTAGGAAGATTTCCCATGTCATTGTAGAAGTTTTAAGAGATGAAAGGGGCATCTTCTCACATTAAAGGGATTCAAGCATGTGTTTCCATCATTACAAAAGATTTTTGGAGAAGTTTCTTTCTTGTAGTCATTTTTGTGCAATATTGTAACTCAGATTTTTAGTCTTGTGACTAAAAATAACAATTGTAATACTCTATTTCTAATCTATAATTATAAAACCTTTATTTTATTAATAAATTTCACCAATTTTTCGTTCTCAATGGTTTTCTTATTGTGTGCAATTGATGATTGATTTGTGTTTTTGTGTTTTATGCTTAAATCCTCAAATATCGGTCAATTAAAATGACTAACTATGCTACTAATTGACATCAATTAATCATTAAATTGACTAAATATACTACTAATTGATAGACAGATCAATGAACAGTGAATAAAAATGACTAAATAAGTGACCAATTAATAACAATCAATGACTAAATATATCAATGTTAATAAAAAATTGACTAAATAAGTGACCACATTACAACAATCAAAGACTAAATCAACAACTAAATAAGTGACCTATTAAATATATCAGTGAATAAAAAATGACTAAATAAGTCACTATATTGCAACAATCAATGACTAAATCAATGACTAAATATAACAGTGGAAAAAAGTGACTAAATAAGTGACCATATCGCAACAATGCATGACTAAATCAATGACTAAATATACTACCAAATCGATCAATCAAAACAACCAATAAATGACTAAAAATGGTTTAGTCATCAATCTGGTCATATTATATATGACTGGAAATAAACTACTAGTGGTCACGTGACCAACTGTAGTCATTTATAAGTAGTTTTTAGTAGTTTTTTCAATAGTTTATTGTTGTTTTTGTACTAGTGTAATGGTCCTTGACTGTTGATCATGATCTTTCATTATTGAATCATGACCGTTCATCTAAAACTCATCAATCTATAAAACAACCTTCATCCCTCTCATAATAAAATATGGAGAATTTGTAGAACGGTCATGTCAGATTGACTATTGAAGAAAATTGAGTAGACATATACTTGCATACTAGATCATTGTTATCAATATTTTGCAATTATGGAGGGTTCGTGTTGAATCAAGCATTCTGAAATCCATCTTCAACATGAATACACTCAACCATGGGATGCTATGATTGTAGTTTTTGAATTTGTTGTGTGTTTCATCCATTTATGTTAACCTTGCTTGTTTGGATTCTTAAGATTTGCAATTACATTTCATGAGTAAGTGGATATTTTTTATCTTGTTTTGAATTGATTTGAATTCATTAATTGTCACTAAATCTATTGATCCATATTCCCCTTACATCAAATCCTTCCCAATGCATATTACTAATCCACTTGGAAACTAAATATGTGATGTGAAGGAAGCACATGCAACAATCAAACTATGAAAATTTTCCTTATCTCAATAGAGTAAACCTACCACATTATTCTTATGTGCTTTGTGAATAAATATACACTCTGAAGAGGATGGATGCTATGATAGGATTATGACACTTTTCTAGATCTTACAAACACCATCCAATGCAATATCCCTATGCATTGGGGATATGAAAATGTGTTGTGAAGAAGGTTTGCACTACACGTAGAGCACAACATGTGTCTCATGTGGGACCACATTCTTAGCACTTAAGTTGTCACTTAAAACATAAGCAAAAAGGTAGTTCTTAAGGATGCACTAGGATAAGGGGTTTGAAAATTAATGACATGGGGGACATAGAATTATAACTTAAATATTTTTAGAAAAGGTTTACAAAGTCATAAGTCCACTTGGTAACTTTAGTAGAGAGGGTCACTAAAATCAAAAATAAAATCCCATTAGTTGTAACTTAAAGATATGGCAATTGAAGCAAGTAGTGAACACAAGATTAGAATAAAAGTGCTACAAAACTGCTCAAACTTAGGGTTTTCTAGGGTTTAAGCATGGAGATGAAACTAATTTAATAAACCCTAGCAACAACAAATAGCATTGAAGACTGAGAGCTAAAAGAAAAAATCATAGCCATAAAAATTAAAAACATGCCATTAGGAATAAGATAATTAAGTGTTATTATGAAATGATATGATGGAAAGGAATTAACAGACTATATAAAGAAGGGAAAAGTGTGAGATAAGAGTGTGAAAGAGTGTGGAGCCATGTGGAATTATATGAATTAAATATATGTGAGAATAAGATAGATGATAATGAATATTAAAGCATGAAGAATTACTTATAAGACATGCATAAGCCATTAAAGTATATTAGTATATGATGTTATGTGTTTATATGTATGAATCAAAACAATTATTATAATATGGTTTATACTTATTACATATCTAAGTTCTCCCTTTTATTGCATCACATCGAGGCTTGCAACATAAAATAAGATTATACTTTCAAATTTGGTCAATATTTTTTTGTTAAAAATGGAATTTACATGGAATTCAAATTTCAAAATTATTTATAACTCAAAGAGTATCTTGCATCACATCCCATGTTTAATCCCCTAATTCAGTGCAATCCCCGCTTATTGTACATTCTTTCTATGTGAACCCCAATCTTTGTACCTTCAAAACAACAAGACTAAACAAGTTAAACAAGAGATTGCAAGCCAAAACAAGAATTCCGCATAAAATCCATTTACAAACTCAAAGTAGGCAAGAAAACAATGAAAGAAATAACAAAAAGAACAAAATCTATGGATTTATTTAAATGAAATAAGAGAAGAATATGATAAAGATTAATTAAATAAAGATTTTGATTTATTTAATTAAAAGGAGATGATTGTTAGATTAAATAAAACAAGGTTTTAACTTATTTAATTTAATGGATAGACTTTAGATATTTAATTGAATAAATTGATTATTTAATTGAATAGGGATAATTAGATCAGATGGATTGATTTAATTAACATAGGAGATTGACTTAATTAGATAAAATGATTTACTCAATTAAGAGAGGAATATTGATGAATTTAATTAGACAAGGAGATTTGATTAAATGGTTAGACTGAGGGATGATTCAGGATGAAACGATGTTAGTAAATCAGGATTAAGTGCACATTGTCAATCGATATATTTTACGTGTCTACATTTTGCCCCTCTTTGAAGCAATGCACTTGTTCCGTTGGTTCAAAGAATAAACGATCTCGATCAAAGCCAAAAAAAAAATTATTTAAAAAATTGCCCCACTGTTGCATGGTGAGAGAAAACATGCCATTATAATGCCCCCTCGAGAGATTGGATAGAAATTTTAATTTTTGGGTGATCTCGCAAAAGAGAGGACAAAGTACCCAAAAGGTCCGAAAAGGCTCCAGGAGGTGAAAAACATGTCTAAGTGTGATAAAATGTTGAAAAAAAAGCCTCAACTAGACAAAAACTAGTTCAAGGGTCCAAAACCCTAGTAGGACAGCCAAATAGGGTGAAAAAACCCTAATTTTTAGGCTTAAAAGGGGCTTGAGGGGTCACTTTCAAGTCATTTTCAAACACTTCCAATAGTAACCTTGAGATTTGAGCTCTAACATTCAAACGATATGGCTCAACGATAGCTTCCCCTGCATATTTCTGGTCGAGTTCGGACATACCAATGGCCACCTGGCATTGGGGCACCGGTAAGTGGTCCAAACCTGAGCTTCATTTTTTATTTATTGCTTCAATTAATGCTTTCAAAGGTCGGTCCAACTATAGCGATGGTATATAGCACTGCTCAAAAGTCAAACTACGCTGCTCGATGCTAAAGTGTTGTGGCGATGCAGTTTGGAGTTTGAAAACTTTGACGCTGGGCTCAGGGTTGGCAGGGTAGTTTGGAAAGTGCAACATGGTAGTCTCAATTTCGCTTAATGTGTCGCTGGAAGGGAAAGTGCACTACAGCAGTGTGATTTTGCATTTTTTAAGCCCTAGTGTTGGAGTTTGATTAAAATCAAACTACGACGCCATCACAGGTTGCACCGTTGGGGAAGTTTTCTTGAACACTTGATGAAGAATTTTTGAATTTTTTTAACATGGTGACCTTCCTTGATGCAAGACGCGACAAGTGAGCTTTATTGTTGGGAGTACATGTTGTGAGATCTAGCTGGCTATCTATAGGACCCGAGCAACAGGGACCAGGATCGACTCTAGATTGTAGGTTTGTGGTACATTGCATACGCAACACCCATTTGCACCCACCTAGGGATGTTGTTAGCGTTGGCCGAGAGATGGCACAACGAGACGTCTTCATTTCATCTTCCCAATGGTGAGGCCATCGTCACCCTAGAGAACGTTTGGCATATTTTGAGATTTTTGATTCACGGTCACCAGGTGATTTTTGACATGGACGAGGAGCCCGAGGCCTGCTTTAGAGTCCTCACCACTGATGAGATTGTCTTCTGCGAGGGATAGATAGAGCTTGAGTGGCACTGGATCCTGGCACCTCCCAATCATTGGGTGGTTGCAACCATCATTTCAGGTCTTGTTGCCCCTAGCAGACGAGGGCGATACTTCAGTCTTGGCTGGGGATACTGCTGGGAGCGGACGGTCCGAGATAGGCCAGTTTATTTTGCATGGGGAGTTGTGCTTCTTGCCTCATTATACAGAGACCTCCATGAGTATGTCTACATGGATGGCAGAGCACTCAGAGCAGGGGTGACTCTACTTCATATCTGGGCATGGGAGCACATTTTTGTGTTGTAGCCATGTGTCGTTTCAGTTCCAATGGGGCCATACGATCCCCTTGTGTGGAGATACAGAGGCGGTGTGTCCTTCACACACATTGGTGAGCATGGGATCCCATACTAGAGGAGGGTCCTTGATGAGATATAGGTTTTTACCTGGCAACCATACCTTGGTCAGCCCGGATGGGTCGATGATGCCGATCAGATGTTCTATTTCCACCAGGATCAGTTTATGTAGGGGCAAGAGCACACAATGATCGAGATGTACCTACCTAGATGTGCACAACATCAGTTTGGGGAGCCACCAGATTGTCTCGATGATGACTACGTAGCCATCTTTGCCCGCACCATGACTCATCTCTCATGGGGGTAGTATATTCTTGCTTCAGAGGTGGTGGATAGCTTTAGGCAACTGGTGGCCCGACCGTGGGCTTATGATCAGGTGCTCATAGATCCAGGCACTACTCAGGCCTATAGGGATTGGTTTCACCCTCTGCTTTGATTGACCATTCCAGGTGCCATCCTAGATCAGCAGAGAGTTAGAGGTAGAGGAGGAGGATGAGGACGAAGGGATGAGGTTCAACAGGATCAACAAGTTGTGCCTCTTGTTTAGCCAAGGCAGGGCGATGTGAATATGCAGGACTAGCAGCAGGTGCCACCAGGTCCACCACGAGTGGAGGGTGAGCATCAGCCTCACGTGCAGCCTTAGGTATAGCCACGGGTATAGCCAGTAGGACAGGCGGATGCTTGGGATACTTTGATTGCGCAGCTGCAAGCCCAAGTCCAGGCCATGACAGTTGAGAGACATCAGGCGAGGTCTAAGAGAGAACAACTCAGGGTGGAGAGGGACTAGGTCGTGTAGTAGAGACATGCTACAGAGCTGCAGGTAGCTACAGAGCTAGGCAGGAGACAACAGCTAGAGAGCATGGAAGCCTCCTCCTCCTAGGGTACAGTATCAGTTCGGTCTTACAGGGATGTCATAAAAGAGGCCAAGTACTATCGGAGGTACTATCATGAGGCCGTACCTAGAGCAGAGCGGGTTCTAGAGTATTTATAACAGGTTAGCCACAGACCAACAAAGGGTCACGGTGATAGAGGCAAGGGAAGCATACATAGGGATTGAGCTTGATCGAGATGATACGATACATTTTGTGCCTTATGGGCTCTTTTTTGATAGCCCGATGGGCCTTTTGTACTAATTGACATACATGTATAGTGATCTGATTTTTTTTTTTACTATGATAGTTGCATTATTGATGATATATATATGAGCCGATGATGATTTTTGATGTGATGCCATGTGATGTGTACCCTTTATTTATGCATGTAAGGTTCTACTTCTATATGTTGTGCAATTTATATGATGCTATATGATTCTTATATGATGTTCTTTTGATGGTGTATGATGGATTTATGAATGCATTTATTTTCGATGATGTATGCATTATTATTATGACTAACAGATCTATTTTATGCCACCTTATGATATGCATATGTATTTATGTGATGTGCAATGATGTTGTCTATATGATGATCTATTTGTGTTGATACAAATGGGATGATCTAATATGTGATATGGATTTGAATATGTAAAATGATATGTATATATGGTGTACATGCGAAATGATATTTTACCTATAATAATGTATGCATATATGCTTTGCTTGTACTAAATTTTGTACGTTTATGATTATGTGGAATGATTTATGCAATGAGTGATTTATGATATGGATAATGTAATATGGATGCGATGGTCGTGATATGATGTAAATGAGATGGTGTAATGCAAATGAGATGGTTTTTCTAAGATGCGTAGAATAACAAGTGTTGTTACCCTAAACTTAGTAAATGATGATGTATTGTATGTAATGCATTTAATAGGATGCAATGGTATGTTAATGCAAAGTGATATGATGATGCGCAGTGTAATATGAACATAATGTGATGAAATGATGTCATGATGTTATGCAATTATGTATGCAAATGAATTAAATGCTTGTATACTTATTGTGTATGATTTATGCGAATAAGTGGTAATGTGAAGTGGTTATGAAATGCTTACGCAGATGTTATGTGATGATTTATGTGATAGATGTATTATGATGCAAAGACTGGATGCAATGTAATGAAATGGATGCCCCTATCTATGAGAAATTCTTATGATGACATGATTGCAATGCATGTGTCTTCTATATGATATGTTTATGCTATAGCTAATGATTTATGGATGCAGGATCAATGACAATGATGATGGTGAACAACTGCCACAGTACCTTGTTAGTGTGGTTAGCAAGGAAAGAAGAAATCATTTCAACAAGACACAAGATGATGCAAATGGTGATGATGATGATGATTACTTGCCGAGGAATTGGGATTTTCAAAGGGCCAAATTTTCTTATGTTTGATAACACACGTGGTACGATGCATCGAGGTATATAAAACCAGGATGGTGTGGTACCTAGTGAGATGTACTTTGACTTGAAAAATAGATAGGAGTATCCTTGTTCACACTTGACATACAAAAACCTTGCTAGGATGCACCTCAGAAGTTTCAAAAATTTCAGACCAAAACATGGAAAGGTATAACCAATCAATGCAATTGTCAACAAGCTATCCAAAACATCCTCCATACATACCTAATAAAGCAAGTATTCACCGAGGTTATATTATAAGAACGTCCAACAAACATAGTAGACAAAAAGATAATGATCGTTGCCCCCAGTCCTATTTCTCTAAATCCTCTTTTGGGATATCATTGAGAAGTCCTTGGAATGAGTACAAACAAGATAAGTCAAAAGATAAAGAAACAGTAAACAAACAAGTTGATGCTCTTCAATACCACTAACCAAAAGAAATGTGTTTTCAAGGATAAGAATCAAAACTATTGCCAAAAGATAATGCCCATTGTAGGAAGGATACATCCTAGGACATGTTAGTGGCTGATGACACATCATTTTGTATATCCAAAGTGTTCTTTCTGATAAATAATGCCCATTGTAGGAAGGATTCATCCTAGGACATGATGCTATTAAATGATTGATATGGGACCGATTGAATGATAGACTATCAACACAAATAATTGACCAACTTATTTACACACTAACTTAGACCTAAGACTTGATGATTTTGAGCTTTCAATTTTGACTTGCTAGACTTGTTTCCGATTATTTCACCAAAGGTTGAGGATGACGATCAGTTTATTATGGATGGTGTTATTGCGGATGCAAGCGAGATGAGATGGATGGATTTTTTCAAATACTTGGATTTTTTTGATGTTTTATAATGTTTTGAGGCTGTTTTTGGTATTTTTTGAGATTTTGACCAAGAGACTAACCTAAAGACCTATCCTAGGGTCCTCGGGGGCTAATCAACAAATTAGCCTTGCCTACGTTATACATGCAGAGACCACATAGTTCGAACCAACGACTTGACCGATTTATAGATGAAGATATACATGATGAAATGTCAGCTTATTATGATGGACTCCTATAGGACTGACCTAAATGTCTCAAGGGATGATCAAAGATCAACCTTTCCTATGTTCAAGCTCAGAGATGATGTAGTTTGACAAGATGACTTTGTTTTTTGGATTTTGATGATTTTTTGACCTTTTTTGGGATTTTGATATGTTTTGATGTTTTTGTATTTTTTGATATGAGGACTTTAAGATGATACATGAATCTGATCTGATAAGAACATGCCCCCCAACATGATGCAACAGACTACTTTGAGAAAGGTAGGACAAACTAACCTTGAGGATGGGTCGAGTAGTACTAGGAGGGATCATGATACGAAGACAAGACCAAGCTATGGTGCAAATGTGAGTGGATGAGTGATGGATGGAGATCTAGATGTGATGGATGATGGATGGATGATGCAGAACAAGCTGTAAAGATCCAGATGGATGGAAAGTGTTTATTTATGCAAGCCGCCTATTTGCTAGGTTTTCACCAAGGTACTTGTCCAAAGTGCCACCAAAGTGGTTTTCACTAGAGGATGATTTTTTTCTTTACTATTTTCAATCCTTTTTCTGATTTTTTTGGATTTTTTGCTTTTTTGATTTTTTTGTTGTTGTCACCAAGATGCCTGTTTGCCAAGTTTTCACTGAAGTAACCATTTTTTTAGGAAATTTTCTGATTTTTTTGGATATTTGGTTCTATACCTTGAAAGATTTAGGCATAAAACTTTTTAAGATGAGAGCTATTCAATGGCTCCTACAGAGGTTCCCCTTCGAGTGTTGATAGCTGATATGCCCCTGATTTGTAACTTGATATTATGACAAACGGTCCCAACCAATTGGGTTCAAACTTTCCTTTGTTGTTTGGGTTTGGGACATTCTTTTAATTCTCCTTTAATACTAGTTCTTCGACTTGGAACGTCTTGCTTCTGATTTTCTTATTGCAGCTCCTTTTGAGTCTATTCTGATAGACTTGCAAATGATTCAAAGCATCAATACATCACTCATCCAGTAGCTCTAGCTCATTTAGTCTTGATACTTGGTACTCTTCATCCATGATGAGGTTTTGCAGTGATATCCTGAGGGATGGGAGCTCGATCTCAATAGGGAGTACGACTTCTGATCCGTAGACCAAGGAGAAGGGTGTGGCGCTAGTGGGTGTGCGGATGCTGGTTCGATAGGCCCAAAGGGCAGGATTAAGCTGTAGGTGCCAGTCATGACCTATGTCATTGACTATTTTCTTGAGGATTTTCAGAATGGTCTTGTTTGTAGCTTCTGCTTGGCCATTGCCTTGGGGATAGTATGGGGTAGAGAAGTGATGTTGGATTTTGAATTTCTCACATAAGTCACGAACCTCCTGATTCTTGAATGGTGTCCCATTATCTGAGATAATGGCTTGTGGGACACCATAACGACATATGAGATAATTTTGGATGAACTTTGAGATTTGCTTCCCAATTATGTACATCATGGGTATGGCTTCCACCCACTTAGTAAAGTACTCCATTGCGGTTATGATGAATTTATGGCTGTTAGATGAGGTGGATGTGATTTTCCTAATGAGATCGAGGCCCCACTACGAAAAGGGCCATGGTGTGATGATAGGATGAAGCTCTTGAGCTGGAGCATGGATGAGGTCCCCATGCTGTTGACATTGTAGACACTTTCTGGCATAGTCATGTGCTTCTCATTCCATTGTGGGCCAATAATACCCCATCTTTAGCAGTTTCTTAGCTATGGTCATTTCGTTCGAGTGCGAACCACAAATACTGTTATGTACTATGGTTAGAGTAGTTAATGCATCCTCAACATTTAGGTAGTGTAGTAGGGTTCCTTCTATATTCCTATGGTATAGAGTATCCCCTAGGATGACAAATCTAGATGCCTTTTTTACAAAGGTTTGCTTTAAGTTTGAGGGTAGATCAGCGGGCATGATTTCTATGCGAAGATATGTATAGATGTCATGATACCAAGAATCACTAGGACCAATGATTTCACACACAAATTCTGATTCTGGTACCTCGAATGTAGGTATGAGAAGCTGCTTAATTAGAAATTCATATTTTGGAGTATTGTGAGGGATATCCAATAAGGACCCAATTGTCGCCATAGCGTCTGCTGCTCTGTTGTTAGTTCTAGGAATTTACTCAAATGTTATTTTGATGGACTCCTTAAGGGTCTCCACCAATTTCTTATATGGAGTGATCTTGTCATCCTTGGTCTAGTATTCATAATTTACTTGATTTATGATCAATTGAGAATCCCCATATACCCTGAGAGCTATGATTTTCCACTACACTGCTATTTTGAGACCTATGGTTAAGGCCTCATATTGTACAATATTATTAGTGCAAGGAAATGCCAGTTTGTAGGACCTTGGTTTGCAATCCCCTTGTAGGGTGATAAAGAATATGCTAGCTCTTGATCCATGCTGTGTGTATGAATCGTCAAATTATAGTTTCCAATGGTCAGCTATATTGAGATTAAAAATGGATTCATCAGGAAACTCTGAGATGAGAGGGTTTCTCTGAATAGATTGGTTCATTTTCTAGTTGATCTGCAATAACTTGACCCTTGATTACTTTCCGATGAACATACTCAATGTCATACTCTAACAATATCATTACCCATTTGGCCATTCTTCCCGTGAGCATTTCCTTTGATAGTAAATATTTGATGGGATCAATTTTGGTGATGAGCTTCATCTTGTGTGCCAACATGTAATGTCTGAATTTTTGTGATGCAAACACTACTACTAGGCATGCCTTCTCGATGAATGAATAGTTTAATTCATGCCAACCATTGTTCTGCTGATATAGTAAATAGCCCTTTCTGTTCCATTTTCGTCATGCTAAGCTAAGAGAGCTCCAAGGGTTGTTGTTGTTGCTGATACATAGAGAATCAATGGTTTCTTTGGGATGGGTGGAATTAAGACTGGTGGTGTTAGTATATATTCTTTGATTTTGTTAAATGCCTCTTCACACTTGGAATCCCATTTGTATGCTACTCCCTTGTGGAGTAGGTGAGAATATGATTTTTTTTTTGTTTTCCAACTACGCTATAAATATTCGAATGGATTGGATTCTACCTTGGAGGCCTCTCAATTGTTTTAATGTCTTTGGTGCTTCCATTTTGAGGATTTATTTTAATTTTTCTAGATCCACCTCGATACCCCTCATTGATACTATATATCCTAGTAGTTTACCTAATTGTACGCCGAAGATGCACTTCTTTGGGTTTAGTTTGACTTTGTATTTCTCCAGTCTGTCAAAGATGGCACTTAGGGTCACTATGTGATCTTGTCTCTTTCTAGACTTAGTCAGGATGTCGTCAACATAGTCCTCAACTGTTTTATGGATCATATCATGGAAGATCAATGTCATAGCCCTTTGATATGTTGCTCCTGCATTCTTTAGACCGAATGGCATAATGTTCCAATAGTAAGTCCCCCATGGACAAGTGAAAGCTGTCTTGTGATAATTCTCTTTTGCTATCATGATTTGATTGTATCCTGAAAAATTTGTCCATTAGTGATAGCATCTCATGTCCTGTTGTCATGTCTACTATCATGTCAATATTTGGAAGTGGGAAGTCATCTTTTAGACATGCTTTGTTCAAATATTTGAAGTCTGTGCAGATTCTAATGGCTCCATCAGGTTTTGAAATAGGTTCCAAGTTTGATACCCATTCTGGATAATCTACCGGTCAAATGAATCCTGCATTTAACAACTTTTTTAGCTCCATTTTGACTAATAAGGTGATCTGAGGATGCATTTTTCAAAGCTTTTGTCTAACAAGCTTTGCTTCTAGATATATTGCTAAGTGGTGGACTATAGTTTCTGGATCAAGGCCTGGAATGTCAACATAACTCCATGCAAAGTTTATGTCTTTCCCTTAGGAGGGCTACTAGGAGCTCCTATTCTTTTGATAATAGTGACTCCACGTAAAATGTGATATGTGGGGTCTCCTCTATTCCTAGGTTGACCGGATTGAATTTTTCTGCCAAGACTACTGACTTTTCCTAATGCAGAGCTCTTAAAGGAAGATTGAATCCCCCATCCTCGGGCACCTTGGAGAGGTTTTCATCGTTGGATGCATCCTTTCTTTTTACTTTTTTCTGGTCAGAGAGTGCCACAATGTGTTTTTCACTCAAGGACTTGGATATTATTCTTAAATTTTCACTTTTGCGACTGAGGGATTCAATCATTTCCCCATAATAGGCATGCGTGTCCAACCCTATTATAAACCCTGCTTTGTGATCCCCATCCAGAATGTTATCCTGCAACCCCATGAATTCCAAGAGCGCCTCATCGTTTTCAAACGTATCAAGAATTGGTGGTCCTCGTTGGTCATAGTCGATCAATTGGGGGTATATTAAGCGGATTTCATGATCTTGATGGTTTGTTTCAAAGGAAAGGGTGCTAATCATGCAAAGGGCAGTATCCTCAAATATCCTAGGTAGATTGGTCATGGTATCCTCGTCATCACTACTATTAGAAATGTTAGTTATAAATTTATGCATGTTTCTACCTATGGATATTGGTAAGTGTACTTCTGATGCGGTTGGCTGACAAGGTTTATTAACTACTCTAACTAGAGGACTTTGGCCATGTATGGTTATACTCAGAGGGGTACATCCAAGGCCAATATTTGTTATCAGTCGCATCTCTGGCATGATAGGTATTATAAGCCCATTGTCATTTTGTCCTAGTCTTTGATTTCTGTCATAGCCCATTGCGAGCATCATTTGTAGACCCTTGCTTCTTTCATCCATTGGTAAGTTAGTTACCGGTCTTTCATCTTGATATAGCATATGTGATGGATCTTCCTCAATAACCTCCTGGCCAAGGTCTCCCCAACTTGTGAATTTGGGATAGTCTTCAGGAGACATTTGTGATGTGGAAGCTTGATTTTCTTGTGGACATCCCTGTATCTAGGAGATTGTGGTAACTCTCCTACCACAAAAGCATTGTTAGGGAGCTTGTATCTACCATAACTATCATCCTAGATGATGAGCTTAATGTTAGAGATGGTGGGAATGACAAGTGTCTCTATCACAGAAGTGGATGCGAGGGTGGCGGGATTGATGTATGATGTGGATGGGCCTTCATCATTTTTTGGTACTTGAGGAATTTTGTAATACTTTGCTTCAAGATTCTTGCAGTATGAGAAAGGTTCGGGATCTCTATGAATGGTGACCTCTTGTCCCTCATGTGTGAATTTCACACCTTGATGAAAGGTAGATGCTACTGCCTTCATTGTGTGAATCCACAAACGTCCCAAAAGGATGTTATATGGTAGGTCAAGGTCCAAGACCTGGCAAGTGGTTTCCATAAGAGCTAGCCCTACTTGAATAGGGAGTTTGATCATGCCTTGAGACACTCTTTCTTGATCTTCATATGCCCTTGTTGTGACGCCTTTTCCTTTGTTAATAGAGTCCTCAGGGATTTTCAATTCTTTGATGAGGCTGAGAGAACATATATTCAAACCCACACCTCCATCCATGAAGACCCTTTTGACTTCGCTCTTGTGTACTATGACTTCCAGGTGAAGCACATGGTTGTGAGATGGTTGAGTGGAGAAATCCTGGTCAGAGAATGTGAGGAGATTAGGCGTAATGATATTTTTTACCATAGCTTGGAATTGCTCCACATCAAGGTCTACAGGGATAGTGGATGAGGCTAACACTTCTTCAAGGATTTTCCTATGGGCAGATGAGATTTTTAGCAACTCCATAATGGAGATTTGTGCTGGTGTTCTCTTGAGTTGATCTAGGACATTGTAGCCATTAGGAATAGATCTAGATGTAGGGACTATTTTTTTGGGATGATCCTGCGATGGTGACTCCACAATCAGCTTGGGCGCCTTTGATGGTGATGATTGTGCAGTATTCATCTAGGGAGGCAACGATAGTTTTGTACACATGATTTGTTTGAGTGCATTTTCATTTATCATTGTTGCTTTTATTTCCTTTGTTACCATGATTAGGCATCAGATTCATGTATATCTTAAGGTCTTGGTTTCTTGTGGGCTATTCCACATTTATGATTCTTTTATTGATGATATCTTGAACAATGTTTTTCAATCTCATGCAACTGTTTGTGGTATGGCCTTTGATTTTATGGAACTCGCAAAGTTGATTCTCGTTATACCAAGGAGGTTTTACATCCGGTTCTTGCTAATTCTCAAATGTAGGTGCTTTGATGAGTTTTTCGTCTATGGGATTTTTCATGATGTCCTCAAGTGGCTCCCCCAAAGTGGTGTACTTTCGCTTGGGATAACTCTTGCATTGGGGTGGTCCTCTTTGGTCATTGAGATTATTGATTGTTTGATTTTTGTTTGGTTGGTGTATCGTGTGATGATTATTTTGGATTTGTGGTGTGGGTATGTTTTGGCAAGGAGCACTAATGACCACCTTGGCATCGACGATACCATCATTAGTAATGTTTTTGTTCCTTGCCCATGTGTGAGGTTTATCATTATAATTGGATGGTGGACTATTGTTTTGTTGTTCGGGGTATGATTTTGATCCCGTTGGTTGAGTTATGAGGGCTTGTTCAATACTGAGCACCTTAGGGATTAATTGATCATATGTGGTGATTCCTTGAACCTTGAGATGAAATTCCAAGAGGCCGTCAAGGTTGGTGATGATGGTGCAAACTTGTTCTTCTGGAATGGTCCACTTGCTCCGATTGGCCTTGGATCACCATCATTGTAAGAATGAAGCAAATGATTCACCCTTACCCTATTTTAGAGTTGAAGGTTCTTCTAGACTAACATCCATTACAATGTTGCATGCGTAGTTTTTAATGAATGAGTCTATAATTTCTTGAAATGTTCTAATGCTTGAAGGTAAGTGAGAGAGCCATTCCATAGCATGGCCCTCCAAAATCCTAGGAAATAGCCGCATCAGATAAGTATCATTGTATACGATTTCCATGCAATGAACCTGGAATTCCCTGATGTGATCTTCAAGGTTTCCCATCCCATGATATTTGTCAAACTTGGGGATCTTGAATACCTTGGGGAATGGTTTCATCACTAGGCTCCTGTCAAATGGATACGAACACAAGTTGCTTGGTGTTTTTGTTGTTCACCCTAATTGAAGATCCAACACTTGTTACGAGAGTAATCTGATCTGTGTTGTTACGCCATTTTGTGGATTGGGGGGTGGGATGAAGGTGTTTTGAGGTGTTTCAATTGTGGGTTGGGTGGGTGTGTTGTTCAATGGTATCTGTATGTTATGCCGAGCTAGGTAGGCTTCCACCTACTTTTGTATGAACAACACCTATTGTTGATCTTGTTGTTGCTGCACTAATATTTGTCCTTGTTTTTGTTTGTGGTTTTCCAATAATGCTTTTTGTTGTGCTTTTTGTTGTTCCCACAACACTTGCTATTGGGCTGCTAATTCGGCTACTTCTTGTTGCTCTTGATATTCCTTAATTGCTTGTTGATATGCTTGCAATTGTGTTGTTTGTCTTTGTGCAAGAAGTTGTGCCTACGTTTGTACTTGTGCTGCTTGTTGTTGTAATAGAGCTTGTGCTTGAGCAACCTTTTGTGCTTGTAGTGCTTGCAATGATTGCATGGCTTGGGCAACTTCTTGTTGTTGTTGTTGTAATAACGCTTGGGCTTGTTGTGCTTGTAATGTGGCTTGTGCTATTTGAGCAGCTTGCGTAGCTTGGGCGGCTTGCTGAATAGCTAGTTGTGCATATTTTTGTTTTTGCACTTGTTGGAATCCTCTTTGGAAAGTAGCTTGCAATGTCGCATTATATTGGCTTGATGTGATGGATGTTGGTGGTGGTGGGGCTGGTGGTGGATTATGAATGGCATTTGATAATGTTGTGTTGGTGTTTTGAGTTATGTATGGTGGTGTTGATGTGGTTGGTCCTTGGGAGATCATGCTTTGCGATGTTAGGGGTGTTTTTGATGATGTTGCAATTGTTTGTGCATTTTTTTTCTATTGTTGCGATATCGATGACAAGTTTTGAGTGTTTGGGATAATGCTTTGATTGATGCTTGGGATGTTTGTTTGATTTATACTTGATAGAGGGGGAAGCCCTAAACCAAGGAGTGATGTGGATGATGATGGTAATGGTGGGAAAGGTGGAAATGTGAGGGGGGAAAGTTCTTGCAAAAATTTTGTGGTGTCAAAGATGCCCCCTGGTCCGAACATGTATCCTTCCTCTTGCAAATTTGTGAGGAGAGGAGTTTGAGGTGCTGCGTGAAAAAAATGATGATGATGGACCATGATGGAAAGTGAGAGGAACATTCTTATCTAATGGGTTTTCGAGTATGTTTTGTTCCAAGGTGGTATTTGCATCCATGTTTTGGTTATTAACAAGGGGGTGTGTTTGAATAGCATTGAGAAATGCATTTCAATTATTAACATTGGGTTGGGTTGGTGATCCGGTGGATATTTTTAGTGAAAATTGAAGTGTCTCATTTCTCTCTAGAATCTACACCATCAGAGATAGCTCTGCATTATGATTCCAATGCAACTTGAACGGAGCGAAAAGGAGTCTGTTTGCACAAGTTATGGCCAGTCAAACCTTGGGTCAAACTGGGATCAGAGGGCGTCCAGAAGGCAAAAAAATGATGTCGTCAAAAGTTGTCAAAGTTGGCATCATCACAAAGAGCTCGTTGAGACGATTCTGATGGTGTTTGTTTCATCGAAATCCGACATCGTAGGCGCAAGATATTGTCAGTCAAAGTTCGTGCAAGGAATGTTGACTTTTGACCATATGGAATGCTGACGTCATCATTCCGTACTGTATGGACAGTGAAATGGACCAGTCAGAATCTGACACGTGGCATCCACATCAGCATTGTACAGACCAATCAGCAACTGACACGTGGCATCTGTATGTGGGTCAGTAGTATAGTGTCCAGTCAGCATCGCGTCGGATTCGAGTCAGCATACAGTCAACTTCCACATCATCATCCAATTGGTAGACACGTCGGCATCCAGTCACCACTATCAGCAAATCAGAAGTTGACACGTGGCACCTCCTCGGCGTGCCACATGGTCTTCTAAATCCTTCGGCGGTTTGGATGTTTGTTTGGTAAAATGTTTGTTATGGGGCTCAACCCCGTGACCTATTGCGAGCGCGCCAGCTATCTGCCATTACACCAAAGCCAATGCTCATAACTGTGTATGGTGAGTGGTTAGTTTTGTTATATTTATTTTTGGAGTTTTTTTAAAAAAAAAAACTACTGGGAGTTGAACCCGGAACCGCCGGGTTCAACAAAATCATTAGCCACCGTTACACCCTGCGGGAAATTCTATATTAGAATGGGTCGTGGTTTTAAAACCATTTAATTAGGTCGGATCCCCAACTAATAACCTTAAAATGGCTAAGTTTTATATTTTAAATAAAAAAAACAAATAAACCCCAACAATAAAGCTTGAATAAAGATAAAATTTAAATGGCTTAAATCAATTATTTGTGATTTTTACATGTAAATGGGGGATTTTTAATGATTTTTATGTAAATAAAGGGAGATTTGAAGATTTTTATGTATTTTGGAGAGATAAGGTGAATATTGTAAAATCATTTGGTTATGAGCCAAATTGAGTAATTTTTTTGTATTTAAAGGGGTGAAAGGGAGAGAGTTAGGCTAAGTGTGATTTGAAGTGTTTTTGGAGGAGAATTTTGGCTAGGTGTTTTGTCTAAGCGTTTTGGAAGGAATTTCTGGTGAAGCGAGAGGAGGCTATTCTGGAGATTTTATTCTTCATTCCTGCACTTCGAAAAGTGGCGTTGTGCGGATAGGGGTGATTTTGTAACTCATTGTACTTGATTTTGGAGATTAATCAGATCGGTCGTACTCTATTGGAGCCGACCCAGAGACGTAGTCACATTTGTGGCAAACTCCGTAATCAAACTATGTTTGCATCTCTCTCCTTCTTTCTTTCACTTTCTTTCATTCTGTTATTATCACCCCTTCATTTTTATTATTTCCATGAGTTAATTTTTTTCTAATTAACTTGGATAAATCTTTGTAAAAGTTAAGCATTTCAATACTGCAAATAGTCTAGATCCTATACAGATCAGTTGGTATCAGAGCTCAGTTGACTATTATTGCAATTATTTGTTTCTTGAATGCTAACGAGATCCAGGATTCAGAAGGGTGAAGGCAAGCTCGAAGACTTTGATCCTGAGATCGGGAAGCGAAGATCTTTTCCGAAGATGTCCTTGTCTGGAATGGAGGTTCCTGAAGAAATCAATGAGCAGGAGTTTTGAAGAGCATTCCTCGAGATGAAGGCTAAGGTGGACATTCTTTTTCAAGAGAGACAAGAACGAAAGGAACGTGAAGAAGGTTCGTCGAAGCAAGAAGATCGCAAAGACAAGAAAGAGGAACAACATGGAGATGGTGGCAAGCAAACAGATCACCCCATTTCTTCTTCTCCTCCCTCTTCTCCTTCTTCTCCATCTTCTCCTCATTCTACTTCTTTTAATCCTTTCAAGAGTGGGTATAAGCCTAAGATCAAGTTGGATGTAAAATTTGATTTACCAAAGTATTGTGGTGAACTTAATGCTGAAAAATTGGATGATTGGATTCAACAAGTAGAAGTCTATTGTAGAGTCCAGAACCTATTAGATGATGTTGATAGGATCCAATTAGCTACTCTTCATTTAGGAGGTATAGCATTAACCTGGTGGGAGAGTAAGTCTAAGGCAGAAGTTTCACAGCATGGTAGAGTTAGTTTAACTTGGGCAGAGTTTGTTAATGCTCTTAAGAAGCAGTTTTATCCCCTAGGCCATATGCAATAGTTAATGATGGACTGGCAAATGTTTAGGCAAGGGAAAGGTCAAACTGTCCAAGAGTACACCCATGAATTCAGGAAAAGGGCTATTGCTTTGAATGTTCCTTTGTACACCCAGGACACTTTGTTGAAGTACATAGGAGGTCTGCATTCCTACCTTAGACATTCCATTTTGGTTTTGAACCCTTGTAATTTGGATGAAGTGTCTGTTCAAGCTATACACTTAGAGTCAAGGGGAAAGGGTTCTTTCATTGATAATGATAACTCTGTAAAGAAATCTTCTAAGGCTGTAGAGATAGGGAAAGGAAAGAAGGCAGCTATAGTCAAGAAGGATGGCAAGCTTTCTTGCTCTCATTGTGACAAGAAGGGTCATGATGAAGATCACTGTTGGAAGTTGCATCCCGAATTGAGGCCTAAGTGGGCTCAGAAACGTAATCAGAAACAAAAAGGTAAGGAGAAAGCCACGAATGTTGTTTTGGATCTTGGTTCAGATTCAGATGATGAGACTAAGATAACAGCTATGGGTTTGAAAGGTAAAGCTCCTATTTCTAGTGTTTCTATTCATAGTTGTGCTTCTACTTCTACAGTTAATGATTTCTCTGAAGATGTGAAAAGGAATGAGTTGTTTCATTTAAGGGTTGTTGCTAAGAACACTAAAATTTATGCACTCATAGATAGTGGTTCTCAAGTTAACTTGATTTCAGAAAGTGTTGTAAAGAACTTGGGATTAAAAACTACACAACATAAGAAACCTTATCCACTAGGTTGGATTTGTGAAAATGATAAGTTGCAAGTAACAAAACAATGCATCTTAAGGTTCACAATCACTAGTAAATTTGTGGATGAAGTACAGTTTGATGTGGTTCCACTGGATATCTGTGGGATAGTGCTTGGTATCCCTTATTTATATGATCGGAAATCAATTTTCTATAGGGAAAATAATCATTATCACTTGTTTAAAGATGGCATTCAGTATATTGTACATTCTCTTAGGATTAAGAATGGTCGTTCTTTTGCAAACATAGGGCAGTTAAAGAGGGTAATTAATGCAAGTAAAGAGTTAACTCTTATGTTTGTCAGTACAGGTGGTTCTACACTTGAACTTGGAGTAGCTAACTAGGGTCAGATGTTGCAGGACGCACCCACAGTATAGCATCAGGGAATGATGATCGAAAGCATTAATGGTTCCTTGGGTAAAAATGTTCCAGTTGTGAAGGATCGATATGTTGTTGACTTATTCTCTTTCATTTCTGCATTGATGTTCAGCTTGATGCTAGTCAATTTTTGTTGGTTAGTGGCTACGACAATTGATGTAGATTCTTATGGAAGTGATAGAATAGTGTTTATGTTCAACAATGTTATTGCAGTCTTCATTGTGCTTGTGAGCTAGGTATACAGATGTACAGAGGATACATGAACAGTGGGGAGGCCAAGTCCTCACTCAATGTCAGAGTAAATGCCACTTTTGGAGGTCCAAAAGGTCTTCAGTGGGGAGGCCTGATCCGGTGGATATTTTTAGTGAAAATTGAAGTGTCTCATTTCTCTCTAGAATCTACACCATTAGAGATAGCTCCACGTCCTGATTCCAATGCAACTCGAACGAAGCGAAAAGGAGTCCGTTTGCACAAGTTATGGCCAGTCAAACCTTGGGTCAAACTGGGATCAAAGGGCATCTAGAAGGCAAAAAAATGATGTCATCAAAAGTTGTCAAAGTTGGCATCATCACGAAGAGCTCGTCGAGATGATTCTGATGGTGTTTGTTTCGTCGAAATCCGACATCGTAGGCGCAAGATATTGTCAGTCAAAGTTCATGCAAGGAATGTTGACTTTTGACCATACGGAATGCTGACGTCATCATTCCGTACTATATGGACAGTGAAATGGACCAGTCAAAATCTGACACATGGCATCCACATCAGCATTGTATGGACCAATCAGCAACTGACACGTGGCATCCGTATGTGGGTCAGCAGTATAGTGTCCAGTCAGTGTCGCGTCAGATTCCAGTCAGCATACAGTCAACTTCCACATCATCATCCAATTGGCAGACATGTCGGAATCCAGTCACCACTATTAGTGAATCAAAAGTTGACATGTGGCACCTCCTCGGCGTGCCACGTGGTCTTCTAAATCCTCTGGTGGTTTGGATGTTTGTTTGGTAAAATGTTTGTTATGGGGCTCGACCCCATGACCTATTGCGAGCGCGCCAGCTACTCTGCCATTACACCAAAGCCAATGATCATAACTGTGTATGGTGAGCAGTTAGTTTTGTTATATTTATTTGTGGAGTTTTTTTTTTTTTTAAAAACTATTGGGAGTTGAACCCGGAACCGCCGGGTTCAACAAAATCATTAGCCACCGTTACACCCTGTGGGAAATTCTATATTAGAATGGGTCGTGGTTTTAAAACCATTTAGTTAGGCCGGATCCCCAACTAATAACCTTAAAATGGCTAAGTTTTATATTTTAAATAAAAAAAACAAATAAACCCCAACAATAAAGCCCGAATAAAGATAAAATTTAAAGGGCTTAAATCAATTATTTGTGATTTTTACATGTAAATGGGGGATTTTTAATGATTTTTATGTAAATAAAGGGAGATTTGAAGATTTTTATGTATTTTGGAGAGATAAGGTGAATATTATAAAATCATTTGGTTATGAGCCAAATTGAGTAATTTTTTTGTATTTAAAGGGGTGAAAGGGAGAGAGTTAGGCTAAGTGTGATTTGAAGTGTTTTTGGAGGAGAATTTTGGCTAGGTGTTTTGTCTAAGCGTTTTGGAAGGAATTTTTGGTGAAGCGAGAGGAGGCTATTCTAGAGATTTAATTCTTCATTCCTGCACTTCGAAAAGTGGCGTTGTGCGGATAGGGGTGATTTTGTAACTCATTGTACTTGATTTTGGAGATTAATCAGATCGGTTGTACTCTATTGGAGCCGACCCAGAGACGTAGTCACGTTTGTGGCGAACTCCGTAATCAAACTCTATTTGCATCTCTCCTTCTTTCTTTCACTTTCTTTCATTCTGTTATTATCACCCCTTCATTTTTATTATTTCCATGAGTTAATTTTGTTCTAATTAACTTGGATAAATCTTTGTAAAAGTTAAGCATTTCAATACTACAAATAGTCTAGATCCTATACAGATCAGTTGGAGCAAACGATGTCATGATTTGTGGAATTTTTTGAGTAATATTTTGGGATGTAGATGAGATGGGAATAGTGGATGATATGGGAGGAAAATATGTCTCCACTATTGTACTCATGTCAAAATCCAAAGGTAATTTGGTCCCTTGTTTTGCTAGTTCAAGCATGTATAATGAAGGGTTGAGCCTCATCATGATGTTGATGATTTTATGGTTTTCCAGATTTTGGAGCATTTCAGTTATTTCCTCATGAGACATCCCAAAGGTAAGATCCTCTCCTTGGTTTTCCTCTTGTGGATTTTGTGATGAGATGTTTAAAGGATTGCTTGAGTTGGCAGGATTCATTTCAATGTTTGTTTGGCTGAGATCACTTGAAGCAGGTGTTTCTTTGTTGGCTTCCATGCTCTTCTTGTATTGAGATCTAGTTTGAATCATAAAACGAGGATCAATTTTCAAGAATCTCTTGATTCTTTGGATTGATCCTTGTCCAAAGTAGAAAATTTTAGGGTATCTTAAGGATCAAGAGATGATATGATGATGATGTAAGGGATGTGAATGTTATGGTTTTTTGATAAATCTTAATGGGAGATGCTAGGCTTTTGGGACTTTCAGAATTTTTATTTTGATTTGATTTTGGATTTTGGATTTGTCCTTGATTTTGATATTGATTGCTTTTTAATTTGAACAAAAAGACCCTAAGATGTTGGATGATTTATCTAAGGGATAGATTTGTTCGAAGGATGATAATTTGAATATGTGCAGGGAGAAGGATGCATCTACCCACACCTATTCAAACAAGATGATAGTTTCACTAAGCATATGAAGAAGGATTCATATATATATACTAAGCTAAACAAGATGATTTTGATAACTTTGAATAAGCATATGCAAAAGGATGCATCTACACATACCTAGCCAAAGGTGATTTTGATAAAGTTCTCAAGGATTTAGTCTCAATGATTTTGATGATTTTGATTTTGCCAAAAAACCTAGTATTAAGGATAATTTCAAGATTTCTTCAAAAGGTGATGGTGAGATTATTTTTGTTTTTATTGATGAAGGATGGATGAAAATATTTTGATTTTCTTTTTATCCTAAGATGAACCTAAAAAAGACACTTTGTTTGCTTAGACCTAGGTATTGAAGAACATGCAAATGCTTCTTAGAGACCTTTATAACTAAAGAATGATACACTTTCAGATTTCCAACCAATGACATTTGCTTTGGACTTTTTCAAGAATTGTGAGGCTTCAACACACATGAAAGTTCATTTTTCTTAGCTTTGCTTAATGGCTTCATTTTACCAAAACCACTTTCTTTGATTAAGTTTTCAAACTAAGATGTCCAATGTCTTAATTTCTTCAAACCCCACAAAGTATTTTGTGTGGAAATTTGATGAAATCAAGGCAAGGGTTTACCTATTGTTTACTAAAGTAGACAAATTGAGATGTAATCCAATGTTTAGAAACCTCTGAGGATGTGTATCCCAAGGGAAAACAATAACATATGGATTGAGTCAATTGTATTTGTCTCCAAAAGGGTTTGAAATTTGGATGATGATGTTAAGTGTTTGTTTTCGATCAAGCAATGTATTTTGTAACTCAAGAATAAGTACAACCCTATGGGTGTGTAAGACAATATTTGTTGGATTCCCACTTGGACAAGTCCAGGTATGCTTATCTTTAGTGAATGGTTAGATGCTTGACCCCACTGGCTCCCCTCCATGGCACTCACTTATACGGGGCAGCCAATCATCAACACCCATGAAACTCCCATGGCATGTTTTCTATTTCTACTAAAAGACCATAAAAGTGTGGGGTGGTTTTAGAATGATCGTTCTTGCACCAACAAATAGATTAAAGGATTTTGGAAAATTCTAGCACATGGGTTTTAATAAGGACTTTTCGTTCATGGAGATTGACCCTTACAACAAGAGTCCCGTTTCAGATCCATCTTGTCAGAATCAACCACGTGATATTGGCGTTTACTCCAATACCCACATTTATATACTAGTTGGAAATACTCTTGGCTTTAGAGTGTTACCGGTTGAGTTGTTTCCTTGGGTGAGTATTTTTTCCCCAAGGCAGGCCCTCTAGGATAAACAAAAGCAAGTGAAAACAATATTCGTAACTCGATCAATCTTTGTTGGCAACAAAGAGAGAGAATATACACAATAATTCCCCCACTCACACTCGCACAAGATGTTCAAATTTTAAACCCAAATCGAGGTGTGGAGGTGATTTCTTTGTCTCACCCTAAAGTCATGAAAAAGGCCTTTTGATTCTCAAGATCGCTGTAAAGCATGAGAGAAGTGCATACATCCTTTTTCAATTCCTTTAGTTTAAGTAAGCCTTCATGAGAAAAAAAGTTGTACTTGTTGTTTTTAAATCCACAAAGCAAAATGTGGGTTCTTTTTAAGCACCAAAAGACGAGTGAGAGATACCTTGTTCAATTGTTAATCCAATAAACAAAATCTAGTAAGTTGCATTCCTAATGTTCATTTTAGCCTTTACAAGAAGAAATTGAAAGATTCTTTTTAAACCCAAACGACATTAGTTGTCCTAAGAAAGAAATGATAAAAATTCCTTAAAAAGTGTTAAACAAACAGTAAAGTGTTTAAAAACACTTTGAATTTGTAGGATATCATCATCATCTTTCTTCTTCTTTTATTTTCGATTTCCAACCTACAAGGGAGAAAAAAAACTAGTTAGATTTATGAAAATACAGAGATAAAAATGCAGAAAACAGAAGAAAAATTGATCATTAATCAAAACGTACGTGCTAAAATTAAATTTCCCCTTTTTACTCCCTTCCAGCGTTGCAACTCGTAATTGTGTCACAGTTTGATTCCCAAGCAGTGCTCTCATAGCGTCGATTACCAGTCAGCATTGCTCTGTGTTGGGACAGAGAGCTCAACTACATTGCACTTTTCGCCCAGCATCGCAGTTTCCTTCCAGCGTTGCGGTTTGATATTTTTGAAAAACTTCTATGAGTCAACGAGTCTAGCGGCGAAGTTTATAATTAGAATTTTCTTGGTGGGATGAGTCCAGTGTCACACCTTGAGTTTCCTATGGTGCTATATAGTGATGCTGAAGAGATAGCGGCGCCAAAATAGTGACGTTGAGCTCCCAACGTTGGAATTTTCTGTGTATGAGCAAAACACGGAAATTTCAAGAAAAGATGAGAAAGAATGATATGCAACCCTCCTTCTAGCGCCAAATGTGTGAACCCCAATCTTGGTACCTTCAAAACAACAAGATTAAACAAGTTAAACAAGAGATTGCAAGCCAAAACAAGAATTCCCCATAAAATCCATTTACAAACTCAAAGTAGGAAAGAAAACAATGAAAGACATAACAAAAAGAACAAAATAGATTGAATCCTAATTTAAATGTGCAAACTCATGATCCCATGGGGGAATTGGTGCCAAATTGATGTGAAAATTGGCCTTTTCCCAATTCCTAAGATGCAAGCTTGAGATGTTGATGGTGATTGATCCACTTTGTTGATGAAAGATGAAAGCTCCAAGCCAAAAATATGCAAAAACCTAGCTAAGAACTCAATGGTGATGGATGAAAGTGGCTAAATATTTTAGCATAATAACTTTGCATATTTTGTGGATGCTCAAATGAAGACATGAGCTCTTTATTTATAGATGGAATTGAAGGATGAATGTCCAAATTTGAGCAATGTGGGACTAACATTCATCCAATGGCATGATGCCACTTGTCAAGCTATGATTGGGTGAAGGATGTGCAAGATTTGGGGAGTGTGCCAATAAATGCATATTTTTGAATTTAAAATTTGTTGAAATGACATGTAAGAGGGAAGGGAAAATGAAATAAATGCCACTTGGCTCAAGGAAAATGACATGTAATATGAAGTTATTGCCTTGTTGGATGTACATGTTGACTTGGAATTTTTGAATTCAAATTGAGAGAACATTTCAAAAGATGCCTTTGTGAGGAAAATAGGGATTTAATAAATGAATTAAATGTATTTTCATGTGCAAGTTGCATTATCTAGAGGATGGGACATGAGATGAGATTAAATTAATCAAGGGTTAATTAATTTAATGAGAGATGTTAGATGATGTGACCTATTCGACTCAAATCTATGGATTTATTTAAATGAAATAAGAGAAAAATATGATAAAGATTAATTAAATAAAGATTTTGATTTATTTAATTAAAAGGATACGATTGTTAGATTAAATAAAACAAGGTTTTAACTTATTTAATTTAATGGATAGACTTTAGAGATTTAATCGAATAAATTGATTATTTAATTGAACAGGGATAATTAGATCAGATGGATTGATTTAATTAACATAGGAGATTGAATTAATTAGATAAAATGATTTATTCAATTTAGAGAAGAATATTGATGAATTTAATTAGACAAGGAGATTTGATTAAATGGTTAGACTAAGGGATGATTCAGGATGAAACGATGTTAGTAAATTAGGATCAAGTGCACATTGTCAATTGATATATTTTATGTGTCTACATTTTTCCCCTCTTTGAAGCAATGCACTTATTGCATTGGTTCAAAGACTAAACGATCTTGATCGAAGCCAAAAAAAATTTATTTAAAAACTTGCCCCACTGTTGCATGGTGAGAGAAAACATGCCATTATAATGCCCCCTCGAGAGACTGGACAAAAATTTTAATTTTTGGGTGATCTCTCAAAAAAGAGGACAAAGTACCCAAAAGGTTCGAAAAGGCTCTAGGAGGCTAAAAAAATGTCTAAATGTGATAAAACGTTGAAAAAAAAGCCTCAACTAGACATAAACTGGTTCGGGGGTCCAAAACCCTAGTAGGACAGCCAAATAGGGTGAAAAAACCCTAATTTTTAGGCTTAAAAGGGGCCTAAGGGGTCACTTTCAAGTCATTTTCAAACACTTCCAATAGAAACCTTTAGATTTGAGCTCTGACATCTGGACGATATGGCTCAATGATAGCTTCCCCTGCATATTTTTGGTCAAGTTCGGATGTACTAGTGGCCACCTGGCATTGGGGCACCAGTAAGTGGTCCAAACCTAAGCTTCATTTTTTATTTATTACTTCAATTAATGCTTTCAAAGGTCGGTCCAACTATAGCGGCGCTATATAGCACTGCTCAAAAGTCAAACTACACCGCTCGGTGCTAAATAGTGTCACGACGGTGAAGTTTGGAGTTTGAAAACTCTGACACTGGGCTCAGGGTTGGCGGGGTAGTTCGGAAAGTGCGACGCAGTGGTCTCAATTTTGCTCAAAGTGCGCCACTGGAAGGGAAAGTGCACCGCGGCAGTGCGATTTTTCATTTTTTAATCCCTAGCATCAGAGTTTGATTAAAATTAAACTGTGATGCCATCATAGGTTGCACCACTGGGGAAGTTTTTTTGAATGCTCAATGAAGAATTTTTCAAAATTTTTAACATGGTGACCTTCCTTGATGTAGGACGCGGCGAGGGAGCTTTACTCTCAGGAGCACATGTCACAAGATCTAGCTGGTTATCTGCGAGACCTTAGCAACAGGGACCGAGATTGACTATGGATTGTGGGTTTGTGGTACATTACATACGTAGCACCCATTCGCACCTACCTAGGGATGTTGTCAGTGCTGGTCGAGAGATGGCACAGTGAGACATCTTCGTTCCATCTTCCCAATGGTGAGGTCACCATCATCCTAGAGGACGTTTGGAATATTTTGAGATTGTTGATTCATGGTCACCAGGTGATTTTTGACATGGATGAGGGGCACGAGGCCTGGTTCAAAGTCGTCGCCATTGATGAGATTGTCTTCTGCAAGGGACAGATGGAGCTTGAGCGACATCGGATCTTGGAACCTCCCTATTGCTAGGTGGTTGCAACCATCATTTCAGGTCTTGTTGTCCCTGACAGATGAGGGCGATACTTCAGTCCTAGCTGGAGATACTGGTGGGAGCGAATGGTCTGAGACAGGCTAGTTTGTTTTGCATGGGGGCTTGTGCTTCTTGCCTTATTATACAGAGACCTCCATGAGTATGTCTACATGGATGGTAGAGCACTCAGAGCAAGGGTGACTCTACTTCATGTCTGGGTGTGGGAGCACATTTCTGTGATGCAGCCACGTGTCATTTCAGTTCCGATGGGGCCATACTATCCCCTTGTGTGGAGATATAGAGGCGGTGTGTCCTTCACACACACTGGTGAGCATGGGATCCTATACTGAGGAGAGTCCTTGATGAGATGTAAGTTTTTACCTAGCGACCATACCTTGGTCAGCCTGGATGGGTTGATGATGCTGATCAGATGTTCTATTTCTGTGAGGATTGGTTTATGCAGGGGTGAGAGCACATGATGATCGAGAGGTACTTGCCTGTACGTGTGTAACGTCAGTTTGGGGAGCCACAAGATCGTCCCAATGATGACTACGTAGCCATCTTTTCTCACACCATGGCACAGGTCTCATGGGGTTGGTATATTCCTACTTTAGAGGAGATGGACAACTTCAAATAGCTGGTGGCCCGATCGTGGGCTTATGATGAGGGGCTCACTGATCTAGACACTACTCAGACCTACAAGGATTGGTTCTTCCCTCCATTTTGATTAACTATTCCAGGTTCCATCCCAGATCAGTGGAGAGTTAGAGGCAGAGGAGGAGGATGAGGATGGAGGGCTAAGGTTCAATAGGATCAGCCAGTTGTGCCTCCTGTTCAGCTAGGGCAGGGAGATGTGAATATGCAGGACCAAAAATAGGTGCCACTAGGTCCACCATGAGTGGAGGGTGAGGATCAACCTCACGTGCAACCTTGGGTACAACCATGGGTATAGCTGACAGGATAGTCAGATGCTCGAGATACTTTGATTGCGCAGCTGCAAGCCCAAGTCCAGGCCATGATAGTTGAGAGAGATTAGGTGAGGGCTGAGAGAGAGGTGCTCAGGGCGGAGAGGGACTAGGCCGTTCAGTAGAGACAAGCTACAGAGCTGCAGTAGCAACAGAGCTAGGAAAGAGACAACAGCTAGAGAGCATGGCAGCCTCCTCCTCCCAGGGTACAGTTTCAGTTTGATCTTACAGGGATTTCATTCGAGAGGTTGAGTACTATCAAAGGTACTATCATAAGGTCATACCCAAAACAAAGCGGGTTACAAAGTATTCAGAATAGGCTAGCCACAAACCAACAGAGGGTCACAGTGATAGAGGCGAGGACAACATTCATAGGGACCGAGCTTGATCGAGATGATACGATAATTTTTGTGCCTTATGGGCTCTTTTTTGATAGCTCGGTGGGCCTTTTGTACTAATTGACATACATGTATAGTGATTTGATTTATTTTTTGTACTATGACAATTGCATTATTGATGATATATATATGAGTCGATGATGATTTTTGATGTGATGCCATGTGATGTGTACCCTTTATTTATGCATGTATGGTTCTACTTCTATATGTTGTGCAGTTTATATGATGCTATATGATGCTTATATGATGTTCTTTTGATGGTGTATGATGGATTTATGAATGCATTTATTTTCGATGATGTATGCATTATGATTATGACTAACAGATCTAGATTATGTCACCTTATGATATGTAGATGTATTTATGTGATGTGAAATGATGTTGTCTATATTATGATCTATTTGTGTTGATACAAATGGGATGATCTAATATGTGATATGGATTTGAATATGTAAAATGATATGCATATATCGTGTACATGCGAAATGATATTTGACCTGTGATAATGTATGCATATATGCTTTGTTTGTATTGAATTTTGTACGTTTATGCTTATGTAAATAATGAATACAAAAACAAATGATACACTCATCCTGTACAAGAGAGTGGTGGACAACTTCAACTAGCATTTTTCATAGATTCAATTTGAACAAGTTTCCTATCTAAATAATAAAGAAGTGGATGATATGGCTACAATTAGATCCTTGATGTATGTACCCAAAAATAATTAATGATGTGAATTCTTGGTTGAATAGTTGCTAATACATGTATAATGTTCCTAACACAAATCTTGTGTGTTAAATTGTTGGTCTCAAATCTTCATGGTATCATGATATTTATGCATACCTTCACAACAACATGCTCCCACCTGATCTAACTACTTTAGATCACCAATCCTTCATCTATAAATGATCTTGCCTCACCCTCCTAGGTAATACATTATATCAAAGGAACTTTGATGGAACCCTCTTGATGTGTCTTGACATGTACATAAAGAAAAAACTACTTTATATGAAGTACATGAGGGTATTTTTGGTGCACATTCTAATGGTCCTACCCTTTCCAACAAGCTACTAAGAATAGGTTATTATTTTTTGATCATGGAACAAGATGCACACCAATTTGTGAATAGCATGGTGATTTGATCCATGCACCATCCCAAGAATTGAAACCTATCAAAAATTCATGTCCTTTTTCACATTGGGGGCTCAACCTCATTGGAAAAATCCACCCTTCATCATATGATGGGCATAAATTTATTATTATAGCTATTGATTAATTCACTAATTGGGTATAAGCCATCCCATTAACCTATATCACCAAATTTTTTTTACCAAATTTATCCTCCATTATATAATATTTAGATATTGTATTCCTCTTGCCATCATCATCGATAATGGAAATCCATTCAAAAATTAGGATCTTTAAGACCTTTACAAAAAAATTCATATCCAACATTGTTTCCCCACTCCCTAATAAAATGGTTATATTATATTCAATGAGGTTGGTCATGACTGGAATTTCCAACTTAACCCCCCATTATGGTCCTATCATTCTAGTACTTGAACACCCACAAGTACAACCCCATATTTGATCATATTTGGTTTCAAACCTATTTTACCAATAGAGGTAGAGCTCCCATCCTTAAGGATATCTTCTAGCATCTTATTGATGAGGAAGAATACCAAGTGGCCCACCTACAAGAATTGATGTTATTAGATGAGAGGCATTGCAATGTCCTAAATCATTTGCATGTGTACCAAAATCACCTCCATCATAGCTATAAAAAAAGAGATAAAACCTTATCAGTTTGAGCTTGGTGATCTAATACTTAAATAAAATAAAAGGAACCTCTAGGATCAAGACAGGAAGGGAAAAATTGAACCTAATTGGTTAGGGAATTTCATCATTACAACCAAATATGATTCAAGGGTTTATCATCTTACTACACTAGATGGTTAGCCACTTGAGGAGCCTATGGGTATCATACACCTCAAAACATGTTATGCGTAATGAGAATATGCCAATTCAATTGAAAAAGTAAAAAATAAAAAAATGATAAAAAAGTAAAGAGATGATCTATCTAATGGTTAAAACTGCTTCTTCTAACACCTTGGGAAAGTACTATGAAAACTTGGAAAATTGGCATTATGATGAATGTTGGATATATAGGAAAGGATGAGGAGGTGAGAAGGTAGGAGAAAAAAATTGAATAACCCTCCAAATGTGCTACACATCTAAGCTCAAGTGACAAGTGTGTGAGTGTGTATGGTGTGCATATAATATGAATCTCAAATTATGAAGATACATGTATCAATCACATAAGGTAAAAAAAACATAACAAATTTCCTAATTGAACTTACTATGAGAGTGAATAAGTCAATCCTAGAAAGGTGATATCCTAACTAGATGTGTAAGGACAATATTAACACTAACATTGTGCTCATACCTAAGTGATTATCTCCTAGCATGGCTGGGTGGAAATAATGGTACCACATGGTTGGGTGGTTTGAAACTGCCATTGGGGAAACTAGAGATCTTGGATGCCTTGTTGTGGGAGTTTTGAAGGAGTGCAAGTGGGAGTTCTCTACTCCTTTCCTTGGGTTTCTTTCCTTCTCAATTCATGAAAATTTATATAGGAGGATATTGAACTCTTCTCATGTAATTATGATAATAATAATTACACTTTTATGCACTGGAGTGTAGATATTCCATGCTAAACTTGTAATTATGTTATGAAATTAGTTAATTATTTATTTCAACCATCATAAGTATAATCCATATGATCCTTTTATAATTATTACATGGTTAATCCTTTATTTAAGTAGTAATATGGACTATGCTCCACTATGTTTAAGATTGAAAATTTTAAAAAATAATGGTTTATTATTATCTTTTGGTATTTTCTCCATGCCCCTCTTTGGTGTGTGTATTAGCTTTTTGTAGCTTAGAATATCATGTTCTACTTGTAGTTCCCCAATTATTTTGAGGAGCTAGTGTATATGTGTTCTTTTTTCTAGATCTAGGTCCTTTTAGAGGATTTAGTGTGGCCATTATGGTGCTCACAATCCATTTAATATGTTTCTTGAACATTTTTATAATAGCCCACAAGTCAATGAAGTTATTCCTTATTTAGTATGGAAATAGATTTTTCTAGTTGTCTATGCCTTAATCCATTTCTAGGCCTTTGCATCAAGGTATCAAATTTATAGGAAGTCTAATACTATAGAATCTCTTGCCTTGGAATTTTGTTATGCTCTAGTGTTGGTGTATCGAACCTTTGAGATTTTTGATACCAAGGTCTTCAATATATTATAAGTTCATAGTAAAAGGAAAGATGAGTGTAGAAAGACTTCCCTAATGCAAATTAATTAGGAAATAGGTTGCAAAACCTTGTTTTAAATCTTTATTCAATTACAATTTATTTAAGAATGCACATGCATTAATTATTATTTTTAGATTTAAGCATAAAACATAATTTATGTGGGAAAACCCTTTCAACAAAAAAACCCACACACCAAAGCATAGATCAATTGTTTTATAGTAATATAAAAATTACATACGATATCACATTATATGCTCTTGTAGGTGTTGTTTCACTATGATACAAACCTAGAATGATTATGGCAGTGTAACAACATATAGTAATTACAATCACATTAGAATAAAAAATTCACAAAGGAATTAATATGTCCTCATACAAGGGAATTTATTTTTTCCATGTGTCAATCTCCTAGTCTTTGCATTGCATGCAAACTAAAAATCAACAACATGCACAAGCCCCAACTGACTCATTTAGTAACTTGTTAAACATGCATGTACATGCACTGATATGAAACAACATGCAATTAGTACATGAAAAGCTTGTATATCCAAAAAATAAGCAACTTCACATGCTAGGTGCCCCATAGAGAAAATTACATTTTTTTCCAAAATAGAACTCACCCACAACTCCAACTCACTTTGAGTGACAACTCAATCTTAGTTTAACGACATTCCTCTTCAAGTTTTAGTCAAAAAATCAAATGCATGCCACATGGAATCATGAAACCCCTCTTAGAGGCTTTTACAATTCTTAATGCCAAATTGAGTGCCCAAGTGAGAAGTGTCACTTCTCCTTCCTTCTACTTTTCCAAAGAGACAAAATAGCACACAAGTGGACCCTACCAATACTTATTTTCAAAATACATTGCCACATGTCAACAGGGCATCGATTCTAGAGGGTTTAATGCTTGATTCCTTCCCAATGAAGAACCCATGTGACATGTGTCACAATTTTCATTTTCACAACTTGCATGTAGGATGCCAACTCCCCACTGGGTCCCACAAAGTAACTTAGAAATATGAAAACAAATATTACATTTAATAAATTCAACAACTTAGGGGTAAATAATTAATTAAATAATCATGGGACTCATTAAGGTTGAGACAGCTTAATTCCAACATTATCCCACTTGTAAAAGGCCTTAAAGTGTCTCTACTATTGAATAGGACAATTGAGAGGGGGGTGAATCAATAATCATAGATTTTAACCTTTAATTCAATCACTGAAACTAATACATAAAATTGCTTAAATGATTAATCATCAAATACCAATGTAGAAACTCAAATCCAACACATAAACACATTAAAACTAGATTTATGTGGAAAACCCACTAAGTGAAAAACCATGGGGAGGATTAACTCACACTATAGAGAATATCAAAACTGATTATAAAAAGGCTCACTACCTGAAATAAGGCTCACTACTTGAAATAATGACTCACTATCCAAAATAAGGACTCATTGTCTGGACTGACTATCCATAGGGCTATGACCTGGAGATAGAAAAGATACCTCACCACTAGAGTACAAAGTTAAGGCTCACTTCCAAAAGATTGAACTGATAGAATACACCTTCAATGTGCAGGGTTCTGTTCCAGTGAAGCTTAGAATATGAAGTATTGTCACACATAGTAATCGCTCAAAAAAACTGCACTAATCATAACTGATAAAGCATTTAGGTTCTCACACTTTTCTTCTCCTATGCATGTACACACACTCTTCTCACTTCTTTCCCTTTCTCATTCCTCTCACGTTTATTCCTCAAAAAATCTTATATATATACAAGCATATCATGATCATCAATTAGGTCGACACCATACGTGATTTAAGCATTACACCAAGTTAGATAACATCCATAAAGCATAACTAGTTTTCATAATATATTGTATATGCTAAGTCAACCAAGATCTTTTAATATCATAATCATAGCTTATCTTACAGTAGAAAACAAAACCTTAATAATTAACACACCAGACCTTTCATGCCAAACCATATATAATGATCATCTTCAATAGAAAATGGCTTCTAGTAACTATCTCATTCATTTAGTACTGTGTTGACATCAATGACAACCTAGTGCCATTAATGACAACCATTTGATGCAATCCAATTTCCAACAATCTCCCCCTTTGTCATTGATGGAAACACAAGATGTGAAAATCCAACAACAACAACCTATAGTTCTTCCCTTTGATAGGCTTGAAAATGATTTTATTATTTTCAAATACTTTCTCTCCCCCTTTAATATCAATGGAAAAGAAAGATGACTATATTTCCTTTACTTCTAAAATATTTTTTAAGATAGACTTCAAACATGATATAAAAAATAGTTCTTTACCTCAATCCTTCTTTCCTTAAAATATCTCCTTGTATTTTTGTTTCAACTTCGAAAGAAATATCTTCCAAGAATCCACTACCAACTTGATGTTTAAACAAATATTTTTGTTCTCTGCTATCAAATCGATTGTTTCTAGAAGTGTATCTAGGGTAGTGATATTTTGTTCATTTTTCTCAGCTTCCACCAGAAGACTAAAAAGATGTTCCAATCTTAACTCAATTACCTCTTTAACCTTCCATAAATTCTTCACAATACCATCGTTCTATGCCATAATGACCACAAGTTTAGAATATAAGGAATTGATCCTTTTCTTCTACGCTCAATCTGTGTCATTAAGAATATCATATGATTTTCCAATAGAATCCAGCTCAAACTCAATAGTATCAATTTTTACTCTGTAGTTGTTGATAGAAGTAGGCCACCGAAGATAATACCTGTATACACATTTACACTCTTGATGCATGTTTTCAACTCATTTATGCTCTTAGTCAATCTCTTCTATGCATTTCCACATATTTCTTCTATAGCCACTTGATTTTCATATTTTCCTTTAGTTTCAACAAGTGACAATGCTTTTAGACTGTCTTCAATCTGTTGAATCAATACTTCCGGTAAAAAAAAATCAATTTTCTTAGATGAATATCATTGGGAATTATGTGAATAGTCAAAGCATTTTTGATCTCATCCTATTCATATGATGGTCGAGACAACCAAATATCTCCAATCTTCTTCAATCCATCAAATTGCTTAGGAATCTTCAATACCTTCTCTTTAGTGAGAGATTCTTCATCATTTGTTGATGCTAGATCAATTGCTTTGATAGTATTCTCTTCATTTTCTTCTTTCTCCTTAGTCTTCAACTTCTTCATTTTCAGAGGAGAACTTGAGATGATTATTCTTTCTTTTCTCTTTCTAGAGGGGGAATTTGCTTCAGATACTACAACCAGATTGAGAACCCTGCTAGAGCACCAAACATTTATTTTGATTTCAAAAGTATTCTATACAGTTTTTTTCCTTTTCTGCTAGACATTCCAGATAATGGTAGACTTTTTTCCCAATTTGTATGACTAACTTCCACACAACATTCTCTTTCAATGGTAACAATTTCAAAAAATACATCATAACTCACACAAATTGAAATCCTCATTATTTTCAACCATTTGATGTACTACATAAATGGAAATTGCGGAAGTAGAGCCTTCCCTATTTCTGAAATAGATCTTATATGAAATGCCATATGTCACATACCTTATTACAGGGTCGATTATAGTATGAATGAAAAGATACCTTTGATCTCTTGTTACCCCAATTAGAGATTCAACCTCTTTTTTCTTCACTGACTTCTTCACTAGAACAAGTCCATTGTTGCATAATCCAATTATTACTACGATTGCTTCCTTTGTGATCTCATAGGGTTTGTCAAAGATCATCTAATCATCTTGAATTCTTCTTAGAATAATCCAAACAATGTACACATCCGAAAAATATGGAAATTCACTCCAAATATCTAAACCCTTGTGTCCTTAATTCTCAATCTTATGTATTTTCTCAACTAAAAGGGAACCTCGAGATTTTGAATCTTATCATGGTTAACTTCATCGATTTATAACTTACTTAATTTCTATGATTTTTTGTTGTGTGAATCAAACACCACCATTTCCTTTGACTCAATTCTACCTTGTTCTTTGTACTTTCATTCACTAACAACCCTAACACCTTATTATTCATCTTGTGCTTTACTCCTTAGCTCATTCAATTCATAATTAAAAGAGACCACATAATCATCCTTATTTAACTTGTCACATTTTAGGGGTTCATCGTGAAAAGGTAATTTATTGCTTATGAAATCACCATCTATACTTTACTATGTCAGTACCTCCTTTGCCAATGCTACTAGAACAATTTTGAGAAAAATTGTAAGCCAAGAAGGGCTCCAAAAATTTCCTAATTTGCATCTTTTCCATTAAAATTTTCTTCAATGCCTTCAAACTAGAGATTCAAAATACTTATCATTGTGTCATCATATACGACACCTCATATATCGAGGGTTTTTAGATTATTTTGTGACTGTTCCCCCTAAATCCATTACTGGGTTCAACTCTTGAAAAAGGTATTTGCACTAGATGCATATATAAGATTATCTAATTTGTCCTTGTTCTCAGGTTCTTCCTTCTTTCTCTAGATTTTTGTCATTTCTTTCCTCACTTCTTCAGGATCCACTTTGTTCACTGACATGTTTTTCTATTTTGAATTAGATTTATTTCCAAATTTTGACCTGTAAAATTTTGAGATATGTCCTGATTTGTTGCAAATGTAGCACTTAGCATATCCAAGGTCAAATGAATTTGATTATATCTTCATCCTGCATTGATTAGACTTGTGTCCAAAGATATTGCATGTGTAATAGTAGGCTTGAAAAGATTGAATCCTTCTATTTGTATTAAATCTATTCATCATCACTTGACTTCTACATTTGATAGCTTTATGTCCAAACTTGTTGCACACATAACACTTTTTAGCAAATAATCCAAAATTCTGTCTTATTTTATTCTGGTTCATCATACTTCTGCATTCTATTACTCTATGTCCAAATTTATTGCATGAGAAAAAAAATCCATTAAAATATGAGTACCTTTGAGCATTAGACTTTTGAGCGGGTATCCTTCCGATATTGATTCTTTGATGGTAAGTGTTTCCTTTGATTATTTATTTTGTTGAAAACTAGTTTAGTGCTTTGTTCTTCTTCAAATCGAAGACCACCTTTATCCTTTGCAGGTTTTTGAGATGAAATCAACTCATCAAGCATTGTAGATATTGTCTTAAAAATTTCTTCTTGAGCTTTTTCTTTTTCCAAATTAGTGTTTAGGTTTACTACTACTTGTTCAAGCATATCACATTTTTTCGCCTTCTGATTGATAGTCTTTTTTAGTATTTCTTCCTTTGTCTTGCTTTGTTCAATTTACAACTTCAGATTCTCTTCCATCTTTTTTTTCAAGTTCCATTCTTAGATTCTTAATAGTCTCCTTTCCTTCTTTAAGTTCTTGGTTAACCTCTCTATGCTTCAACTTGAATTTACAGACCTAAATCCTTAGTTTCTGAATGCATTCATCTGCTTGCTTGAGATTTTCTTTTAGATCTCCACTTTCAGACTTTGTAGCCTTTGTTCTTACTTCTTCATCCAAGTCAGATCCATTCATTATTTAATTCAACCTACCAAGATCTCCTTCAAGCTTTTAAACTCATTCCAAATGACCAAGCTCTGATACCAATTATTGAATAGGACAACTGAGATGGGGGTGAATTAGTTGTCACAAATTTTAACCTTTAATTCAATCACTAAAACTAATACATAAAATTTCTTAAATGATTAATCATCAAATACCAATGCAGAAACTCAAATCCAACACATTAACACTAGATTTATGTGGAAAACCCAACAAGGGAAAAACCATGGCGAGGATTAACTCACTCTATAAAGAATATCAAAACTGATTATAAAAAGTCCCACTGCCTGAAATAAGGCTCACTGCCTAAAATAAGGACTCATTGTCTAAAATAAGGACTCACTATCCAACCTCACTATCCATAGGGCTACAACCCAGAGATACAAAATATGGCTCACTACTAGAGTACAAAAGTTAAGGCTCACTACCAAAAGATTGAACTAATAGAATACACCTTCAATGTGCAGGGTTTAGTTCTACTGAAGCTTAGAATATGAAGTACTATTGCACACAATAATTGCTCAACAAAATTGCACTGATCATAGTTGATAAAGCATTTAGGTTCTCACACTTTTCTTCTTATGTGCAAAAACACACACACTTCTCACTTCTTGCTCTTTCTCATCCTTCTTACCTTTATTCCTCAAAAAATATTATATATATACAAGCATATCTTGATCATCAATTAGGTCAAAAGCATATATGATTTTAGCATTATACCAAGTCGGCTAACATCCATAAATCATAGCTAGTCTTCATAATATATTGTATACACTGATTCAGCTAAGATCTTTGAATATCATAATCATAGCTTATCTTACGGTAGAAAATTAGACCTTAATAATTAACACACTAGATCAATCATACCTGACCATAAATAATGATCATATTCAATAGAAAATAAATTTTGGTGACTATCTCATTCATTCATTACTATGTTGACATCAATGACAACCTACTATCATTAATGACAACCATTTGATGCAATCCAATTTCCAACATCTATTCCACTGTTTAGGGCATGAGGCTCATTGAACTGGCACACTGTCTAAAATTATTTTTGCTCACTAGCTTCATCAGTTCATCTACAAAATTCACCAAAGTTTCCACCTTTTCCAAGTTAAGCTTTCCATCTTCCACCATATCATGAAAAAATTGAAACTACACATCAATGTTCTTTGTTCTAGCATGGAAAGTAGGATTCTTCGCTAGACATATAGCACTCTGACTATCACAATAGATAGTAATATATCCTACATCAATACCAATATCCAAACATAATATCTTAATCCAAATAGCTTCTTTGCAAGCATGATTAGTTTCCATGTACTCTACTTCAGTAGTGGACAAAGCGACTTCAACTTGTTGCTTACTCATCCAACTAGTAGCACCACCAAACATAGTGGAAACATATCCACTGGTGGATCACCTGCTGTCAATGTCACCCACCAAATAAAACTCCACATATCCACAAATTCTTAGTGAATGTTGAGGTCTAGTAGGTCTACCATGAAAATATAGGGCATACTTAGAAGTACCCTGCAAGTACATGAACACTCTCTTAACCGCATCCTAGTGCACTCGTCTAGGATTGGCCATAAACCAACTAAGGACTCCCACTTCTTGGGAAATGTCTAGCCTAGTATAGACCATAACATAATTCAAGCTATCAACAACACTCACATAAGGAACTCTATTCATGTCCTCCTTCTTGGTAGGATATTTTGGACAACCCCCATAAAAAGATTTGTCCCCTACATAACAAGAACACCTAACTGTCTACAAGTAGTCAAGTTGAATATGTCCAACACAAAGTTTACATACTTTATTTTTCTTAACCAAATATTTCTATTAGCTCTATCTCTTTTGATCTCAATCCCTAGAATAAACCTTGCTACACCTAGATCTTTCATCTCAAATTTTGTTGAAAAATGGGACTTCAAAGAAGAAATCATACTTTTTCCATTCCCAATAAACAACATATCATCCACACATAGGATAATAATGAGAATGCAACCATTATTAGTCTTGTAATATACATTGGTCAAATTTTGGTCTCTAAAATCCCAAAGGAAACACATAGGTGTCAAAATTGTAGTACCACAACCTAGGAGATTGCTTCAACCATAAAAATATTTTCTCAATTTACATGCCAGATTCACTTTCCCTTTTGCAATGAAATGCTTTTTCTGTGACATATAAATTTCCTCCTCCAAATCACCATGAAGGAAAGTTTTCTTCACATCCATTTTCTTGAATTGAAAGTCATGAGCTAGTACAAGTGATAACAACAACCAAATGGATGTTATCCTAGCAACATGAGATAAAATCTCCCCATAATCAATTCCCTCCACTGAGGAATAGCCCTTCATGAACAACCTTTCCTTATGCTTCTCAACACTAACATCAAGACTCATTTTCTTCTTGAACACCTATTTTCATCCTACAGGTTTCCATCCTTCAAGAGAAGGCATCATATCCCTGTTGCAACACAATGATCTACTAAGAGGTGGGTGAATTAGTAGATACTGAAAACTTTAGCCCTCAAAAACCTGTGTATATTACTTTCTTGGCTCAAATACTTTGTGTATATTTCTTCCTCTAACTCTTAATCTATAGATTGAATAACTAAGGATGCAAACATACACATGCAAGCAAACAATAAACACAAATTCCCACAACACCAGATATACATGGAAAACCTAGGATGGGAAAAGCCATGGTGACAAAAGTTGCTTGAGGCTACTATTCAAACCCAGTGTCACAAATGAAATATTTGTTGCAATATTTTAGGGCTACAACCTAAGGAAGCATCAACTACCTAATTTCGAAGTAACACCTTCAAGGATGCAACAATGCCCTATTTTAGGAGCTACAACTCCAAGGAAGCAACAAATCCCTAGTTTTAGAAGAAATTACTTCAAGGATGCAACAACACCCTAATCTAAGCTACAACTTAGTGCAATGAGGCTATAAATTTTGTGATAAAATTTTTAAATATGCATGGGCTTGGTTCTTCCTAACCTATAATGCATCATTACATTCAGTACATTGTTTCCCTTATTGTAATTCATACTCTACAGTTGAAGCTACACTCTTAGCAACACACCCCTGCTCTGCACTCTCCTCAACAAAGAATGATCATTGTTCTATCTTGCTACTCTACACATCTTCCCCTTTCTACAATGTCTCTATAAAAGAGGGGGACCACCACATGCAAGGCCCTAGGTCATGGAGGGCCAAGATGTGAAAGGTTTCCCTAACTTACCTTAGCTAAGTGCAATGTTAGGAAATGCAAGGTGAGAGTCTCGAGGACCATGAGGCCCCTTAGTCACTCTGCAAACCCAAGATGTAGAAAGAGGCTAGGTGAGCTAGTTCTTAGGTTCAACACTATGCCTCAGGAAGCTCTCTTCCTGAGGATGAAAGCGTGGTCTTTGGAAAATAGTGCGGCATGTTGGCATCTTTAAAGTGCATTGGCATACGTACGACCAGATAACAATAGAGACAAGGTCAAACCTATCAAAATAGGCTAATGGCCGAACTCACTAACTAAAGGGCCAAAATAATGTGATTAATCAAATAAATTATTCTCTAATGTTATGAAGTAGAAATTCAAGAGTGAAAAGGGAAAGAATGATCTCACAAAGAAATTTGTTCACCAGTTGGCTACTCAAAAGCATGTACTCCTACACATAGAAAGAGGGAATATGTTGGGTGGTTGTATAGGGGCCTGCCTCAGTCAAACCCCCATTTAGGTGTCTCCACCTCCATAGATAGCCAAAAAAATGAGATAAAGAGAAAAAATATAGTGAAAAGCCCAAAAAGTACTACAAAAAAATAAATATGCTCACTCAACCAAGTGATAGAGGAGAGGAGAGGGAAGCTTACCTCCTCCACCAAGAGCACTCAAGGCTACTTGGGGGAGAAAATGAGAGTACTCGAGCCTCCACTAGAATGGTGTGGTCCCAAACATGCTGTATCGAAGTGATGGAGTGAAGCTTTTGCTACAATGGAATACTTCTAATGCTTGGAGTGAGTGAAAGCGAGATTGTGGAGTGATTGACAGAATGCTTAGAGTTGTGAAGAAGATGGAAGAAGATGAAATGCTTGTTCAAGGAGTGAATTTGAAAGAGAGATGAAGAAAAATGACCATATTCGGGTCGACCGACCGAATGGGTCGTTACAACGTGACTCCCAATGTGAAGTGTAACACCTATTCCGATTCAGCTACAAGAATCTACTAGGGATGTAAGCACATTGCATGAATGTCTACATGTCACACGGGTGCCCCTTATAGAAACACCTCCACTGATGCTCAAAATAGGTGCCAAATGGGATGCAAGTAGTGGGATTAGGTGGAATTAAGCCTTTGAACTTGGTTTTGTAAAGTGGATAAGGGAAAATAGGGGATTTGCACATGGGGTGCAAATTTACTCCTATAAATTTTTCCCCTACTTTAGCGAGAACAAATACTGATGAGTGATTAGTAAAGTAGATCAAGGAGAGAGTAAGGTTAGAAATGTATACCTAAACCATTGAGAAAGTAGAGCTCAGTTTGGCATACCTAAAGGTGCAGGGCAAGAAAAGAACTCCATAGCTACTCAAAACTATGAAGTTGAAAAAAGAAAGTGCCTTATAGGTTCTTGGTCTTGTAAGAAAGGTGTCCCCAAAAAAAACTAGTATGGAGGATACCTCGTGAAGCAAGTACCTTATAGGTTCTTAGTCCTACAAGGAAGGTGTCCCCCAAAAAATCTAGCATGGAGTAGACCCAGAGGAAGTTCCCTACAGGCTCATAGTCCTATAGGGAAGGTATTCTCCATGAAATAAAGCATGAAGAACACCCAAGGAAGTGCACTCAAGGTAACCCCTAAGATATCTCACATGGAGGAAAACTAAGAAGGAATCCTATAGGATCTCAGTCCTGCAGGGGAGCCACCCCCAAGATCTCTCACATGGAGGAAGTTGAAAGGAAAGAAAATTCTGTAGAGTAAAAAATCAGCCACGTAAGAAACTGAGCAGATAGTTGCATAGACTGTCGATGGTTTTGAAATTTTTTGAAGGGGTCCCTTGGGAACCTGCCATGAAGAGAGGGTCCACTCAAGGGTCACACAATCCAAAAGAAGATTTTTTTTCCCTCAAATCGATCCTTCATCAAGGGGTCATTTTGAAAGATGTTCACTTCATCAAGGAATTTGAAAGGAAGGATATGCCCCCACACGAGGGGAAGGTTAATGTTGTTTCTGCTTCGGAGGAAGGTATTTCAAATTCATTCTTTGCAAACTTGTGATGAAGGAAACAAATTCTATTAGGGTTCCAAAGTTGAGAATGTGATTATGGATAAAAGTTTGTTAAGAATTTTGAGAAAATATTTGTTGGTGACGAATGCATTTTCTGAAAATCAAAATGCTAAAGAAAGGAACATTGTCAAACATAAGAGGGAAAACTCAAGCAAAGAAGAGAGAAAGATAAAGATAAAACAAAAAAGAGAAAATGAAATACAAAGGGTACAGGGGGATCTAGTTCAACGGGGTCAAATTTTTTTGAGCTCATATAATAATAGGTAACTGTAGTGCAAGGTGAAAGATCATCAGTCCCCAACCAAATCAAGAAGAATGTATGGAAAAAAAAGTGAAAAATAAAAAATTGGGTCAAGATGGAAGGGAAGCCTAAATGCCCCTAATGCTTTCTATCATCCCCAATTTACCAATTTAAGTCAACACAAACATTGAAGAATTATGATAGAAATAGAAGAAGGTTCACGACAAAAAAAAAACATGCTTGTATCCAAGCACCAATAGGGGTGATGAGGGTCATCTAGGAACACATAGCACGAGTACAGGGGAACACATCACAAAGCATACACACACACAAGATTAGGAAGAGGCCTCCTCCTAACATTGATCAACCAAGAGGTCATTTTCTTCCCAATCTAAATACTCATAAGGGGAAGGAGGACAAGCCTGTAATGGAGGGATGTTAAGAGAAGGGGCGTTTGACCCTCCTGCAATAAGGGATAAGGAAGAGGGCCCCTCAAGGTCCTCTCCACTAAGCTCTTATGGAATCAAGGTCGGTGACTTTGCGAAGATCATTGACAAGGCTGGGACTTCATCCAAAAAGTTAAAGATGCATCCCATAGGAGCACCATGTCTAAATTTAGTGGATGGGGTAGGGTGAGCCTAAAATTCATCGCTAGGCTCGTCGAGTGACTTGTGAGTGGTGAAAAACTTAGGAGAAGTTGGGACTAGTTTTTTTTCCAAGAAAAAACAAGTCAACATGGGGCCACCTTGCGAAGAAGGTGGGTTCCTCTTATGTCCCTCATTGCTAGAAGGACCACTCTATACCTCCTTCGTTGGAGGAGATGAACTCCCCATAGACAAGGCTAGAGGTGTAGAGGAAGAGGAGGAAAGTACCATAGCAGATTCAACCAAGGTATTAATCATATGCATGAGTTTCAAAAGAGGCTAAATATCTAGAAAAGACATCAGTAAGGGTGGCTCCACCAAAGGAGCGATTAACACCTATACCCCCTTGGAGTTAGGTGCATTTCCACTCACAGTGGAAGCCAAAAATAGCATAGGACCAGACTGGAGTGGAGCAGAAGGGAGAGAAGAGGGTGACACTGCAGGAAGCCCTAAAGGAGGGGTCGTCATCTCTTCCTCCCTTCTTTGTGAGGTTTCCTACTTAGCTAGGAGGACCTTTCACTGATGCCTCCATTCATGCACAAGGTGGTTTCTTTGACTCTTGGAATTGGAGGCCATAAGTTGTGAAGGAGTAGAGGGCTCGTGCTCAACCATAGGAATTTCCACCATGATCGTTTTTGACAAAGGGATAGGTTCCTACATGGGAGTAGGAGGAACGATTTGAGGAGCAGTAGGAGGAGTTGAATTGAGAGCCTCAACCATGAGTCTGTTTCTATTCATTTCCTTAGAAGGAGGAGTAGTAAGAGACCATGAAGGTCGAGACAAAGAGGACTCTCCTTGGGAGACCTTCTTTCTATCATACTAAGTGGGTCTAGGTTTCGTCAGTAGGATAAGAAGTTCAAATGTAGGTCACTTGGGTTTTTTCCAAGTGGGTACCATAGGATTCTCCTACAAATGAGGAGAAAAATCCGATGGTACCATAGTAGAGTGAGAAGAAGTGACAGACTGACCAGTGGAAGAGGAAGAAGGAGGATCTTGGGACTGCTTCTCTTCTTCCTTATTTCAATCCTTAGCAACATCATTGTTAGCTTTTAAGCAAGCCCTATGTGAAATAGCATAAGATGAGGGAGGGTATCTAAATTTCAACCTTAAATTCCCCTTCTTATAGTTCTAATATGTTTGGTGCAGAAGGTTAGTCCTAGGTGGGAGAGAACCAATGGGATCAGTCCAAGAGTAATCCAAGGAGTAGCTACCACGTACAACTGGTGGTCTATAACCGATGATGTGGATTATGTGTATAGAACCCCCATGGATAAATTTTAGAAATTTTTGCATGACAGAGGGTACCACGTTCATCGCCACCAACCAAGAAATCCCAATTTCACCCTAAATATTTCAGACCTAGGGATGATGTCAAATAGGAGTTTCATGGATTTAGGTCCAACCAAGATAGATAGGATCATACTACCCAAAGGGGGCACGAAAATCCAATTATGTGTGTAGATAGTACTCATAGGTGCATCATACTCACCCTTATGTAAGAAGTTGATTAGCATAATCTTCCTAGTTAGTATGTTTACTTGTGACATCTGATGAACAAGAACACCCACTACAATTTTTCCATTGATCTGCACAGGGATATAGAGAGGAGATAGTCCTCTATTGAAACCCATCGACAAGTCTTGTGAAGTAAAGGTTATGCCAGTACCACTGTCCATAGGCTGCATAGAGGGGATATGTTGATGCAAGAAGGAGGCCATTACACACACTAGACAATACTTTCATAGAGTCCCTAAAGGTAAAAGGATAAGACAGTGACCCAACTAAGGTTTTATCATGTAATACCTTTGGAACCTTCCAACTATGCCAACTACTGGTTGCAAGTTGGGTTCTAAGGAAACAACCTTACAACACTCACACCTACAACACTCCTAGAGTATGAGGAAAGGAACTGTAAGTATTTCAAAAATGGAATAAAAGTGGTTAGCGTTGGGTTCATGAAAAATTTAAGAGAGGGGGATCACTGTGTGCAAGGCCCTAGGTCACAGAGGGCCAAGATGTGAGAGGCTACCATAACTTACCTCAACTAAGTACAGTGTTAGGAAATGCAAAGAAAGAGTAACAAGGACTGTGAGGCCTCTCCATTATTCTATAGATCCAAGGTACATAAAGGAGCTAGGCGAGCCATTTCTTAGGTTCAACACTACGCCGTAGGAAGCTCTCTACTCGATGATGAAAGTGTGATCTCTGGATGACAGCGCAACACACTATAATCTCTAAAGTATGCTAGCGTCCATATAGCCAAACAACAATAGAGACAAGGTCAAACCTATCAAAATAGGCTAACAACCCAACTCACTAACTAAAGGGTAAAGTATTCTCTAATTATAAAGAAAAAATGCAAGAGTGAAAAGGGAAAGAATGATCTCACCAAGAAATTTGGTTGCTAGTTGGCTCCTCGAAAGAACGCACTCCTACACAAAGAAAGAGGAAAAATGTTGGGTGGCTGTATAGGGGCTTGCCTAAGTCAGACCTCCATTTAGGTGTTTCCACCTCTAGGGACAACTAAAGAAATGAGATAAAGATAACAATATAGTGAAAAGCATATAAAGCACTATAAGACAATAAGTATGCTAACTAAACCAAGTGATAGAGGAGAGGAGAGGGAAGCTTACCACCTCCACCAAGAGAACTCAAGGATGCTTGGGGAAGAAAATGAGAGTACTCGATCCTCTGCTACAATGGTGTGGTCCCAAAATTACTCTACTAAAGTGATGGAGTGAAGCTTTTGCTGCAATTTAATGCTTGGAGTGAGTGAAAGTGAGCTTGTGGAGCGATTGACTGAATTCTTAGAGTTGTGAAGAAGATAAAATTCTTGTTCAAGGAATGAATTTGAAGGAGAGATGAAGAAAAATGACCATATTCAGGTTGGTCAGTCGAAGGGGGCATTACAACTTGACTCCCAATGAGAATTGTAATGCCTCTACTAGTTTAGCCGCAAGAATCTACCAAGGATGTAAGTGCGCCACACAAATGTCCATGCACCATGTGGGCATCACTGATAGAAATGCCTCCACCAAAACTCCAAATAGGTGCCAAGTGGGATGCAAGCAACAGGCTTAGATGGAATTGAGCCCTTGAGCTTGGTTTTCTAAAGTGGATAAAGGAAAAAATGGGATTTTCACATGGGGTGAAAATTTACTCCTATACAGTGTCATACATCTTCCCTCACTTGAATGTAAACCTAGATGATATTCTATATTATAGTCTAGTACTTCCTTGCATGTGCATTCTTTATCTACTTTGTTTCTCTCTCTACTTCCTTTCCTTCACAGTTGTATATTCATAATTTTGTTTTTGCACTATCTGAGATTACAAAATCATTTCTATACAAGTAGATTAAAAAAACATACACTACTAAATTGGTTCAATCTTTTGACAATATCTAATTGTCTGTTGTCTTCACCGATCGACTATCTCTACCCCAAGATTCTCACTTGTCTTCTGCTAGGATTTCCATAGTTGCTATCTTCACTAGCAACCTTCCTCTACCTTGAGCCACACACACACACCATTGTACATTTCATCATAAATACATTTGATAAGGTTTATCAGATATTTCCATATCTTACATCAAGCCACACAACATTTCATTTTGTTACAAAGAATTTTCCCAAATTAGCTCTTTGTCAAACCCTAGAATTTGATATGCATTTAATGCATTCCTCTATTCATTTGATTTGATTCTAATCTCAATCATCTATACAATTTGTGTCACTGTATTTATGATAAAATATTCATTTAATTGGTCATAGGTGCAGTTGGACCAATAAATTCTTTCTCTATGTCAGGTTTTAGATGAAACCCCTATTCACACGAACTAGACCATTATAGATCTTCAAGTTTGAATACTAGTCATTGATCTTCTCTCTCAAGCCAAGATCCTATGATCCTCTATTCATCTCAACACCTTTAAATCACCACCATTTGATTAACTTCAATTTGACTATTGCCATTGATCCTCATCTCCTACCAATCACTTATCACCATCCGATCTTTGCTGCTTGATCTTTAACGTTGATCATAGGGTTTAGTTTCAAAGTGCATCACATCTCGCTCTATCGAGGAGACATATACCATAGTCTGACTAACATCCATCGTGTTGTCCAATATGAACCACCTTCGAGTACATGGGCCCATATGCCATCTATCTTCTATGTCATCACCACCTAATTCACAACAATGATGCGAATTAACATATTGAGAAATATCTCTTCACCACCTATCGGCCTTCATCATGATCCAACATCATCGTCATCCTATCGGTTCCCACTTACCTTTTCACCTTATCGCTCCATGGAAGGGACATCTTCCAAACTCCTACCGATACACCAATGTCACATTGATGAGATAGCCACCGACCTATCAAAGAGACATCAGCTCCACTCTCATTGCTATGGCTTTGTCACACTGATACCATTCATTGTTATAGACAAGTGGTCCCCATGCCATTGTGTCACCACATGTCACCATCTACTATCACTTTCTATCATGTGTCCTCCTATCATTCACTCTCTAACTGCATGTCATCCTTACCTTATTGGGTCCCACAGTCATGTCAACCTTACTAGGTCCCATAGCCGACATCATACTTCCATCACCCTATCGAAGAGACCTTCTTCAAGGTCCTAGCAATACCATATTGTCTCACCAATGGGTAGTTCATCGAGTTGTCAAGGAAACATCCTTCAAGGTCCTATTAACACCATTCTATCTTACTGATGGGAAGATCATCATTGTATTGAAGAGACAATCATGAAACTCCCTATGATTTGCATATCTCTCTCTTTCTGAATAAACACATTATAATATCAAGGAGACTTCTGAATAGGTCTCATCGATGACTAGCATTCACATCAATGAAGAATCTTGATGACATCACTTGTTCACCTCATCACCATGTCACTACATTATAATCCACAACAATGATGTGGATTACTATTGATCCAATCTTGTCATGCCACATGTTATCTTCGTCATTACTGTCACCCACTTCATTATGAATGGGTCCCACTTGGAGTGCTACCTTCTCATCACTAATTCATAAATACATTAGAAAAGGTCTCATTGATGCCATATAGTCTCGTCGATAATGCTTCCATACTCCTTGTCACTCCATTGAAGAGACACACAAAGGAATCCCTTCCATGACCCTGTGTCTTGCCAATAAGAAAGTTATTGGGTAGTTGAGACTCTAGGATGTGTCCTACCAATACCATTCACTCTCACTAATAAAGCCTTTCTTAAACCTTTAGGACACTACCAACCTAGGTGATGGGGCTGGTCACTAACATGGGAAAATAGAATTAAGTTATCACTTAAGTTACTCAAAACCTATCAGAGCAAGTCAATAAAGAAATATAACGATGTAACTAGCTCTGCCATGACTGCAAACACATTAGGGTTTATCTGTAAACCATAATATCACCCGAGAGTTGAAATAAATCATTTCTAGGTGCATCTATCACTTTTTGGACCTATAGAGCACATCACTAGAATGATCTCAAAAAAACATATTGAATTTATAGCATGTTTCCTCCTTTTTTGTATGAAATATTCTTTGTAATTTTATGAAAATATTTGCAAGGTATGCACTTTAGCATCATCTAGCCACACACACTTCCAAACCAAGTTCACTACTCTCACACTCATCCTTTGATATTCATAGCATTTAGGCGCACCATCTATCTATCATCATGCCAACATCTCCCTTGCATGATCAATTCCACACTCTTTTGACATCAATGATACTTTGACCTTAATGCCAGCATCCTCACATGCATGAGCAACTCCATTTCATCTTATCCGTTTTCATCATTCCAACAGTCTACCTATAATTTTCCCTTTTGACATCAATGACAAATATATGCCAATAATCTCCCCCTTTTTCATTAATGGAAAAACCTAAATGCTCAAACTGCTAAAGGTTAGATACCAATGATGGATAACATCTAAGCACTCAATTATCCATCTTTGACATTCCTTCTCATTTTCTCATCTTATTAGCATATGTGCTTCTTTCTCCCCATTGCTCAGATACTTGATCATTTGCATACTTTCTCCCACTTTGACATCAATGGAAAAGGGTCGCAACTTTCTCCTCTTCTTTGTCTCAGGTCACCATACTATTGTAGCCTTCACTTCTTAGCAATGGAAAAGGGACTTAGGTCCCTCTTTGACTAATAGAAAATAAAGAATTTTTTTTCTCTCATGCCAAATGTGGCTCTCCGTTTTACTGCAATGACAAAGCCATATAGTTCAACTTCTCTATACCAATTACTAATATGTGATGTCGGTTGAGGTTCCATTACATGGTCACCACCAATCTAGTTTTATATCCATTATAGATGCTCTAATTCATGCTTCATACCAATTGATATCATATACTTGAAACCAATTGATGATATCATGCCCTAATACCACTTAACATTATGAACTGCAATGTATCAACTATAACACTGATTTGATACCAAAAGTAGCTTCTCCATAGATACTGATTGTATTCTTTCATATGCTTTATTTCATCCTCTTCTACTAGGCAGCTCAACTATTTGCTTCATTCCAAGTTTTGTACTTCATCTGTACTAGCTAATCTAATCATTAAATTAATCTAATATCTATAAAAGCTCCCCTTGGGATCATGCAACATTTTCTACTTAGCATACTCAAGCATTTGCTTCAATTTGGGCTCTTATACCAGCTAGACTATTTTGAACCAATTTATGGTGGTCTGATACCATATTAAAAATAAAATATATAGAATAGATCCCCCTAAGACATATCTTCTCCTTGCACTCTAGGAGCATTTCTCTTGACAGAGCATCTACACCTTTTTTTCTTCAATAACTGATACCAATTGTTGATATCAATTTATGTAGAAAATATCCACTATCTATTGATGTTCTTACCCTTTGATGAGCATTTCAAAGAGAAAGAATGTGACCATAAATCTGCAACCATCAAGTCATTAGAAATTTGTAAAACATGTTTTACTTGAATTGATTTCCTTCTTCATTTCTAGGGATGAATGAGGACACCAATTTAGCTCCCCATAGAATCATGCCCTATCACTACAATTAGTGGTTTAAGGAAGAAGTACCCAAATTTGGTGCCTCTTTCTAACCTTTCACTCTCCACACTTTCTTGGGATTCTTCTTTATCTTTTCAGCCTTCTTTTTTGCAGCATGTGAAATTTTTTTCACTTTATGGGACATATCCTTCTTCTTATCATAATGTGCTATTGGTCTCACAAAATTTAATCTACAATCTTTGGCTATGTGACCAAAGTTATTATAGTTATAGCACATCATGTTCATGTTTACAACAGGAGAAAATGAATTTCTAATCACATGTTTTGTGCTCTCACTATGTGCAACTCTACACTCATTAGCCTTATGACCAAACTGATTGAAAACAGAACAATATCCATAAAAATATGATGGATACCTAGTCATAGCATTCCTTTGAATAGGATGAGGAGATATTTTTAATTTGACTTCTTTGCATATCTCATCCTTTGGATTCCATTTTTATCAGTTCCCATAATGTTTTGTCTTTTTCTTTGATGCCTTGGGACTGATTTCTTCATCTTCTTTTGATAATCAAGAACTAATTCTTCCATCCTCTTGCATGTAGTTGGTTTCTTCTTTTTTGTTTCTTTATTCATCTTCTTACCACTATGGTTCATATTATCTTTGCTTCTTCCACTTGAGTCTATAGGCTATCATTTGATCAGATCCTTCAAGGGTTTTAGTTAGTCTATCTATCTCTTTCTAAGAATGAAAATTTTGTTCTTTATTTTCCTTCTTCAAACTTTTAATCTCATTTAGAGAAAAAATGAGTTTACCTTCAAGGTCCACTTCTTCATCAGAGGTTTCAACTTCTTCATCTTTATCAGACCTATCAACCTCTTCATTAGAGGTTGTTCCAAATGAGTCATATCCATAGAAACTTTCATGTTCATCATCTGATCTGTCACTAACATCAGATGACCCACTTTATTCTTTTGTGTGCAATTCCTTCTTCTTCTCCTTTATACTGCTATCTTCTTGTATAGAGTTATACTTTTCATCATAAATACATTTAGAAGAAAGATAAGTAGTTTTACTTCTACATTTTCAGGAGCCTCTCCTTAGTATTTTGGTGAAATCAACTCCCTCTTTGTTAGCATCTTCAAATTTGGAAGTAGATATTTCTTCTTCAAAAATTTCTCATGGATGTATCTGTGGTCTTCTGATCTTTATTCAGTCTCACATTTTAAAACACTCTTCCACATGTCTAAAACTTGGCCTATTCTAATTAGTAATCATCTCCATACATACTCTTCAATTTATTCCAAACTTCATTTGTTGTTTGACAATGCATTACTTTGACCAACATAGAACTTGATAGTCCATGAATAATTATATCTCTTTCTGTAGCACTATCATCATATGCCTTATTCTAGGCTTCAATTATTAGAGGTGTAGCAAACACTACATATCCATTTACAACTGACCTCCAAACATCACATCCTATGGATCCCAAATATTCTTCCATTAATGAGATAAAAATATATATCTTGATCCATCAAGGATGGGTCCATCATATGCAAGTAAAATTTCCTGACTAACCATTGTGTTCAATCACCCGAATCTACTTGAGATAATTAAGCTTCTCGTAGGGAACCTAGGGCTCTGATACCAAATTGTGGAACACAATGATCTACTGATAGGGGAGTGAACTAGTAGATATTGAAAAATTTAGTCCTCAAAAACATTTGTGTAGACTAGTTTCTTGGCTCAAATACTTTGCATAGATTTCTTCCTCTAACTCTTAATGTGTAGATTGAATAACTAAGGATGAAAACAAAAAATAAAAAAAAATTCCCACAACACCAGATATATGTGGAAAACCTAGGATGGGAAAAACCATAGTGACAAAAGCTGCTTGAGGCTACTGCTCAATTCTAGTGTCACAAATGAATTCTTTATTACAATATTTTAGGGCTACAACCCAAGGAAGCATCAACTACCTAATTTAGAATCAACAACTTTAAGGTTGAAACAACACATTGTTTTAGGAGCTACAACTCCAAGAAAGCAACAAATCCCTAGTTTTAGAAGCAACTACTTCAAGGATGCAACAACACCCTAATCTGAGCTACAACTTAGTGCAATGAGGCTACAACCTCTATGATGACAATTTTAAATATGCATAGACTTGGTTCTACCTAACCTATTATGCATCATTAAATTCAATACATTGTTACACTTCTTTCAACTCACACTCTGCTACTAAAGATGCACTCTCAACAACACACACCTAGTCTACACTCTCCTTTGCACATATAAAAATCATTACTCTATCTTACTACTCCAATCTTCTTTCCCTTTCTATAGTGTCTCATACATTTCACTCACTTGAATAAAAACCTAGATGATATTCTATATTATAGTCTTGGACTTCCTTGCATGTTCATTCTTTGTTTGCTTTGCTACTCTCTCTACTTCCTTTCCGTCACAACTGCATATTCATAATTCTATTTTTGTACTATCTAAGACTATAGACTCCTTGTTTTACAAGCAGATTCGACAAACATACACTACTAAACCAGTTCACCAGTACTGGGAGAGAGATAAAGGGTAGATGGTTTAAGGGTTTAGAGTTTAAGGGTTAAGGGTTTAAGGTTTAGGGTTAAGGGTAGAGGGGAGAGAGATAGAGAGAGTGAGTGAGAGAGAGAGAGACCTAAGAGAGGGAGAGGGGGTAGGAGGGAGAGACATGAGAGAGAGAG
>VDFB02373365.1:249103661-249185844 GCA_007258455.2 Sequoia sempervirens
TACTCATGTAGCAAGCACACTATAGAATTGACAAGGAGGGTTAGGGTTTTTAGCTTCATTTGTTATATGGACATATTTTATTGTAATGTACATAATCAATGATATGATTCTTGAATTTTTATAAGATTTAATATTATGACACCTTAACGAGCAAGGCTACTTATGACTTTCATGGTTCACTCCTACATGTATGAAATTTGTATTTTCATCCTACAAGTTTGACCTAAATTTGTAGTTTTAAAATTATTTTGTGACGTAGCCCCTACACTTCTAGTCTTTAGGAATTTATTTATCTCCATTTTTTAGACTATGTTGAGAGCCATTATAATGTTTTTTTGCACTAAATTTGGGAGGAAACTCATTTTTCCTTACTCAAACCCTTGGATTATGAAAAACGGGGAAGCAAAATACTATATTGAAAATGCTTTAAAAACTTTCAAACAAGTGCAATTTGAATTCAACAAATTTAAAAAAATTTGCATTTAGGGTTTCAAAATTAAACAAATACATGCATTTTGAACTCTAAAAAAATTGAATTTTAAATACCTTGTGCTCAATAGTGGTCGATATGCGAATTGGAATGATGAACTTTGAAGAGAGGAACCAAAATTTTCTTTCGCCGGTGAGAGAAACTTTGTTTGGTCACCGTCACGGATTCTGTTCGCCGCGCGCACCAGGGAGATAGTGACTGGTAAAAAACACAATAAAAGTGTAAAAATGAAACATTTTTTTTTGTTTTAGTCATATTGAAGGGGTTTGGTCGAACCCAGGTTTGACCGAACCCACTTCAATATTATTTTTTAATTGGCGCATTCATTGGTTCAGCCGAACCATGGGTTTGACCGAACCAATGAAATGGTTCGGTTGAACCATTGGGTTCGATCGAACCCATTTGATTTGAGGAATGGAAAAAAGCTGAATTTTCCTTCCTCTTAGAAAGTGTAAACCACTATTCTAAGGTGACCCTGTGAGAATAATCATTTAATTTGTATGGAAATAAGCCTTTTTCATATTATTTGACTTGCTATTGTAAACTTGTCTTTTCAGGATTCTCTCGAGGGGAACAACATTACTGTGATGATAGGTAGAGTTGTTTCTTAACTCCTTCCCTTGTTATCCCTTGGTTGTTCTCAAGTGTAATGCTTTTTCTATGCATCTTGCAATCTATATGTATGATCAGTAATCTCTTATAAAGCATGGATAAGCTTTCATGGAATTGTTGTTGTAATTAGACAATTGCCATTGTGAGAATAATCATTTAATTTGTATGGAAGTAAGCCTTTTTCATATTATTTGACTTGGTATTGTAATTAAACTTGTCTTTACATGATTCTCTCAAGGGGAACAACAGAACTGTGATGATAGGTAGAGTTGTACAACACCATAAATGATTTGGCATTATCAATATATTGCTTATAGAATACTTTGTGCAAGTAAAATGGAATGTGCAATGACAATTGGTCTCGAATTCAAATCTGAATATAAGTACATTATAAACAATAATATGGTATCTATTCTATGATTTAAAGAACCCAAAATAAGAAAATTAATAGGTTCCATTTGTTTACTTGCTCTTAGAGACTTGTTTAATCGGCGAGACCCTCAGAATGTCTTGCTAATAACCAGCAATGTTCAAAACTCCTGAAGAGGTCAGATCAATGTGACATTGGATTTGTCTTGCTAACAAAAGTCATTGGCAAGACATGGACTATCAAAGTGAGTTTTCTATCCTGTTCCAATGATTGATCTCTCACTGATGGGTTGGCTTTGGTGGTCATCGCCAAGATTCTTCGCAATGGTACATTTCAACGAATATTTGTTTTAAAAAAAATTGCATTATTTCATCGCAATTTCAACAAAAACCACTAACCAAGTTGCCATAGCTACAACGAAGGCTTCATCATAATTCCTTACCCAATTCATCACAATTTTGACGAAGTCCACCGACAAATCACAAAAAAGGTGCGATGAAGTTACTTAGCTGCGTTGAAGGCTTTGTCATAACACCTTGCCCATTTTGTCACAATTTTGATGGACATTGATGAATCACATAAAAGGTCCGATGAAGTTGCTTAGCTTTGACAAAGGATTCGTCATAACTCCTTGCCCATTTCATCACAATTTTGATGAAAGCTACCGATGAATCACATAAAAGGTCCAACAAAGTTGCTTAGTTGCGACGAAGGCTTTGTCATAACTCCTTTCCCATTTCATCGAAATGGCAACAAACTTCTAGTGTTGGTTTGACGCTTTGGAAGAGCCATTGCAATTTTATTTTGGTTGTAATTCATCGGTGGATACACAAAGTTTTCACTGATATTTCGACAAACATCTGAGTCATTTTATGATACCGATGACTGACGAATCTGCGTTGTTATTTCAATGGTTAATGCATCATCAAAATTTTGATGAAAAAATAGAAATGAAATTGTTTTCGTCATTTTGTCACTTTTCTGAATGACCGACGAATGACTGACAAACATTTAATGCATCATCAGAATTTTGATGAAAAAATATTTTTCAAACGACTAACAAATGCTCATTGGAAAATGGAGCCAAATTCAGTAGTGCGCGTATTAATTGCTATGTCTTAATTGTCTTTAGTGCATACATTTAATTGTTGTAAATTAATACAAATGTTCACCATAGCATGTCATTATTCCTTTCCCCTATAAAATCATCCTTACCACCTCGCATGTGAGGCCACATGCTCAAATTTAGGTTGACGGGAAAAGATGTGAATATTTTTCCCATGTGTTAGCCCATGCTAGTCTACATCAACAAAATTTAAATTGAGCCAATTTGAATTTTGAGCGAGATGACAACTCTTATGTGTGAGGTGACACCAACTGTCACTGCCATTTTTCTCCATCATAACTTTCCTTTATTACTCATTTACTGCTATTATTGATCATGTCATAAACTTAAGTCACCAAGATGTAAAATAGAAAAAGGAAAATTTAGATAGCATTGGTGTTGGAAAATTGGAAATGTTGCAGGAAGGAAAACTTTGCAAGGTGATTGTGATTGCGAAAAATGGGAGGTGTATTAATCAAAAATGAACCCACGGTTCATGGTGTATTACTATAGGATGCACGTTCACAAGTTGAATTCAAAAACTACCGCTGGTTAGACTACTTCCTAAAGTTGAATGGTTTTAGTGAAGACATTTCATTAGAATTTTCCTAGACATTTTTTGAGGGAAAAGCCATGGTAAAAGGGTTGGAAGTATTGGCTACTCAAGAAAGAATTGCAGAAGTTACACGATTTCCTACCAATCGTGAAAATTACCCTGCTTCCAGAGATGCTAGATCATCTAGGGCTGAATTTATAGAACCTAGTGACCCTCCATTGAGTGTGGAAAAATAAGGTGCAAAAAGAACCTCTATGCTCAAGTCATGGAAGTAGATAGTTGTTCATGTTATAAAATATATCACTTGTGAAGGACTCTAGTCGAATTTGTATTTCGTGCACTTCAAGCTCTTGAATCACATGAGGCATGGGAGGAGGATGAATGTGTCGAACATGCTATACCACCTTCTTTCAATTATGGTGGCTGAGACTCAAAAAGATAGGGACAATTTCATCTCCCACCATTGTTTGATCAAATTGTTAGTTGAGAAGTCTTTGCATGATGTGTCTGAAATGACTTGGGAAGAATTCATAAATATTGATGAAATTAGACCAGAGCATTTTCAACCTAGGGTTTTACCTCAACCTCGTAGGTCTAGCAGGAGATTAAGCATGGTTGAAGCCACTCCTGGTGGTTCAACCTCTAGCATAGGCCCTAGTGTAAACCCTCCTATAGTAGAAGAAACCATAGAAATTAACTCTTTTGGGATAGATCACTTAGAAAAAGAAATTTCCTCTCCAAATTTTGATGATGATGTTTTTCTTGGTATCCTAATGAAAACTAGGGCACAAAAGAGAAGCAGAAATAAGAAAAGGAAAAGCTAAAAAGAAACTAACATAAAAAGAAGTATCAAGCTCTAAGAAGCGAAAGGCTAACATTGTTCATCCTGTAGCCAAAGAAAAACATGAAAGCCCTTCTATAAAATCAAGACCAGTTGGGCTAGCCTTTGGTATGCCTCTATAGGAAAGCCCTAAGTCTAGAGAAATATCATAGGGGGACACAAAAGCTCCAATGGGGTAGGTGAATGTTGAGGAAGAGGATATATTTAAGATGACAACAAACATAACATTGGAAGATCTTGTTGATATTGCAAAACAAGTGGAGAATCAAAGGTATGAGGAAAATTAGGATATCGTGTAGTAAGAGATCCTGTAGCATGAGCAAGAATAGGAACAAGAGGCCCAACAACCTACATTGGGGAAATAATCCAACACCCCTACAACCAAAGTTGACTAAACAACCCTTCCCCTGCTAGAGGACTAGCAAAATCTTAGGTTGGGGGGAGTGATGAGTCTAGTTTATGGGTTAATTTTGGTAGAAGTTATGATCTATTTGCTGAAGTTTTCATGGACCTTGATGTTTGAATGATTGAAATTTCCTCAAAACCATGAACATTGGGAGTAATTTTATTCCTACAAATCTTTAATGACATTGACATGTTATATGGACTATCTATGTTAATTATACATGTTGATTAATGAATGTTCTTTAAGATAGTTACAAATATGCCATTATTGTGCATACTAATTTTGGCATGCAAATATGATTAAAGACCTGCGACATTGAGAAGATTTTACTGTCAATTGGTCATGCACCATAATATTCAACAAGGGAATCATTCAAAGGTCAACAAAGGTTGACAGTGAGAGATTCTTCATGCAACTTGAGTTGTAACCACCTTGTAAATGGAATTTAATGTTGTTGAGAAAATGTGAGCATTATTGTTGTGATAAATCTATGTTAAGACAAATATGTCTGACCATATTCCATGCATGTGTAACTGTTGCTCCACTTTCTCTACTTTCCCTAAAATGATATCCTCCCAATTCATGGAGGTGACTACCTTGCTTAGTTGGTAGTATAAATAAGATTCAAATGCCTCTTCCCAAGAGGTTGCGTGATTTGATATTGTAATTGCATTCGTATTTTTTTAGTGATATAGTTACACTACTCTATTGTACTCATGTTTTTTGATGAATAAAATGAAGTTATAAGTCCGTACATATGAGTTTTCATTAGTTTTAGAGGATACTTATCCAAGGGGGTCCACTTGGTGAGTATTTTTCCCTTTAGTTTAGTATTAGTTTAGTTAGTACTTTTTGTTCAGTAATTAGACAAGAATTTGGAACCGACTGTTCCTACAACCACTAGAATTCCATTATGTGACTATTCCTATAGCTAAAGTAGATAGAGTAGTTTATTTTTTATTGCTCATATTTCCATTTTTTTCATGTATTTTAGCTCAGTATAGTTTTTGGTTGATGATCAACATTTATGTTATTCCTTTCCAGGAAATTTACTTTTAACATTACGTCTTTCTTAGGAATGGAAATGACTACCTTGTATTTCTAGTGCACATACTGTGTTGACCCATTTCAAGTTCACATCCTTGGGTTGACAAGTTAAATGCACCTTCATGATGATTGAAATGAATATTTAGTTTATATGTCCAATCTATGAATCATGGCTATAAGGGATTAGTTGTTAGATCATTGTTGGAGGCCGACACATACTTTGAAGTTCCATTCAAATATCTAGAAACTCTCTTCACAACATCCTAATGAGATCTTCGTGGATTAGTCATAAATTGACTAAGTACTCCCACTGCTTGGGAAATGTCTTTCCTTGTATAGACCATACATACATTAAACTACCAACAACACTTGCATAAGACAAGTTCTGGTCGTGTCCTCCATCTCGGTAAGAGATTTTGGACAATCTTAAACAAATAGTTTCATTCCTTGCAACACTGAAACAACTAGTTGCTTGCAATCAGTCATACCAAATATCTCTAGGACAGTGTTGATATACTTGGTCTAGCTAAGCGAAATCTTTCTACTTCCTCTATCCCTTCTAATTTCCATCCTCAAAATATACCTTGTGGCACCTAGATCTTTCATTTCAAACTTTGCAAACAACTAAAATTTTGGATCATAAATCAAAGTCTTACTATTTCCTATGAACATGTCATCAACATATAAGGCAATAATAAGAACTTGATCATTTTTAGTTTTGTAATACACACAATGATTAGATTTTGATCTCACAAATCCCAATGACAACACAAAGGTGTCAAACTTTTGGTACCACATTCTAGGTGATTGCTTCAAACCATACAGAGATTTCTTTAACTTGTAAACTAGATTTTCCTTACCCTTTTCAACAAAGTGCTCAGGTTGGGACATGTAAATTTCTTCTTCCAGCTCTTAATGAAGAAACATTGTCTTCACATCCATCTGCTTGATCTTTAAGTTATATGCAGCTGCAAGTGACAAAATAAATCTAATAGATGTCAGCTTAGCTACAAGAGAAAAAATTTCTCCATAATCAATTCCCTCCAGCTAAGAATAACCTTTCACAATCAACTTAGATTTATACTTCTCCACATTGCCTTCTAGACCAATTTTCTTTTTGAATACCCATTTACAGTCAATAGGCTTTCGCTCTTCAAGCAAGGGTACCAAATTCCATGTTTCATTCTTCTTCAATGATGCCATTTCTCCATTCATGACTTCCAACCAGGAATTTGAATCAAACATACTAATTTCCTCTTTCACAGTCCTAGGCTCATTAGTGCTATTAATCAAAGCATAGGCACAATTTGAATCCAACATAGAAAATCCATACCTATTAGGTTGATGCTTTTCATGTGTAGACCTCCTCATAGGCTGAAGTTGAGGTTGTGGCTCTTCTTTAGAATTCTCAGAGCTACTAGAACTCTCCTCAATTTCATGTACACTTTGTAGTTCCTTTTTATCTAGAGTTTGAGGAATTTCAACTACATCATTCTTCTTTTCCCTTTTATCTATCTCTAACTACAGACTAGATCCTGAAGGCTTCATCTCACAAAAGATTACTCTTCTACTGTACAAAACCTTCTTAGTAATTGGATTCCAAATCTTGTATCCTTTCACACCAGTGCCATAGCTAATGAAGATACATTTGATAGCCTTGCTCCCCAACTTTGATCTCTTCTCATTCAACACATATTCATATTCCTCACATCCAAAGACACAAATATTTCACAAAGAGGGCTTATTACCAGACCATGCTTCCAAAGGTGTTTTGTCAACAAGTGCCAAACAAGGTGAATGATTTATCAAGTAACATGTTGTGGCCACGACCTCAACCCAGAACTTTTTCTCTAGAAAAACACCACTCAACATACTTCTCACTCTTTCCATTAGCATCCTATTCAACCTTTTATCAACTCCATTCTACTGTGGAGTATAAGGCATAGTTTTATGCCCTTTAATCACATGGTCTTTGCAGTACCTTTCAAAATCTACAAAACAAAACTCACCACCATTATCCATCCTCAAGCATTTAATTTTCCTTCCAGTCTAATTTTCTACCAAGTTTTTAAACTCTTTAAACTGATTAAACACTTCTAATTTACTCTTTAGAAAATACAAAAATGCTCTTCTCAAATAATCATCAATAAAAGAAATATCATATCTTGACTTCGATAATGAAGGAATATTCACTGGACCAAATACATCATAAAGAACATAATCTAGTATGCTAGAAGATTTATGAGGACTTGAATAAAATGAAATACGATGTTTCTTTCCATAAATGCAATTTTCATAAAAGTTGAACTCAAGGTTACAATCAACAAGCCCTTCAACAAGAATTTTATTTTTTAATTCTTTTAAGCCTTTCTCTCCTATGTGACCAAGTCTATGATGCCACAATATGGTTTTCACTACTGGGAGTTTCAACTCCAAGGAATTTACACCCAGAGAAACTTCATTCTCCTTCTCAACATGAGCATCTTTTCTTGACTTTGCAAAGGAACTATTAGATTGAATAGGACATGCATCCAGCTTGTATAGAGTGCCTATGCTTTCACCCCTAGCCAACACCATTGAGCCTCTAGTCATCTTACAACCTCCACTCGAGAAAGAAGCATGCACACCAACATCATTCAACTTACTGACAAAAAGTAGGTTATGAGCCAAACCTGGTATGTGTAGTACACCATCAATCCATTTAATTCTTCCATCATGGAATTGGATTCTAACTCTTTCACAACCAACAATTTCTAGAGTTGAATCACTTACCAAGTACACCTTTCCACTAGCATAATTTTCATACTTAGTGAACCAATCTCTGTGAGATATCACGTGAAAAGATGCACCTGATTCAATCAACAAAAATCATCTAATGCTTTAGTCACCAAGGCAGAAATTAAGGCATCTGTATCACTCTAAGAAGTCATTTTCTGAAGAGTTGTTGTTGTTCTTCTTCTCCCCCTTACAATCCTTTTGGATATGACCAGCCTGCCCATAGTTCTAGCATTTCACCTTGGATTTCTTGCTAGGAGACTTTGATCTCCCTTCAAATTTGGATTTAGACTTCTTTTCTTTCTTCTTTCCTCTCTCCTTTGATCTTCCTTGAACAACAAGAGCCTCCTTGGCCATTTCAGAAGACTTCCTTCACATTTCTTTTGACAGTAGTGAAGCAACCACATCTTCCATCTTGAAAGTAGTAGTTTTACTTCCAATAGCCATTACCATATGATCCAAAGTGTCAGGTAAGGAACATAACATAAGCATACAATGATCCTCCTCCTCTATCTTCACACCCATAGATGCTAACTAAGCATGAATTCAGATGGTTTGCAACATATGCACCTTCTTCCATCTTCAATGAGTACAACTTCTTCCTTAGAAATAACTTATTTACCAGAGACTTTCCCTAATAAATATCACAAGGTTTCTTCCATAACAGAGATGTAGTCTTCTCCTCATGGACATTTAGGAGTACAGAATCAGCCAAACAAATTCTTATCAACCCTCTAGTTTTTCTATCTGCAAGGTTCCAATCTTCTTTATTCATACCTTGTGGCATAGTTCTAGACACAACAATCCAAAGGTCTCTATCCACCAATAGGTCTTCTATTTTGAGTTTCGACAACTCAAAATTTTTGCCATTAAACTTTTCAATATCTACTCTTCCTAATGTACTTACCATTTCAAACTATAAACAAGACAAACATTTCTTCTTTTGCAAGACTCCCATTGAAGAGGATTAGAACAAAAATATAGCCCTACTCACAAGGATAACACAACTGGCCAAGCTCTAATACCACTCATAAGGAAAGAAAAGGTGCAGAAACACCTTCCTAATGCAAAATCCTCGAGAAAGAAGTGCCAAAAAAACATTCATTTAACAAGTTACATTCATTTGAGATACACTTTCACAAAATAAAAGGACAGGAAAATTATTACACATAGAGACAACACCAAATTTACATGGGAAAACCCTTACAATAGAAAAACCCACACACCAAGTAAAGTCACTTTGTATTATAGTAAATAGATTACATATAGAGTTACAAACTTCACTCTCAGATGTTAACTCACAATAGCAATACAATCCATTGGTTAACCTCACTCATAGATTATAATCAGTTCTTCTCACACTATTACAATGATCGTAAAATAATACAATGTAAAACCACTCAACCAACTTCTTCATTGAGTCACTTGCCATTTAATTTTGATACATAGAATTTAAATTTACATTCAATGCATCATGTTGTTCATCCGATCTGATTTGATCTTGATCACCTTTACAAATTGTGCCACCGACATGAATATCAAATCTTCATTTAATTTTTCATTGGAGTAGTTGTTCCAATGTCGGTTACCAGGTGAGCTTCCTGTGTTCACACTAATTATTTCCACACAATTCAAAACAAGGATGTGAATTGCATGATCATCCAATTGATAATTTCCATTGCCACATACATGTCACCAATCAGATCCCACCATGACATTCTCCTAAAGATCCTATTTCAATAAAGACCAAGATAATACTCGTAGAGGTCATGGAATTTTGCATTACACATTCCAAATTCATTTACTTGAAATTTTTTAAATTATTTTCCATAAATCAATTTTGAGCATTTCCCATGATCATTTTAATCCATGATATGACATCTCTTTGAGGTATTTTGACAAATGTTTCACTTTCCTCTTCAATTCTTCCAATTTGCAAGTATTTCAATTAGAGTTACCATTTCAACTTTTTCCTTTCATGGCTCAATGGACACCTGTGTGCTATTTCAAAACTCTCATTTTATGGAGATGTAGGTCTAAGTAGTTATGGAAATTACCACTCTCTTTCCTTCTTAGTGCTTAGAGAAAATTAAGCTCACAACTTGTAAGAAATCAAAAATGAGATAATTCCTTCACTAATGCTCAAAAATTAGAAATTTCACAACTCTCTAAAATTCGAGCATAAGAACATTCCTTCATTAATGATAAAATTTGAGCATGAGATAATTCCTTCATTAATGCTCGAAAATGAGCAAGTTCACAACTTTCTAAAATTTGAGCATGAGAGCATTCCTTCATTAATGCTTGAGAATGAGAAACTTCACAACTTATTGAAAGTTGAGGATCAACAAATTCCTTGATTAATTCTAAAAAATCAGAAATTTTACAATTTTCCAAAAGTTTAGCATCACAACATTATTGGAGAATTCCAAGATCAAAAATCTCAAATTGATAACCTTCCATAAGTGAAAATATGAGCATAATAGTATGGATTTATGATTAAGATTGTATATTACAATGATGAAGCATTACATATATAGGTAAGATAGACGAGGTAGGAAGGTAGGAATGAACAATTGAGTAACCCTCCAAATGTGCAACACTTGTGAGATCATTTCACAAGTATATGAGAAAGTGGTAAGTATGCATGCAATAAGTGTCCCAGGTGATGAGGGAACATGTATCAATGCTATGAAGTGACACAAAATCCTAAAATTTCTAAGTAAACTTAAGCTATGAGTGTGAATAGGTCAATCCTAGAAAGGAGATTAGCTAACTAGGTGTGCTAATCACAATATTTACACTAACACCCCCCTTAAGTGCAACATAGGAAGTAATGTATGCACTAATGATGATGCCTTGCTATTAGGCCATGTTAGGTACTCATGTATAATTTTCTCATAAAATGGAATTATAAAGGAGAAAACTTGGCGAGAAATAAAACTCCTCTCCAAAAATGAAATAATACAAATACAATGAAATCTAAAAGTGAAGAAGATAAGTGATAGATGGAAGACTCATAATGATCCCCCAAGGTATAATTTTAGCCCAAGGTACAATGAATGTTCTCCCATAGGATAGAAAAGAGATAAGGTCTATGTGACCCTTCCCCCCAAAAAAATGTGAAGTAATGATATCCATGTGAGGAAATGCTTCCCCCCAAAACTGATAGGAGAAGATAAATCATGCAGCGTCCCATAAAAATGATGCTTATAGTGTTGGTAGATTCTTTACATTGGATTTTGAAGATGATCCATGATCAATGAACAAAATTTCTCCCCTTGGGAAGAAATAACACCACAAATTTGTGCAAAATTACTTCCCATTGTTGATAGGAATATGCAAGAAGATGAACATCTTTGAATGATGCACATGATCCAAAGATTGAGATGGTGCCAATGATGCCTTTGAGTGATGCTAAAATATCTCCAAGCCAATGTTGATGTGTGATGGATGATGATAATATGGATCATGTACCATATGTGATTCAGGAATAGTGACCATGGATGTATGGTGAAAACTAGCCCGATGAGAATATGATACTAATGCAAATGATTTCAACATAGATGATGATTGAGTTGGATAGGTCAAATACTAGATTTATGTACAATCTTTCATGATAGAGCCAATTTAGGTAAGGCAAAAAAATATCCAAGGATGGAAATGGAGATGTAACTTCATTGAATCTAACATCAAATAGAAGAAAAATTTCCTCAATGGTGTCATCCAAATTTGCAATGTGGGATTATACAAATAAATATGTGATGGTTGATAGATATACATCCCAATGTGGTGGATCTGCAATGATGATAACAATTTCTTGATGCAAAGAATCATTGGAACTCATGGATAAGTCAACACTAGATTTAGATATAGCAACAAGTGATATGGAAGATGATATCTCCATTCAAGCCATGCAATTTCTTTGTTGACCCACAAATGATGGTGGCTCTTAAGGTTTATTAGTGATATTGGGTGGTGTTTTTGCATGTGTTGGAATTAGATGATCAGGTAGGGAAATACTATGATCAATTAATAAGTTTCTTCATTTCTACACTTTGGCATTGAATACAACCTCTATTGTATGCCTTTTTATCTTGTAATATCCACATTTGATTTTTATTTATTAGGAGGATTATGAAAAATTCTCAAATGGAAGGGATTTAGTGTGAGATACATGATCATATGAATCAAAAACCTCAAAAAAATGAAATGTGAGTAGAAAGATAGAAGTACACAAAGAACAACACTGGAAGTGCTCAAAGGTACAACTTAAGACACCCTTTTCGATTGAATATTTGAGATCCCCCAAAATTTGGTACTTTGTAAGTGATTTTTACAATGTAAGTAAGTACCATGGATTGAAAATGAAAAATATTAACTTTGAAGAAAACAACACTCAATTTTGAGTTATTGATTAGAAGTTATTGTACAATATTTTACTTTTTTGTCAACAATGGCCTGAACATTTCTGATTTAGTTTTTTACAAAATCTATTTATTTTATGTAAAATATAACATATAATCACATAGTTTTTTGACATTGAATCAAAACAAAAAAACTATTTTTCTTCTCAACATGTTGAAGATACAATTTGATAAAAAAACAAACTTTTATCTGTAGGAAAAATGGTTGCATTGTGTTATTTTATATTGTTTTTGCAAGATTCATTTACTTTCTATATAAATGAATAGATAACCAAATGGTTTTTTGTTACTATGAAAAAAACCTAGGAATAATTTTTCTATCTAGTGTGTAGAAGATAGTAATTTGATGCAAAAATAAAATACCTTCAACAAAAAAATCCCTACCAAAGTATGCATACACTAGTGTTTGGAAAGAATAACTTAATTAAAAACAAATAAATCAATATCCAATTTTCACAATGGCTTTATGATGCTTCGATGGTAGGTCTATGTGTGAGAGTCACCTTGACATGGGAAGGAACATGCTCTCATGGCTCTAATACCATGTTAGATAATTCCAAGATCAAAGAGCTCAAATTGATAACCTTCTAAAAGTGAAAATATCAGCACAATAGTATGTCTATCAATATATGATGAAGAGTGTATAATACAACATTGGAGCCTTTTATACACAATCAAGGTAGATGAGGTAGGAAGGTGGGATTGAATAGCTAACTAACCCTCCAAATGTGCAACACTTGTGCTCACTTGACAAGTGTGTGAGAAAGTGGAAAGTATGCATGCAAAAGGTGTCTCAAGTGATGAGGAAAAATGTCTCAATGCTATAAAGTGAGACAAAACCTTAAAATTCATAACTAAAATTAAGCTATGAGTGTGAATAGGTCAATCTTAGAAAGGTGACTAGCTAATTATGTGTGATAATGACACTATTTACACTAACAAGCATTCCTTCATTAATGCTAAAAATGAGCAAGTTCACACCTAATCATAAATAGTGTCATTATCACAGCTAGTTATGATTAGTGTAAATAGTGGAAAAGGTGTGTGATTAAAGCCAAAATTCTAACTTCATTAGTTTTGGAAACTTCACAACCCCTCTATCCAATCATTCATTCCCTTAAATCAATAATTATGTCATTATAAATTTCATTTTGCTCACCAACCTTATAACTTGCTCATAAAAATATTATGTTAATGATAATTCTATGCCTTTAAAAAATAATTAATCTCACAAAAACATTAAAAATCTACTTGATAGACTTTGAAAGTTGGGAGAGAAGAGGCATAACTTTTGATTGGGTCAAAATTTTCCATGAAAAATTTCAAGGTTGATAAAATAGCATTACAATCAAAACCAATAAATATAATTTTCTCTAAATCAAACAAAACTTTTGATTTAATTGTTTCTACAACTTGACCAAAAAAAAAAAAGAGTTAATATCTTTCAAAATAGCCACTGCATTATCAACAATGATCTTAGGAACCTCCTTTCCAAACTGTTTTCCCCATCTACTATGAAATTCCAAATTTAACTATTTCCACAAACATGCCAAAGAATTGAAGTTTTAAAATATCTCAAACCATAAGATTCTTTGATTCTAAAAAATTCCCCATTAGGTGAAATTAAGTCATAAACACCTTTGTAAAAGGATTTTACACCAACTCTTATGAATTTTTATATCTAATAATTTTTGTGATTTGTCACACTATGTGACTACACCCAAAACTTCAATTGAAATGGAAGATGGTTCTTCTTCAAATTTCCAAATCTTTCCATGTGAATTCAACCAACTAGGATATTCCAAATACAGAAAAGGATAATTACTAGCATAGGAAACATGTGGTACTATCAATTTGCAACTAGAGATGGCTCAAGAAAGGTGTTTGATACATGACAAAACTTATCACTTTGAAACAAAAAAATTAAATTTTGTGGTGTCAAAATGAGGCTAATAGTGGTAAAAATATGGGATGTTTTTCATGGTAGCATTTCCTACCTAATCATAATTGAGTAACTAAAAGGTAGTGGTTTTATGAGGTCTCTCAGCTATTGCATAACCCATTGTGGTGTTAGTGTTTTAACTAATGGTTGTAAGAAGGAAATTATAGCGGGGCTTATTTAACCTTTGAATCATAATAATTGTTGGGTGGTTGATGGAATTGTTCTTCAAAAATTGGAGGTTTTCTTTCTTTTCCTATTGCAACATCTTTTGTTGATTTCAATACCTCTTCTTGATTATTGTTATGCAGAAGGAATCTTCCTAGAGGGTCTCTTCTTCATTGTATGAAATGATTCATATCTAAAGTTTTTTCCTCTTGCATAGTGCTAGTAGATGGATTGGTATATTTGCTAATAGTTTAGATTGTAAGTACCATAAATATAATTATAATATAAGGAAATTAGGATAAATATTTAAGACCCAAAATTACTAAATTTTTATAACATCCCCAACAATGATGCTAAAAAATTGAGTACCATCAATTGTCAATAAACCTAATGCAAATAAGGATTGCATACAAATCAATGGACATACATATCCCATATCAAACAACCTATTAAAATATGATACATTGCACGTATCTTGTCAACCTAGGGATGTAATTTTATTAGTATGGGGATGGTACATTATGCATAATAGTAGGTTTATAGGGATTGAAGAAGCTGAATGTTGAAGGTGCTAACAATCCTAGTTGTGAGACCACAGTGGATGTCTCGGTCACTTCCTAGTGTCCTAAGGGTGCTTTAATTTCTACCCCATCTAAGTTAAGTTTGAATAACTCTTGTACTCCTACTCCCCAACCTGTTATTTCGAAGAGCTGCTCTGTGGAGGTAACTAAATCTGTTATTCTCTCCTCGAGCCCTAAAGTGATAGTGTCAGAGAGTGATTGCTTGGAGGACTAGCAAAACCCAAAAAGGAAAATGAGGAATAAGAAAGTGGACGTTGGAATGGAAAGTAGAGTTGGAAGACCTTCAGAGAGACTGTCAAGGCACAAAGCCACAACCATGAATATTTCCAATGGCAGGAAATCTACCCTTGATTCAGCTCACAAAGGAAAGAAATGAAATTCCTTTCATGGAACATGAGAGGACTAAATAGTCCTCTAAAACAATATGCCTTAAGACAATATATTTTTGATATGAGGTTAGATGTCCTACTGCTCCAAGAAGTCAAAATGACCTACCAATCATTTTCCTCTGCCGCCAATAAAATTTGGCCAGGATCTTCCTTCTTTTATAGTGAGGCAGATGGTGCTTTGGGAGGTGTTGCTACTTTGTGGAATCCTACTAAAGTTGTGGGAGAAGCCTTTTCTTTTTCTCAGAATTATCTTGTTGTGTCTTTGAAGCATGACAATCTCACCTGGCATTTGTTCAATATATATGCGCCAAACTCTAGAGGGGGAAGAAAGAAGATGTGGGAGGAAGTGTCATCCTTAATAATGAGTAACAACAAAGCACAGTTTATGGTGGCTAGAGATTTTAATTCCCCCCTTTTTTCCTTCAGAGAAATTGGGTGGCTTGATAGACTATAGTGATAGCATGAATGATCTAGCTAAATTTATTAACATTACTGGTTTGTTTGATCTAGAGTTAAAGGGCAATCCTTTTATGTGGTCTAACAATAGGAATGGTATTCATCTCATTCAAGTTCAGCTAGATAGGGTCCTTGTTTCGACTGACTGGGATCTTGGTTGCAACGCCTCTCTTTCCTCCCTTCCCAAGACTATTTTTGATCATAATCCTATTATCCTCCAGTGGTATGATAAACCTTTTTTGGGCCCTCAACCTTTCATATTCGAGATAATGTGGATGTGTCACCATGAGTTTAGAAAACTTATTGAGAATTGGTGGAGTTACCCTATTCAAGGCTTGGCTATGTATAGAGTTTCTCAAAAAATGGAACTTATTAGGAAAGAAGCCAAAGGTTGGCCTAAGGTGACATTTGGTGACTTTTTCAAAACTAAGAAGATGATCAAGGACAAGCTAGAGGGGTGCCAAAGGATCTTAGCTTCGGGTCATTCCCAGCAACCTATTCATGTTGAGGAGGAAAACTGGCAGAAAAAGTGGAAGGATATTTTAAGTAAGGAAGAAATATATTGGAAATAGAGCTCAAGAGTCCAATGGCTCAAGGAGAGTGATAGGAACTCCTCCTTCCATAGGACTGCCAAAAGACATAGAAAGAGGAATACCAATAAGTGTTTAATGAACAACTCTAACTAGGAAGTCATCGAGGCTGATAAAATTGGTGAGGCTATTGAACAATACTTTAGATAGATCTACTCTAATACTAACACTTCCCCTTATGTTGAACTTTAGGAAAGGCTCCTGGGTCACCTCCCACTTGGAATTAGTGAGTTTGAAAATCGTCAACTCTGTGCCCCTGTTACTGAGGAAGAGGTTCGGACTGCTGTGTTTGCTATGGGTACCTATAAGGCCCTAGGACCAGATGGTTTCCCTCTAGCCTTCTTTCAAGAGTATTGGGACATTGTCAGCTATGTTATTACTATGGTTGTTAAAGATTTCTTTAGGACTAGAAAATTGTTAAAGAAATTAAACAACACTTTCATTGTGCTTGTTCCTAAAGTGCATGATCCTATTCACATGACTAACTTCAGACCTATAAGTCTTTGTAACACTGTCTACAATTTTTTTTCCAAAGTCCTTGTCAACCGGTTGAAGCCACTTTTAGAAAAAAATATTAGTAGATGCCATAATGGGTTTGTGTTGGGCAGATAATGTAATGTCCCCGTTTTTAGCACTTCACTTCTCAATGATTGGTAGCCTATCCCCAGTGTGCTATCGGCTAGTCAGTGGCAGAATTAGGGTTTCCAGCTGCTTGGTGGGTTCTCTTGATGATTCGGGGTTTTGCTTGTTGGATTTTGGTTGTTTGGGTTCTGGATTCCTTCTGGGTTTTCAGAGAACTTTGTAGAGGTATGACTTGCAGCTGTGTCGGGCAACCTTTCCAGACTTACTATTTTTAGTAAGTTATGACAGCTACATCCTAGAGTTTGGGATTCTGGATTGCGGATTCTTTCTGGGTTTTCAGAAAGCTTCGCAATGGTGGCGCATGCGCTTCGATCTGGGTAACTTTTAGAATTTACTATTTTTAGTAAATTCTATTTTTGGCAGTGGACAGGCTGGTTTCAGTTTAGTTGATTCTCTCCTTCTGGCAGTTTAGTTGTTATTGATGTTTCTGGAATTTTGGTGCATTTTTTATGGAGATATAAGTTATTTTCATATTATAATGTTATATTTTAATATTATAACCCCTCGGTTTAGCATTGCAACTTTAAGTTGTTTTAAAAAGGGGACTTCAAGGGTGATTATCTCATTAGGAGATAATTTAAATAATTCCAAGGCCAAAATTATGATATGCTTAAGGGGGACGCCAACTTTGATGAAGAGTTTTATTTTATTAAAAAGGGAATTAATTCTCCTTGACATGGACGCCTATCATGGAGGAAGGGGAAATAAATTAAAATTATTTTCATGTGCTTTTAGGGCGCATCTTCAAGAAGTTTCTAGAGAGCCTTCTCAAGTCTATATAAGGAGGCAGTTGCTCTTCATTTCATTATCTCATGACTTGAGTAATGTTATGCTACCGAAATGGTATTGGGATTGCTTCGAGGAATGTATTCCTCCTAGCCTTGGCTCAACTTCTTGCTTGAAAGATAGCAACTAGTGGAGAGTTAGTTTGTAGTTGAGTGGATGTGTAGTGAGATTTTGCATTGTAGTAGTTATTGTGCATTTGTAGTTCAATTTCTAGCATGTTAATGAAGTTCTAGAGTTGCTGACTTCAAGTTGTTGAATGTTGTTTTTGCTCATAAGTCAAAAAATAAAAATATATTCATTTTGGGTATTGGCTAGAACCATTTATATGCCCTAGGCGCCCATTTGTGCAAATTTTGCTGATTTATAATGAAGAATATGATTTTATCTTGTTGGTAGAACATTTCTAGAGGCTGTACCATTCTGTTCCGCTTGGCAAGTGTTTAGAAAAGAAAATACTTCAATTTGTCAGCTATTTCTTTGTCTAGTCTTCATTGTCATCATTCTAGAATTCATTTGCATAAAGTCTCATGTTATTCTGACAAGTATTGAGTGAGTTGTGAGCATTTTAGTGGATTCTAGGGTTGCTGGTTATGCATTTCAAGTTGTTGTTCTGTCATATCAGATTTTGGAAAGTGCATTTTTGGTGAAGGTTTGGTGCTAGGAAGTCTTGCTAAGCTTGGTGGAGGTCACATTTACTATTGCAGCAATTGAAGAGCTTCTAATCCTTGTTCTTGTAGGCATTCTCTATATTATTGTAAGTTGAACAGTAGTACTGTCAGCATTTCTTCTCATCATTCTCATCATGCTTTGTAATACCCACTGAATAAGTGGAAGAGGCTGGCTTGCCACCTATTTACAGTTGATTTGCATTGTATTTTATTAGCATCCCCGCCCTATGGTAGCTCCATTCCCACTCCGAGATTGAAATCACATTCTGGGTGTTGAGTTTACTATTAGCACTTGTAGTTGGTAGGGATCCTCTAACCATATGTTCCTCCATCTTGGGCACATTCTTGGTTAGAGTTAATCTTTTAGCATTGCACTGAGATCCTCTAACCATATGCTCGCCGTCAACTGGCACATTCTTGGTTAGAGTTAAATTCTGCATCGCTTTGGTTTTTAAGTGCTAACCCTAACGGGTGTATGTTGTTGTAATTGCATTCAAAAATCGGTAAAAATTGGTTCGGTATATTTCAGACAAATCCTAGATGCTGCTATTATGACTCATGAAATTATTCATTCTATGGAGAAAAGTAAGAACCAAGGTATGGCTTTTAAACTTGAAATTTCCAAAGCCTATGATAGGGTCAGATGGAAATTCTTGTATTTTGTCCTTGCTAAGTTCAACTTTAATGATAAAGTGATTGGAATCATTAGGGAGTGTGTGGAATCGATTCAGTATTTGGTGTTGATCAATGGGATCCCCTAGGGTTCCTTTAAAGCTGGTAAAGGTCTTAGGTAGGGGGATCCCCTCTCTCCCTACCTATTTATCATGGTGGCTGAGGTTTTGGGAAGGAATTTTCTTTCCTTGCTCAACTTAGGAAAAGTTCAGGGGATTAGAGCTGCTTCCACCCTTCCTCCTTCCATTCTCCAACAGTTTGTTGACGACATGTTTCTTTTTGGTAAATCCTCTGTGATTAAGGCCAGAGAATGGAAAGGTCTCTTGTAGTACTATGCTTGTGCTTATGGCCAGTGTATAAATTATAACAAAAATAGTTTATATTTCTTCAACACAAGAGTTGATCTCCAAGCTAATATTTTAGCCATAGTGCTTCTCTCTCAGGTATCTACTTGGGCTTGCCACTTACTATCAAGGAGGTGTCTCATAACTTTTGGAATGGTATTCTAGAGAGAATACAAAAGAAACTTGTCGGATAAAAAGGCTAGCTGCTTAGTAATGCTGGTAAGCTCCAACTTCTTAAGGCCTCCCTTCAGGGGATTCCGGTTTACGTTCTCTCTCTCTTTAGGATTTCAGGTTCCATGGCTGAAAAATTGGAAAGAATTCAAAGATACTTTTTCTAGACAGGAATGGAGGAAAAGAAAAAACTTGCCTTGGTGAATTGGGACTCTGTCTGTCACCCCAAATGTCAAGGAGGACTGGGGATCAGGAAGATTACTAATCTAAAAAAATCCCTTGTTGCCAAGATTGGCTAGAGTTTGGTTCGGGAAAGGGCTGAATGGTGTAATATAATGAAGGCTAAATACCTTAATCAGGGTCATCTTTTTAGAGCTTTGGACCAGATTGATCTCCCTCTGGGCTCTAAGATTTGGAACAATATCCTTAAGAGTAGATCCCTCTTGATGGAAGGGGTCAAATGGAAAATTGGTAATGGGAGATCTATTAGGTTCTAGGAGGACAGTTGGATTGGGAGTAGACCCCTTACTGATAGTCACTTTAATATTTTAAGGGAACTCACTAAAGATCTCATTGGTTCTTACATTTCTGATTATACCTCACCCAGAGCTAGATGGAAAACTTTGAAGTTGTCTTTCTTACATTGGCCTAACCTTCTGCCAAAGGTTTTGGAGCTTTAAGAGCTTTTGAAAATGTCTAGACTCCCTCTATTCCCCAAGGAGGACATAATTTTCTGGTCAAAGAATCACTCTAGGAAGTTTAATGTTAAGTTTGCTTATCTACTACTTCTCAAGTTCGGTGGTGATGTGCAGTGCTGGAGGGAGGTGTGGTTTCACCAGCTCATCCCCAAAATAAAAATTTTCTTGTGGACCTCCATCCATAGGAAAATCTTAACTATGGATAACCTTTTCAAGCGGGGCTTTCAATTCCGTAATTGGTGTACACTTTGCAAGAGGGAAGAAGAAACCATCCCCCATCTTTTTATCCACTGCCAGTTTTCTTCCCTGGTTTGGAAAAATGTTTTACAAAGACTAAACATCTCTTTGGTTTTTAATAGAGATATTCATCAATTCATCTTAAACTAGAAATTCCCCTCCAATCATCCTTTAATTAAACTACTCTGGCGACTTATTCCACCCCACATCTGCTGGTGCCTGTGGAAAGAAAGGAATAATAGGATTTTCAAAGAAAAGGCTAACAATGTGGAGGGTCTACTGATAGTCCTTAATAAGCTGATTCTTGAGAATATCTCAACATGTAAATGGATGATTTCTACTAATCCCCTGACTGCATGGGATAGAAACATTGCTACCGCCTGGAATTTACCTAATGAGGTCCTGAGATTTGACAACTCCAAATCTATCATTAGGAAGCATACTAGATGGAGAAACCCAAAGCTAGCCTGGGTTAAGCTTAACTTTGATGGGGTGGATAGGGGAGGGATGTCAACTACTAGAGGTATAATCGGGGATCATTTTGATAGCTTGGTCACAACCTATTCAGGGAGACTGAGCGATCACACTAGTAACCAGGCTGAAGGCATGGCTCTCCTCTGGGGCCCTAAGATTGCATTTTCACTAGGTGTCAGGACTTTGGAGATTGAAGGTGACTCATTTCTAATTGTGGAATCCACTAAAGGGAAAATGAATGTGGGATGGTCCTTAAGAGGTATTCTGGAGGACATTTTCCCTCTCCTAAATGTTCTTCATGACTTTTCTATCCAGCATATCTTCAGAGAAGGGAATACGACTATTGACAGTTTGGTGGTGGCGGGTCTTGATATTGAAGGGCTTAGGTGCTAGAAAAAAAGAGGTTTCTTTGCCCCCCTTGGCTCTGGTGTGTTTAAAGGAGGACCTTAAACATTTAAATGTCGACTCCTAAATAGTCCTCTCTTATCTTTGCTAGGCTCCTTCTAACTTTGATTGGAATTTTTGGCAGGAGCTAGCTTTTGAATATCTAGCCATTATGTGAGGTGATGGGTTTTTTATGTGTCTGATGGCTTGGACGACCTCTTGTGGGCTGGTGACATGGAAAATATTTCTATCCTTACTGACCGATGGAGTCATCATTTTTTGACCCCCCTAAATTTTTGTATCCAATTTTTTAAACTTGTAGATTTCATGAGATTTTTTGGGACGGCTAAGTACTACGCCAATATAATGCCCTTACATGTTGTGGGTGATTCACACGAGGGAGCTATTACCCTTGTATGGGTTTCGAGAAGTATCATTTATTTCCTTTATTCTCATCTTTTCCGGTCACTTTTCGGTGGCCTTTTCCCTTCCGATGTTTCTAGATTTATCTACCAACTCTTCTACCCTAGTTCCCCTATTCGAATTGTTGGAATATTTGGCGTGGGATCTATGGGTGGGGACAAAGTGCGTGTTGAGCTGAAAAGGTGTGATGAATGGAAGGTGGATGCCACGATTTGGCACATCTGTAAAGAGGGTGGAATTGCGTAGTATATGGAGGCCATGACTAGTCATGACGAGGGCGTATCCCACAAATTTGTCACTTCGTGGAATGAAGGTAGGGTCAGCATTGGCGGCATCTCCTTTGAAGTTTCCGAAGAGGTTATTGCTAGAGTCACTGAGCTTATGAATAGTGGTTTCACTTGGAAGAAGACTAGGAAAGTTTCGGACCAAGTCAATCTAAATCAGTTTTTTTGCGGCAATGAGAAACCTATCAAGTTGCGGGGTGGCTTTGACTACTAGGCGTTGCCAGAGCCTTGTGATAAAAAATTTCTGGTGATAATGAAATATTTCACATTGGAAGGTAGGTATGGGGTTTGCTATTGTTATCACTTTAATTTCCTCAACCACCTTAGGAATCATCTGCATATTTCTATTCCTTTCTTCCTATATCATGCTCTTGATAGCATTGTTGCAGAGTTTAATGAAGCCTTGAACTCTGGGAAGAATTATACTATCCTTCATCAGGGCCTTATTTCTAGGCTCTATCATTTCCATATGACACTTTGCCCTACCTGACCTATCACTGTTCAAGAAGTTACGCCCCTCCCTAATCTTGATGATACCCCAGCTTCCTCTACTCCCCCCTCTGCTAGTATTTTGGACATGTTGGGTCCAAGTGAGAAAAAATGCCTCAAGAAACATGCTTTGAAAGCCCATCCTCACGACACTTCCCCTGGTTCAGACTTGGGGGACATGGGTAGGGAAAGAAATCGGCTTGCCTCTACCCCATGCACTAAATCTAAAGCCTCCAAGAAACCTAAATTTTGTCATCAAATAGATTCTAATATCGAGATTACAAAAGAAGCTAATACCCCTCGTCATTCCCATAGACTGGTTCTTAAAAAGGATAAGGTGGGGATTCTTAAGGAAGCATATGATTCAGACAAGGATCTTGAGAGTGACAGTGAAATTCATGAGGAATTGGCGGTGGGTGAGGAAGGCCAGTTGGTGTCGGTGAACAGTGAGACCCATGTGTCAGAAAGTTTGATGAAGGGCCCCTTTGGGGACAATGTGCTGGAAATTACCCCCCGGTCCTCTGATGCAGTCAAAGGAAAAGCCCCCTTACAGGAAGATCACAAGGATAAAGATCAGGCATGGGATGAAGTTGGTAATTTGAAGGGGAGATTGGAGAGATTGGAAAAGATGGTCCAGGAGGTGTCTCAATTTTCCTTAAGGATCATGCACAAGTTGGCCACCAGTCTTTGCTTGCTGCAGAAGGACAAGTCCGTGGAGGGTGTTGATGATGATGTCAGTTTCAAGGAGCTACTTGAGTTCCTCATGGCGGATTGGGTGACGGTTATGCATGATATGCCTGGCAGGAAGGATAAGAATTAGGGCACTAGGCCTTGTTGGTCTTGTTTATTTCTATGTTTTGTTGTTGTTTTTTTTTTTTTTTGTTGAATTGGTGAACTTGTTGGACCCTTGGTGGTCTCTCATTTGATGCTACAATTACTATTTTTTGTGTTTTGGTGATGTGTTGTTGGTGACAACTTTCTCTCTGTTGTCACTGTGTTGTTTATGCGCTTTCGTTGTATGGCCTTTGGTGCCTTGTTTTATGGGTCAACACCCTTGTTTTGCTACTTCTTTTTTCAAAAACATAGTTCTTTTATCCATATATCAATAAAAATTCTGAAGTATGGAACAAGAATATTTTTAGAAGTTTTTTTAAATTAGGAAACTAAAACAACAAATAGGGATAATCATGAGACCCATCAATGTTATTTTTGAGATAAAAAATGGTTTATTTTTTACAATATATATGCCTATAATTTTCAACATGGTATCATGAATGATTTTTTTGACATAGATATTTATTTTGAAACTAAAGCAAGACATTATATGGGGTAAAAATAAACTTCACTAATCCAAGCTTAAATCAAATGAACACCCCACAATGATGTATGTCCAAAATTTGACTCCCCAAAACAAGCAAATTGAGACAAGGAAAACATTTCAAAACATTGAGTCCAAATTCTATTGTCCAAACCATTTAGTTGCATTATCCAAAGTCATTGAGTTCTGTTGTCAAAATCATTGGGTCCTACTTCCAAAATCATTTGAGTTCTATTTTACCAAAATAATTGAGTCCTTAGGGCTTGATCACTTTAGAGGAATAGAATTTTTCTCACTACTTTGGTCTTCCAAAACAAAACGTTCACTCTAGGTCAAGATTGGGTCAAACATATCATCCACCCCTTATCAAATTTTATTCTTCACTTCATCAAACTTTGAAAAAAAATTGAATGCACCAACACTTTTTTACTTGGACATATATCAACCCAAACCCTAACTTAGCTACTTTTCATGTGAAATGAATCATTTTCCATGCACTTAGTTGAATTAGTTATCACTTTTGGACTATTTTATCTTGAAGGTCACAAGTCTACCTTAAAGATTCACAAATCCATTGACATCTTTTATCCCAACATCAAACATTAAAACCTTTTAGATCAAAAGTGTTGTCCCAAAATGTTTTCAAATATCACTCCCCATATCATTCACCTTTTCATCCACCATTCACACCATTGTTCCAAAATGGCTTAGAGTGTCTCTTTTACCAAAATTTGAGTCAACTAGAGAGTTCAAACATTACAAATATTAACACACCTCTCCCATCATTGGTCCACAATCTATGTTTACAATAAGATCACAACACAAGAGAATCATGGAAGAAAACAAGGTCTCATCCACCAAAAGTGATCCAAACTCACAAGAATTTGATTGAAGGAGTCATTCTACCCCATGACAACAACCCCAAGATCCATTGGGACCATATGAGGTATAAGATGTCATAAACAACCCATTTGAGTTTTCTAAAGAAGAAGTACTTGATCATAAATAAAAATGTCAAGCCTTTGATAAAGTGGTTTCAATTCCCCCATCTTTTGTCACACAAACCTTATCACAAGGCTTAACTGCATCTGCAATTCAACCAGCTCCATCCCTTGTACCAAGTCAACCCTTAACATCTAGTCTTGCAACTAGACTAGGAACCAACCTCGGTCTCACTTCATGTCTAGGAATAAACACAACTTTGGGTATTCACAAAATGACCATTCAATTAACTACCAACCTTCCCCAAAACACAAGTTGGACACCAACATTTTGAAAAACACTTACATTCCATGACACCATAACAACCTTGAAATTTTGAGTACAACCATCTTCATCCATCCCCACTAGTACCACAAGTGTTCCCAACATCACACAAGGAAGTGTAGACCAAGTGTCTCAAATAGACCCAAAAGGAAAAATTAATATCGTTACACAAAATTGATCTTCAATGCAATATGGGACATCTTTATCAAATCCCCCAATGAGTTCATCCACCCCATTGGGTACCCAGAACACATCCATCCCATCCACTACCAACCCAACTTAAAACAAACCCTTGGTCACCAACCCCATCAACCAAGGTAATACCTTGACCACATCCCAAACAAAAAGAAATCCCCAAAACATCGATCACATAAATCCTTTCAATCAATGGATTCAAGGTCCTAATATGTCATTACGATAACAATACCTAATGGAACAATCATCATATTTCCCCTTGGTCCCCCACGTCATGCAAAATCAAATGGGACCTCAAACTTACATTCCTCCACCTCAATCCACTATCTTGCAAGGAATGTTAAACCAAGGGAACCCCCAACCTCTCATCAACAACCCGCAACCCACTAAAAATATCAACACCCAAAAAATCATCACAAATTTCCCAACAACTAATTGATCCTACATTTCAAGCACATGAATTAGCTTTATAGAAAGCAAAATAGATTTATCAGCAAGTCATCCAATAGTAGCAACAACAACAAAAAACCTTAGCAACACAACAATAGTAGTAACAATAGCAAGCAGCCCTAGTAGTGCAAAAATAGTAGCAACAACAACAAGCAGCCTTAGTAGCTCAACAACAATGCAAAGCCCAACAAATAGCATTAGTAGCTCAACAACAATAGCAATCCCAACAAGAAACATTAGAAATTCAACAACAACAACAACAACAAGCATATCAACAAACCTTGCAACAATAGCAAGCTCACACTCTAGCTTTCCAATAAGAACAAGATGCCTACTAGGAAGAATTACAAGCACAACAATCCCAAGCACAAGCACAACAACAACAAGAAGCCTTACTAGCCCAAAAATATTCCCAACAACAACAACAAGGTTTATACTATAACCCCCAACAAAACATCATGAACCCAAACATGTTAGGAACATATATGTCTCCACCATAATCACCTTCACAATATCCTACACCACCCTACACACCATACAACACCTCATAATACCAAAATCCCATGTACAATTCATATGCCTTTCCACAAAATGTTCCTCCACCAAACCCATAAGATGATATGGCATCGCAACTTAAGGCATTAACAAAAGAAATGGAGGACATTTGAATGGGAAAAGAAAATAATACCTATACACAACAAAACCTATGTCCATATCCATTCAATTGAAACATCACAATGGTACCGTTCCCTCCCAGTTTTGATGTTCCCAAATTTGATAAATACAAAGGGAGAGGAAATCTTGTGGACCACATCAAGGAACTCAACATCATGTGTATGGTGGTTTATTTAATGTATCTGTTTCCACAAATCTTGATGGGCCCATCCATTGATTGGTTTTCTCAGTTGCCTCTAGGTATCAAAAAATTTCAAGAAATCATTGATAAATTCATAGATCACTTCTCCTTCAATCTTGACATGGATGTAAGGTTAGAAGAGTTATACACTCTCAAGAAAAATAAAGGAGAATCCTAGGCCAATTTCTTACAACAATGGAGGAAAAGAGCTAGTAAGAGCAAGTGGACCATTCTTGATGAACAATAAGTGGGCATTATCATAGAAAATGTCGATCCAAATCTATCCTTCCACTTGAAGATGCATTGTATTACCTCTTATGATGAGCTTTTCCCTAGATCCCTTAATATCGAGAGATCTCTAATCTCACAGGGAACACACAAGTGTATAGATACAACTTCCCATCCACTAGTTCTAATGAAAAATCCCACTTTTGGGTAAGAAACAAGAATGTTACTAGTGATTGTGTTGTTGATACAAAGTTGGTCTTAACTACTCCTAGATAAGAAAAATACCAAACCATAAACACAAAACATGCACCCCAAAGAACAAACAGTCCTCCTAAATGATAATTCACTCCTTTAGGGGAACCTATGGAGGTTGTGCTAAAGTAATTACTATAGTCTAACCTTATCACACTCCCTAATTTCTCAAACTATCAAGAGCCACAAGTCAAACCTCATAGCTATAGAGACAATCATTTTTATGAACTTCACCAATACAAAGATCATAACACACACAAAAAAAATTAGAATCTAACATCTAATAAAAGATCTTATTGAACAAGGAGACATTCATGTGATAAAAAATCCGGGAATGAAAATCTGAAAAATTTACATGAACCCTATGCATAATCATATAAAAGAAAAAGATTTAGGAAAGGCATCAACCTCAAAAAATGTAAACCATACCCTTGATACCATAGTGGTATATATTTATTTATCACAACATGAGCAATCAGATACACATCAAGATATTTTTTCAAAACAAAGTCCAAACCCATCAATAATGTCTATCATTATTTCATACCATAATGACATCAAGTGGATCTCAAATTGTAATATCTCTCTCACATATGACTTCATGATTGGGCATGTTGAAGAAGTTCCAAATGAGCCATAAATATCCCATGTTATACCCATAACCATAAACTATTGTGAAATTATTTTACTAATGATATATCATCCACCCAAGGATCGTGCCAAGAAGAGGCACTTGAGGATAATGAAAGTTAATTTGAATTGAGTCAGGATCAAGAACCCCTATCCCCAGAGTTTCACCAAGAGCTGAGAGACATCTTTCAAACAGTTCTAAGCTCCAAAGATGTCCCTGATATCACCCCTAAGATCTTTCTTTCTGATGGACCTATAGAAGTTCATCCAAAACAAGAATCTCCCATTCTTGACATTCCCACACAAGAGCAAGCAACAATCGAGATTCTTAATCTTATAGTGATTGTGCATCATCAACATATTTTGAATCAACACTAACATCTTTTGAAGTAGTATAAAAAAATAACGATGTCATAGAATTAGAGAAAATAGTTCATATTCCTAAACAACAAGAACCCATAGAAATTTCATGTGTTCAGGACAAGTCATCTTCAGTATTTATGGATCAGAGGATACATTATTAGGGAAAAGGATTAGGTATTGTTAATACCTTCACAATTCTAGGGGAAATATTGACTAATGCAAACATCAACATATGGGGCATGAAGGATCCTTATGATGAAAACACTATCAACACTACAACTAGTCATATCACAAATCGTCATCCACCCATAATCTCATACAAAATTTGGGACCAACATAGAAAGAAAAATTCCTATCAAAGCAAGGAGAAGATCATCAAATAAAATGAAGCAATAAAGAAAAAGAGACATGTCAAGTACAAATGGGTAGCAATGCAAAATAAAAAAAATCATCCCTCCAAAACTCTATCAGTCAAAGAAACTATGGGGAAAAATCAAAAAGGGAAATATATCCATCAAAAGAATCCTCAAATGAAAAAGTAGGCTTCTCAAGCAAGCAAAAAATTATACCCAGTGGTTGGTCCTAATTCCATGAAAACCTCCATTCCCACCCATCATTGCTCATCTTCCCAAGTTTGGAGAGTCAAAGGTTCCAACCATCGACCAATCCATCTCATATTCCTTCATGCATGGCACAGTACACTCCATTCATGATATCCAATTCTCACATTGACCGTTTGTTGGTAGCTAACCTTCATCATAAGGATTCTGAAGGCACTTTATCATGATGTGTGCACATAGACAAGGTTAATTCTAGTACCCACAAGGAAAATCAAAGTTCTTCAAGGTTACACCCAGGTGCTCATATCTTAGAAAAGTAGCTTCTTCAAGAAGGATATCGCTAGAATATTATGATAGAGGCTTCTACATCAATACCACCAGAGGGTTCAACATAAGTGTAAAATTTCTAAACAAATCCAAAAATTAAAAAAATCCAATAATTAAAAAAAAATCAAAAAATAAAGAAAATAGTAAAAATAAAAATGTGTCCTCCAATGAAAACCACTACGATGGCGCTTTGGGAAAGTACTATGATGAGAACCTAGAAAGTAGGTGTCATGAGTAGAATTGAGTGTCTATATGATCCTTCTCTAAAAAAAGCATCTCATCCTTGTCATGATAAATCCAATGTTCCCTCCATCCATCCAATCCAACTTTCATCTAGATATTCCAATTTATCTTGATCTTGACAAAGATTCAGCATATACTTCAACTCTACTCATGGAAATTTTTTGATAGGCTCTTTACCATTTTATCTCATGAAGTCCCATAGCCCATAACTAGCATGATAAAACTCTATCAAACTCTTCACATATACATTACCTATCTTGGTTATCCATTGCATTATGAAGAATTGCTAGACACTAGGGGTAGGTTATTACACTCTTATTTTCAAATAACTTTTTATCCATGTCTTTTATCTCACAATGTGATATTGACATCATGATCTAGGTATTGTTTACCTCAAAATCTCATCAAAAATCCCAAAAAAAATCATAAAATTTTCATCAAAAAAATCAAAAAGACTTGCAAAATCTTGTATAGCCTAAAATCCAAAAACATCTAAAAAATCGTATACAACTAAAATCCAAAAAATATTCAAAAATTGTCAAGTCAAAATCCAAAACATCTTAAACACATAAAAATCCCTAAAAAGGTCAAACATCGAAAATACAAAAATAGAACCATGTCAAACTATGAGTCTCTAAGCTTGAATGTAGGTAAGGCCATCATTGATGTGCCCCCAAGACACCCTAGTTCAGTCCTTTAGGAGTCCATTATAATAAACTGGCATTCCATCAAATGTTCATATCTCATTTTGAATAAGTCGATCCAATCAAACTATGTGGTCTCTACGTGTATAAAATATGCAAAGCTCATCTTTGATCAACCCCTGAGGCCCCTGGGATAGGTCTTTTAGGTTAGGTTCTTGGTCAAAACTTGGGAAATTCCTAAAAATTCAAATATTGAAAAAGCCTTAAACATTTGTAAAAATTTCAGAAAAACTTAAAAATCAAAAAATTAGAAAAGCCGAAAAACATTAGAAAATTTTTGAAAGACCTAAAAAGCATCAAATATCTTAGATAAAATGCTAAACAACCTCAAATAATCTAAAAACCAAAACATTCACATACACTTTCAAAAAGACCAAAAACAGCCTCAAAACATTTTCAAAATACCAAAAACATTGAAATATTCTAGAAAATTCAAAACCATCCATCCCATTTCACTTTCACCCACAATAAACCTTCACCCATAATAAATCAATCATCATCTTCAACCTTTGTAAAAATAAATAGAAAACAAGTATCGCAAGTCATAAAGTGAGAACCTAAGTGTTGAAATATAATGTTTAGGTCATAAATGAGTCAGTGAATTTTGTATCAATGGCTTATCACACACCACATCCTAATAAAACCATCTAATAACATGTCCTAAGATGCATCCTTCCAATAGTTGAAATCAACATCATAAATCACCTTAGCTATCTTAAACTAGCAAGAGATATAGATAACATTGAGTGTTTTTCTTTAATTTTTCTTATGATTTATCTTATTGACACATTCCCAAGACCTCTCAATGATGTCTATATAAATGATTTAGAGAGAAAGGAATGGGGCATCGATCATTATCTTTAATTTTTTGTGCTTGTGGGTATTCTTGTAAAATAATCTTGGCACATACTTGTTGAGTTGTGTGTATGGAAGTTATTTGGAGTAGATTGTTGACTATTGTGTATGCTTTGGCCCAAGATATTTTGAACTACTAAACTACATTCCAATGAGGTTTCTGTATGTCAAGATGTGAACAAGAATAATCCTATCTATTTGCAGGGTCAAATTCCATTACACTAGATACAATGCCATCTTGGTTATTAATACCTTGATGATTGTGTTTACGTGTTATATCAAAAATAAGGAATGATAGAAAATACCAATCCCAAGATATGAGAAAATCTTCATCATGATTCATATCTCATCACCATCTCTAATAAATTCTCGTTGGATCAAGGACTTGTTGGACTTTATCATCAAATCAATGGTCAAATCATTTGTCATATTTCTTCTATATTCTATCCACACTAACCTGGTATCATGAAAGTTAAGAAAAACATCATCATGCATCCATCTTGCATCCACAAATCATCAACATGCATACACATCACATATCATAAACATACATTGCACTATCATGAACATTTTCATTTTCCATACATACATCCACAATGCATACATCATCATCTCATAAACTATGTAGAAAAATACACAAAAATAAATCCATGCATACATCCTGCCTACATATATCATATCATCTGCATATCATAGCATCCATCCCATAAAATTTCATAAAAAGATATTGAAAAATAAGTTCATCCATACATAAGCATATCCTATCACATCACATCATATCAAATGTATCCATACATTCATGAGTATGAAATAAAGAGAATATCACATATCAAACCTAGATCATCTCATATATATATATATATATATAAATGATGACTGTCATGATACAATATCTGAATTAGTATGTATATCAATAAAAATAAAATATCCATAAGGTTATAAAAAAGGATCCCATGAATGTATATTTGTATAAATGAATTTGAAAAACAATTAGATAAGTGTCTATATAACTAGACTAGCCTTGGTGGATGCTTGTCTCACCCCTAATTGAGGGTTGATCCTTAGCTCTAGGTGGTGCTCCACTCCACTGTGAAAAATCAAGTTGTCACTTACCCTAAGGAACATCATGATGATAGTGCATATGGTAATATGTAGCCTCAATAACTACCTCCTTGTATAACCAAGCAGATATAGTCTGGCCCTATTATGCAACTATCGCTACCTCCAATTGTTGTCTACGCCCAATCTCCTAGGCTAGTTGCATGTCCAATTGCTGCTACAACTGAACCTCCTAATCTCTCTGCGTAGTCAATGCTTGTAACTATTGTTGCAGCTGATCTTGCTCAACCTATAGTTGATCCCTCTCTTCCCTAAGGGCTGCAATCTACCCATATCGTGGGTCTAGCTGATGTAGAGGTGGAGGAGATGGTGGTGTCCTCAGAACCTATCCATCATGGGTGCCTTGTTGCCCGAGAATCTATGCCTGATCTAGCTATTGTTGGTTCCCATCACCTGGCACTATCCTAATCATGATCCTAGCCTCTACCTTGGCCAACATCATTTCCCCCATCCCTGCCTCCATCCCTACCACCATCTCGACTTCGACCTCAACCTCTACCTTTGTCTCTTCCTCTTCCTCTGAGGTATGCCCCCAATGAATTTTTTAGGCACGCGGGTGGCCTGGACCACACATCATAGGCTAGAGTGGTCCCCACATCTAGGAGACCCTGGTCATATTCTCACAACTATGGGATGGGCTACCTAAAATCATTGATTGCTACAATGGGATCAATCTAGTCCCCCCACTAAACCTCTCTTTATGACCTAGAAAAAATAGCAATATAGTCATCTACTAGCATATTCCATACCTCCCAAAACTGCCAAGAAACACAGTCTAGGATGTATCACTCAATAATAGTGTGCTCTCGGCCAGGTATGTACCTAGTCTATCTGGTAAAATCCAGCTATTGTTGATCATCATACCACCATGGATGTTGTAGCCATGGCCTCCATCTAAACACCGTCATCTCATCAATGACACAATGCCAATATGGAAAACTTGTGAGGCTTGTGTGCTACAATATCAACACTACATATCTAAAAAATAACAGGTTCATCCTCATGAATATTAGTTAAAACAACCAAGGTCCTCAACATTATAATGTGATCATATGCCCATATGTGAAGTAGAGTCACACTTTCTTTAATGTTCCTACCCTCTCAATAGGCAGCCTCGTGCATATCATGATACAAGGAAGTAAGGAGAACTAAACCCTAAGCATACATAACATCCCTCTAGATCATATCCTTCCATGCTAATCCCCATCCAAGACTAAAACCTCTATCCCGTCAGTCTAGAGCAACGATGCCACAAATCAACACTACAATGAACAATCTGAAAGTGCCCGCCCAACCTCGATATAAATCCAAATCAATATGGGAGTTGACTAGAAAAAATAAACATCTATGTAAAACATAGATACATGTGTCTCTCCCAACATCTGGGTCATTTATCATTCGCTCACCATGAATCAACAATCACAGTATGTGCCACATGTCCTCAAGTGTGGCGGTCACCTCCCCAACGAGCAAGTGAAAAGAAGAGGTCTTGCTATGCCACCTCTCGACCAATGCTTTCATCAAAGAAAGATGGGTCCTGATCTAAAACATGAAAGTGATGAAGCCTAAACCTAGCCTACCTAGTTGTTCAACCTCTAGGTCATCAAAGTCTCTCGTCGTAGCCAAAATTTTGCATCAATGATCCCACAACATCAGTGGTGGAGGATCCTTCTGCACACATCACACACAAAACATCAATTTGTCACAAAAGAAAAAAATCTGATCAAACTTTAAGACTTTGTACCCAAAACATTAAATACATCATTGAAATCAATAGCATAATTGTTTTTTGGGTGTGTCACTATATCAATTTCAAGGGTATGTTGCTAATTTGGTGATGCGCAATGCTAAGCTCAACAGAAAATGAGTATTGGAGTGTGTTGCTTTACTAAAAAATTGGGGTGTGTTGCCATTTGTTACATGCATCACCCACCACTTTTGATTAATGTTGAACTTAAAAATCCCATGCATCACTATATTACCCCAATTACCCCCTAATCAAACGTGTCACTAAATCAAAATATTGGGGTGCATGCCTCAACAGAGGGTTTGTCGCTATAAAATCATAAGAAATGCTTTTGATGCTTCAAAAGTGTCACTATACAGTGATGTGCTTATCGACCTAACTTGGACGCCCTATTAAATGCACTTAAAAGTGAAAATCTAGAGAGCTTTTGAATCACATACCTGGGGTCCTACATCGACACGCCTCTAGTACTCTCAAACTCGATCCGAAAGATGAAGAGGGAGCACATAGTGAGCCATTTAACCAGGGTATTAGAGCTCAAAATGAAAAAAATCTCTAAGGTATGAATGCTCAAATGAATTTAAAGTGACCCTTCATCACTTATTCAAGCCTAAAAATTAGGGTTTTTTCCCTAATTTTAGCCAAAAGCTAGGGTTTTTTCACCAATTTCACCAATCTTTCCAAATTGAAGCTTACTTTGTACCTTTTTTTGCATTTTTGGCATGTTTTATATATCTCTAAGCCTTTTCAGACCCTTGAGGTAGTATTTTACCTTTGTTGAGAAATCAACCCAAACTTCAAAATTTTCACTTGATTTCTCAACAAGGAACCAATTTATTCCTTCTGCTATGGAACAATGAGGTATCCAAAAATTAGAAAAAAGTTATTTTTTGATTTAAGCAACTTTTTTAATCCAAAAAGCATAAATCTTTGAACCAATGTAACAAGTACCTCACTTCAAAGAGGGGTAAAATGTAGACACTTAAAAATTTCTTGAATGATATCATGTACTTGAATTAGGTATACTAACACCATTTCATCCTCAAATCCATCCTATTTTTTCTTAATTAATTAAATTGTCCTAGCTATTTAATTAATTACATCATTTTCATCTTTTAACCTAATTGACCTAATTAGATGAATTCATCCCCTTTCATGCTAAAATTTTGTCTTATTAAATTAAATAAATCAAATTATTTAATTTAATCCCTAAATTCCTCTTATTTAATTAAATAGCCCTGAGTTATTTAATTAAATGTCATCACCTTTTCCCCTTTTCATTAAATCATTTATTTAATGAATATCATGTAAATCTTCTAAAAATTGCATAATTAACATTGTTTTAATTATCAATTACTAATGAATCTAATTCCCTCAACTTGCAAGAGAATATTCCAAGGGAATATTCCTCCTTTGCACATTCCTCCAAAAGGAATATTCTCATGGAATATTCCTTCCCCCTTTTTGAACATTATAACTTTTTTTAATTTGTTAAATATCTATTTCCCCCAACAATGAGAATATTCCAAAGAATATTATCTTTTCTCTCTCATTTGAAATAAGGAATATTCTCCTTCATAAAAAACTTACAAGACTTCTTGTGCAAGTTAAAAGTGTGTTTGTTTGAAGGAATATAAACCCTTAATTATTTCCTTGATCCATGTGATCATTGATTCTCATCCATTGATGAGAATCCATGATCCATGTTTCATCTTTCCTCCATCCTTGAACATTTATTAACCTTTTTAATCTTAACCCTTCATTCCTCATTTGTCTTCTTATAAATAGGTCACTATTTAGAGATAAATGGATCCATCTTTTAACAACAAAATTATGTTGTTAAAATCACTCTCACTTGCACTCACATTTAATATCATTGTATCTTAATTTACTTGCATCATATTAGCTTAGCTTCCATTAATGGCTTCCATGATAACATAAATGCATTCATTTAGTATTGTGTAATTAAGGTTTCAATATTTTTTAGCTTAAAATCCATTTATATTAGCTTTTCATATAGCCATATCAATCATCTTAATCTACATCATGTTAAAATAGCTTGTATCATGTTAATTTAGCATTTAAATCATGTTTTCATACACATCTTTAATTAGTTTCGTCGATTCTCTTCAATAGAATCAATCAAAATAGGTTCATTTATGCATGGGATTGGTAAAAGGCTGCCATTCCACATCAATGCAACACCCTCCCCCAATTGGATAAGTTTCAATGGATTATAATAGGTTTTTTTGAAGCTTTCATGATTTAGAATGTTAACTTTAATGGATTTCTAGTTTATTTTTTATTGATTGATTGAATCCTCATGGATCAAGTGTAGTTGGTCCATACTAATCTTTCAGTCATAGGTATCAACATCTGTCAGAAGCTTATTTCTTACTATTATTCCCTCAACAAAATTTTTGAAATTTTGTGAGATGTTTTGGACTTCAACAAAAAGTATGTGTAGAGCCCACAGACTAGATTTTCAACTTTTGATACTATAGGAAAATTCCTTATAATTCTAAATTCTAAATCATTATGTGGGCCATGTAGTCAATTTCAATCATGTATGGTGCACATGTAGTTTGTAACTTTATACAAACACACTTCTTGTGACCTTGCATTACTACAACTCCATCAACTCCTACACACACCAACTTTTTGGAAATTGTCAAGTCATCCATACCTACAATTTCATTCAAATATTTCTATGTTTTTTTCCCCTTGTAGATTTTTTCTAATATAATATATTACATACTCTTTTTTTCCTTCCTCCTATCCAAGCACAACTCCTACAACAAAATTAAAAGAATTTGTATGGATATGGAAAGGTAAGGTCCAATTTGGTCCTCCCAAGATATGGGTTTGGTTAATGTTTCCTTGAGTGTTTTAAAGGAGTGTTGGAAAGCATCAATCCACTCAAATTCTACATCTTTTAATAGTAAAATAAATAGTGGAGCTACAATTTTTCTAAAATATTGGATGAATCTCCTATAATACCCAACATGTCCTAAGAAACTTCTAACATATTTTTGTCTTTGATGTATAGAGAGTGTTGATATCAATTCAATTTTTTTAGGGTCTACTTGAATTCCTTCATTTGACACAAAATTTCCTAATACAATACCTTTTTTCATCATCATCAAGCATTTTTCATGACTCATGGATAAGTTATGTTCTTGACACCTTTTTAGTACCTTCTCTAAATTGTCAAGTGTTTCATCATACGTATTCCCATAAGTTGTGAAATCAGCCATGTAAACCTCCATGGAATCATGTGTAAAGTCTTAGAATATACTAAGTACTTCCATTTGGAAGGTAGTTGGTGCATTACATGCCCCAAATGACATGAAAAAATAAGCATATGTTCCCCAAGGGCGTGTGAAAGTTGTCTTGTCTTGATCCTCTAGGGTTATCTTAATTTGATTATAGCCACTAAATCCATACAAAAAGGAAAAGTGCTTCTTGCCTACTAATGAATCAAGTACTTGGTCAGTGAAGGGGAGTGGAAAGTGGTCCTTCCTAGTTGTAACATTCAGTTCTTAGTAGTCTACACACACTCCCCACTTTCATTCTTCCTTTGGGACAATTACTAGAGGTGAAACCCATTGACTATAAGAGATAAGATAGATAAATCCTATATCAAACAATTTTTGCAATTCTAATTTAACTATGTCTCTAACTATAAGGTTCATTCTCCTTTAAGGTTTCCTTATAGGTTTCAAACCATCCTTGATGTAAATTCTATGCATGCACAATTTTGGGTCTATCTCCTTCATGTCATGATAATCCCATGCAAAGACTATTGCATGTGCTTGTATCACATTCATCAATGAGGTATGTTATATATTAATCAATTGATTGCATACATTCAATGTTTTATCAATATTATTTCTAAAGTCTTGGATGGCATTTGAACTGATGAGATGTCAAGTCCTGCTATGTTTGGAACACATTGGCATCATAACAAAGTGTAGAATGTTTAGGAAATCAACTAGGATGAGCTAGTAGGGATCACATTTTGTAGAGGATCATGCAAATATGTTAGACAATAGATGGATGTTGTGGGTACCTACCATAGTTATTTTACATGATTTTTATGATCAAGTCATCTTTATCTTGGTTTTCTAAAAAAGGATTGTGTTCAATAGTCATCATTGTTTGCATCGAGTACTAGTCTTCCTCATCTAGGGTAGACCAAATGGTTTGTTCTAAGTATACATGTGGTTAGGATGGTGGATAAAGGACCAATTAATTAGTCACATTTCCATTATAAATTATCATATTCCTAAACTTGCAACCTATGAAGGCATCTATTGTTGCGAATCAAAGTCTTCCTAAAATGAGGGATTGGCCTACAAGACTAGCTCTAGGCTACAATATCATGAAGTCTACAGGGTACTCTCATGAATCTAATGTTATTACCAAGTCTTTAATGATACCCTCAATTTTAACTATGGACCTAACTACTAACTGTAAAATAGTAGGTGTAGGTATGAGTTCTATTAACTATAACAACTTCCTAGTCTCTTTAGTCATTTCATTAATAGCTGCTCCCAAATCAATCAAGGTGTTCTTAATGAGAGTGTCATTTATTTTGAAATTCACTATAGATCTACCAAGGTTTGCATACTTTGGAGAAATTATGTTTCCCAACATAATGTTTGCAAGTTGTCCTAAGACATGTACAATTTGAGGGTCTTTTCACTTCCTTCCTAGATTTTTAAGGTACAATTTGCTCACTACTTTAGCATAAATAATAACTTCCTTAATGGCCTAAATAAGGGGTATCTTGATGAAAACATCCTTAAGTTGTCCCAAAAGGTCAGTTTCAACTTGTGTTTGACAAATTTGAAAATATTTCAGGGAATGGAGGCTTTGTACTTGGATTAGTTGGGTTAATATGATTTGACTCAATATCCTTATGTTGGTTATCTAAGGTCTCTTCTAGGGGTTCCTCATCAACCAATTCAATGATATGAGGAGATGAAGCCCCAACCAACATTTTCCCTAATCTGAGATGGACATCACTCACCTCTACCCCATAAGTAGGGTATTGAATAGCTTCATTATCATAAGCATGTTGAATAGGCTTGTTATTAGAGTTTTGTAAAATTTGTACTAGAAACTAAGGTGCTCTAGGTGGTTGTGGTGTTATATTTTTTGGGTTTGGCATAATGTCTTGCTATTGGGGCTACAAGGGTTGTGACTGTTGATAATTTATATTTTGGTTTTTCCATTTTTGACCTCTTTTCCACTAAGGTTTCCATTGGATTTTTTGGGGTGGCCATTGAGAATTGTAGTAAGATCCTTGTAAATTTTTTGATGGCCACATGTTTAGTTGTTGTTGATTCTAATTGTTTTGAGGCATTTTCCACTAATTTTTTTGTATATTGGCCCAAGACTGAGGGTTCCAACTAGGGAAATTTGTATTCTTAACAAGAAATGGCATGTTATAATTCAAAAGATCTTGAGGTATACCTTGTCTTAGCGGCCATGGTTTCCTTTGAGCTATGTAGAATATGTGTCCATCTTCACCTTCCAATTAGTGAAAGTGTGGTATCCCTTGCTTATCTTTAGAGATACTTGCCACCTTCTTGCATTTCTAGTTAGTCATTCTCTATCTACAATGTGGATAGTATTTTGTAAGATTTTATTTTGCCTCTTCTTTCTTCTTTTTAATATGGAGGGTGTATAATTGTGTAGCTATATAGGTGATAATATCCTTCTTCATATTTGATAGAAGATTACTCATTTCAACTCTAAAGACTCCATTGGATGGCTTGTAGATGGAAGATCTCTTGTCTCCTCAAACCTTCTTGGTGATAGACCTTGAATAGTTCCTCCATGCTTTACAAATTTCCTCAAATGGTGCCTGAAATATATTTCCTACCCTAATGAGGTTGAGTGCATCCATTCATTAATCCCCCTCAAGATTACCAATTTTAAGGACTCATCAGAGAGTCTATTTTGGTGGTATTTATTAAGGAAAAACTAAAACCTTTCCATATAGTCCTCCAAAGATTCATATTCCTTTTGTGACATCCTGAAGATGTCACCCATCTTTTTGTCTATACCTCTATAGTAATTCGGGCACTTTTCCAAGAACTTTGTCTTCATGGAAGTCTAATTTTGAATAGCATCTCTTTCCAAACCCATAAACCATCTTAGAGCAACATCCTTTAGTGTTGCTAGAAATAGTTTGAGCCTATGTGCATATGTGGTATAATAATAACTTTTACATAACAAATCAAACTAAAAAAGGTAGGTATATGGATCCTCTACAATCAATCCACAAGAGACAGATAATGTTGAAGGTGGTATATTCTTAAAGGTAGTTTCTATCTCCTTGTTGGAAATTGGGAACTCAAAGGTTACATGCTCTGGTGGATCTTCCATTGCATGTGTTATGTGTGTGTGAATTTTCCTTTGTATCTGACATGGATATTGGTGTTAGAGATGATTCTTCTTCAGGAATACCCTTGCTTTGTTCACTTTGATCACCAATATCATCTAAAGATTTGTATGTTGAGGGGAATAATTTTCCTAGAGCATCTCATTTCCTCCACATACAACAGTTATGACTCTTTGGATCAATGGTTCCTAAACATTGTTAGTAAAGAATTTGTGTGTTGATGGCTAGCCTAATTATCCTAATGCTAACAAAAAAAAACCAGACAATGAAATATTGAAATTACATAAGAGAATCTTGAATGTAGTACCATCCTTGGTGATGACACAAAAAATGTAAGGTCTTTACAATGCCCAGTCAACTTGGTGTTTATAGGTAGACACACAATTCAGAGGAGAGGTTCCTAATTGAATAGTTCACCAAACCCTCGCAAAGGCTTCATTTAATTATCAACCACAAATTTGTAATATTTTAATGATGTTGGCACTATGTGTGCATTCATAGACTCTACATGGCCTATATTAGTGAGTATATGTAGTTTACACATGCATAGGAAAATAGTTAAGGCTAGAAAAGGAAATAAAGCATTAACTTATAAAATAGGGGAAATAAATTAACCTACCACTTATGCTATGGGTACCTTCGGTTTAATGTTGTAAAAGTTAACTACTAAATCTAAACTTTTCAATTCACTAAAACTATTGACTCTTACTCCTAACTACTTAACTCCTCTAGAGAACAACTCAAGGAAACATTACATAGCATAATTCATGATACACGATATCATTCATGTGTATGTAATTAAGAGTTTACTTGAAATAAATACAATATTATAAGATCATCTAATCTAATGCCAGAAATCAAGGTGGGTGAACAGTACCTTGAGTGGCTCTTACTTGAGTTGTTCCCACAAGGTAAACCAAATATATGCTACTTGAATCAGTCAGTCATAACAATAAACTGAAACACCTTTATTAAATAGAAACTGAAATCTTACAAGATTACAAGAATCTTCAATATATATTTCATTTGGCAATTCATACCCATTACAATTAAATAAATAAAAAACTATAAATGAAGTATTGTATGTTAAATAAAAGATGAAACTATCAACTATATCCTCTAACTAGATTTGCTCCTAACCACCAATCCAAATATATAGGCTTAGGAGGAGTTTTATTCATACAAGGACTAAAAATAGAAATTAAATTACATGTCCACTCTCCCTCAAAAATAGGTAGAGGACTATTCTTTTCAACTAAAACCATAATTAAAAAGATAGAAGATAAATATAATTAAAATTATTCCCTAACAGTTTGATAGAGATGTGCTATGTGAAAACTATCACATTGGATTTCTTAGCAATATAGAATTATTCTTCCTCCTATCATCTTATTGGATGATCTGTTCACTCATGATTTACCACTTCAATGATCTCTTCCATCATTTCTTATAAATATCATGTTTTTAGAGTATTGGAATCTCCCCTATAGTTTTCTTGGAATCCTTTGGTTGTGGGCTAGTTAATCCAGTTGTTGCAAATTACAATTCATTTAGTTGCAAGAGATTATTTTGATCTAAAGTATGTACATCATTAAAAACCATGAATTGAAGATAGAACCATATTGAATTTTATGAACATTAGCACATTTATCCATGCAAACATCATCATATCATAATTATATTTCCACATATCAAAGTCTAGTTTATAAAAGTTATATAACTTTTGGGAAGGTTTATGAAATAAGAAGCTTGAAATGGTAAAAGATATGAACTAAATGGAAGAGAAATATCTATTATCTAGGCCCATCAATGATCTATGCACAAAGCATAGAGTAGACATTCTTATGAGCATGGATGATGATGATAAAGAGAAGATTCACAAAGAGATGGAAGAAGTCATAGATAAGATCCTTGAAGAGTTGCAAACTAATATTGACTTAGATTCACATGATTCTTTTGGAAGAGAAAGATACTAGTAATATTCCCCCTCTGGAGAGTTCAAAGGAGCATGATGTCTCCTATTAGTAAGAGGAGAAGGAGAAGGAGAAGGGTGATACAATAGAAATCTCATAGAAAGCATATTCTTGTGTGATTGGCTCAATTAAGTAGTTTTTGGCACAAGAGATGCAGATTCAACCAATGGTGTCTCCACAACTGCTACATATTCTTAAAATTTATGGTCAAGTCATTTTTTCTGATATGTCTCCCATTCATAAGATGAATCTTGGAGATGTACTCTACTCTACATCAAGGCAAGAGTTGTTGCAACAATAGGTGGAGAGTGTAGAGGCATTTGAAGAGGAAATAAAATTATTGGAAAATAAATTGCTTGAAACAAAAGGCGATACATCCCTACCTCTACAAAATAGATGAAGCGGCTAATTTAGTTCTTTGAAACTCATTCATCCCATCTGGAGAAGTAGGAAGAAAAAATAATTAATGAAAAGAGATTGATATATGCCTCTAAAAAGTGTATTAGTACATTGGAAAAATTGCAATCATGCACCAAAGACATTCATAAGAGCATGGAGGAAGAATAAATATTATATATTTTCTATCTAAAGTGGCCTACTACCACAAATAACATAAAGGATCATATTAGTGTTATTGAAGTACGGATCACAAATGTGGCTACAACTTGTGATCCTATGCATGATAGTGATGGTGCCATAAGGTCACAAATGGAGAATTTTCACTCTCAAGTGCAACAATTGCAAGATCAGAGGAAGAATTTTAAGGGTGAGGTGAAGAAGTTAAGAGAGGTAGTGAGCCTAAGGTTGGCCTCACTTAGTAAAATAATTTTGGTGGAATCAAATGGTGTAACTCAAAAGTACCATGCATCATCTTCTTTGGAGGAAGCAGAAGGCACATATGTGTAGTTGATATGTCAAGTCCAAAATTTGACCACAACAAAGAGACAATGTGATAGTAGCTTGATATGTCAAGTCCATCTAGTTGAGCTAATTTTATTTGTTTATATAACATATCTATTTTTTTTGAATGTTGTGTATCTATACGTAGTAGAAAAATCTATAGATATGAGGAAATTTTTGATGAAGTAACTAGAATTCATCCCTAAGGGAGTAAAATTTGTATAAAATAAGGGGGGCCTATAAATTTTGTATGTACATAGAAGATTAGTTACCCTTTTCCCTTGATGTCAAAGTGGGAGAGAATGTGCATCAAAGGGGAAGAATTGTACACATCAGTTGGTTTTTACCATCAATGACAAAGGGGAGATTGATGCAACTTGATAAGCTTTATTTTCATTGATGTCAAAAGTGTTCCTAAGGTTGTACATACTTTGGAGATTGTTGGTGTGTAGAGATATCCAATGGTATAGGTCAGCATTGCAATGATCTAAAGACTAAGAGTCAATTTTATGTCTAAGTATGATGAAAATGTGGATACACATTTCTTGATGTATTTTCAAGATTCCTAAAATGATATTTTGTCAGTTTTTTAGTGTACTCTATGAAAATTTGAAAAATTTTAGTATAAGGCTTTCATAGTACATATTCTAAGGCAAAGACAGTATTTTGTTCTACATCCTTTTGTAGAGCAATATCTAGTCATACGGTTTAATATTTTAAGTTCATGGAGATGTGAAGGTGTTATGTCCAAAGTTTCATGTTAATAACCTTCCATGGAGAAATTTATAAGTGACAGAGTACTAGACTATGTTAGGGTAGTGCAAAGTGTTTTATAAGACATGTTGGAATGCTCTGCATTCCATCCCACATGACATTTTGGTCAATTGGTTTTGAAGACATACAAAGTGATGTCTAAAGTATGTTATATTAAAGTTTCAAGTGATTTGGTGCTCCGTAAGTTTAGTTTTTAATGTGTCAGAGTGATATAATTGGTTCTAGATGATTAATCTTTATTAGAACAAGTGTTTGAATACTTGCACCAATAGAAGGTTGTGAAGTTTAGTTGCATGAGTTTGTGTGGACACTCCACATGTCTCATAATTCCTAGGGATGAAGATATTTCTTTCTTATAGTAGGTCACACAAGTGTTTCAAGTCATTTTGTGAAGTTATGCTTTTTAATAGAAGGCTAGCTAAGGTATGTTGATGGTGTGCACCACTAATTCAATACTGAGTGGAGTTTAAGGAGTGATTGAAGGTGATGTATGGGTCATGTTGACTCAAATAGGAGAAACATAACTAATGTTTTATCATTCTTGTGTACCACCAATGGATATGAAGGCTGTCATGCTATAAGTTACATATTTTCTTGTCTATGGCCAACTTAATTTTTATTTGCATAATGTGTGCATGATAAATATAAATGATCAAAGACGAAAAGAGATGTAAGTAAGTATGTGAGGATGTGTAAGTGTATGGGAAGATTGTGGTAAGGTCTTCCACAAACCTAATATGCAAATTGATGACTATTAGTGGGTTGAAGCCATAAAGTTAGACATATTCTAGCTATTTTAATCAAGGAGTTGTAGCTTCCTTGGGTTGTATCCCTAAATTAATGTTGTAACTATTGTTTATTTTTTAGGCTAGATTTAGAAAATAGATCCAAGCATCTTTTCTCATTGTGGGTTTCCCCCTATGGGTTTTTCCATGTATGTCTGGAATCAAATGTGTTCTTGTGTGGATATTTATCTTCTTTACTATTTTGATTAAGTAGATGAATTCTTTAATGGTATAACTTAGCTTCACTAGTTAGGGATTCAAATTGAAATTAAAGTATATAGATTTACCCCCCTCTTAGTATTTTGTGCTCCCAAAAGAGTGAATAGAATAAAAGAATGAAGAAAAGACATGCAAGGGGGTGTTTTTAGTGTCTACATTTCATGAAGGTGTTACACTTCATGGGAAAGTAGAAGTGTAATTTAGTAATGGCCTTGTAGTCAAGAATCTTTTTGGGACATTTTTGTGTCGTGGAGACATCTACACATCACACTAGCATCTACAACAAAAATTCACTTAAATAGTCAAAATGAAGGGTTATGGATAGGATTAAGGTTAGGTAAAAGGGGGAATTGCATTATCAACTTTTAGTAGGCTAAAGGGGAGGTTATGGAATGAGAAATTGCATAGGGTACAATTTTTGACATTACATTTCCCCCCAATTTAGTGAGCATATGTATTCTAACATGTGCAAGGTAAAGTAGAGAAAGATATTGAAGAGAATATACCTAGGACAAAAAGCATGCAAGTGTCTGATCTAGTATATGTAAAAGAGAAGTTGAGATAAAATAAAAAGAGGACATGGGTCTTCCATCAAACAAAGATGATTGCAATCTCGCCACAAACATGTTGGTTGTAGAAAAACACATTAGGTTAAAAAATGAAAAATAGAAATGATAAAATCCATAGACATGATATAATCTGATCTAATAAAAGACAACACTAATAGGTATGGATAGAAAACTAGAGACCATATGATAAGCATATAGGAATGGTGCTATTATAAAATAAATTGTAGGATAGTCATAGAAAATAAAAGTATACCCAAGTTTCCCCCAAGCCATACGATGAGATCATGAGACATCAAGACATATTTTTAAGAAGAAAATTTAAAAATAATAAACGAATATAATAGGCCCCCCTTATAATGATGTGTGCTAAATGCAGTAGCACATTCCATTCTAAGGAGAAGAGAAAGAAAAAGATATTTCATGACATGAAAAACATAGTAGGATGTATTTGTGGAATGTTTTCACATGAGGGAAAATACATAGAAGCCACAACATCAAGAAAAATAGAGACAAAAAAATCAAGATCACAGGGGGATCCAATTATTTGGAGTCAAAACTAATTATAGATGTATATATATAGATAAGATGGTATAAGGTATATGAATTTTCATCACCCCCCAAATAGATCAAAATGCAAAGAAGAGAACATGAAGAAAAAATAAAAATAATTCAAGTCAACATGGAAGAGGCTTAAACACCACAACACTTTCCATCATTCTTGATGTGAAAAATAAAATTTTACAGCACAGAGAAGAATTATGAGATAGATAGAAGAAGTGTATGATAAATATTCTCTCCTATATCCAAGTTCCTAAAAGGGTAGAAAGGTTCCTTTAAGTGAGAGCACAAACATAAATATACAAGCATGGGGTAACACAAACAAACACCACAAATATAATTTAAAGATAAAGAAGAGTTGTCACTCTAGTTCGACACCTCCAACAAGTCATCCTTCTTTGGGGAGGGAAGACAAGCTTGTAGGAGGGAATAGAGAGAGTGGTTCCTATTGAATCACCTACAAAAAGAGCTAAGGATGAAGCCCCATCGATGTCTCCATTGATAACATCATGTGAGGTCAACATCATTGATCTTAAAAAAATAGATGGCAAAGTTGGGATATCCTACAAGTAAAATATACACTTTGTGGGAGTGAAGAGTTGTGACTAAATAGGATTAGGACAAGAAACCACAAAGTCATTTCCAACCTCTTAAAAATGAATAGTGAAAAAATCTGGGGAAGGATGTGTTGTCTTCATCACGAGAATGATGCACGCCAAAGTATAAAAAGATGTAGAAGAAAAAAAAAAACCTCTTGGGACCATCATTTGAAATGATTTCATGATCTAACTTACACTTAAGTGGAGTATGGGGGGTGCTCATAGAATAATAAAAGAGGGAGAAGGAGAAGGAGCCATGATAGACACCACATTTGTGCGAGGCATTTTTATGGGCTCAAGGAAATGAGGAAGATCTGGTGAAGAGATGATCAAGGAAGGCTCCATAGAAGGAGCAATGAACACTTACACCAGCTTAGGGTGAGGCTCATCGAGATCCAGTGAAGAATCTAGAAGAGAGATAGAGGTATGAGAACAAAAGTGGGAATAGAGACAAGAATATGAGCATAAATTAAAGTAGAAGGGGAGACAAAAGCAAAAGAAGAAAGCGCAAGTGCATCCTTGGTCTTCTACAAAGCTTTGCGCTCTCAGACCAAATCTCACTGATGACACTTATGCTCACACACATGTTGATTGCAATGGATATAAGCACCAACATGTGTATCTTGAGAATAATTTGATGGATCCTACTCCATCAAAGGAGTAGCATCCATATCCATCACCGATGGAAGATCATGCTCCTGAGGAGGGATATGAGGAGGATTATAAATAGAGATGGGGGTATGAACCACAAGCCCCTTTACTTTTTCTTCTATAGAGGCATGTGGAGGAATGGGAGGAGGCCTCAAATGTTGAGATGCAAGAATAATATAAAAAGACCAATCTTTAGATATTACTTCCCCTGACTATAGAGGGTGGGTCAGGGGATAGTGGGAAAAACTCAAAGTTGGAAGACTTGTGGTTTAGACTTACATAACGTATGAACCTTTCCTTTTTCTATGTTGGGCACAATAGGAAGAACTTAGAACACCACCAAGAGTTTTGAAGTCATAGAAGAAGAGGAAGAATAAGGAGAAGACCTATGGGTGAGAGATTTTTTTTTCGTAGGCTTCGAAGGTGCAGAGGACACGACACATTGTTGCATGTGCATAGAGTCCATAAAAATTGCACGAGAAAAATTCAAGAAGATATCATTAAAAACCAAACCTCCAATATTATACCTAAATTATACCTTGTAAATAAAGTCCTCTCAAGGCAGTAAGGGTCTGACTAGAGTAGGCCAAAAAAGGTCCAAGGAAAAGCCCTCATGTGACATGAGTGGTTTATATCCAATGTCTTGGATAGTATACACCATGCCATCATGAATAAAATTCAAAAAATTGTGGAAAAATAAGGTGATTCCATTCATGGATAATAACCATAAAATTCCTTGTCTAACCCTAAATAGGTTAGATTCATGTATCACAACAAATGGGACATCTAGAGATTTAGGTCCAATAAGGACTGGAAAATAGATAAAGCTAATAGATGTGATAGAAATATCATTTTGAGTATAGAGCGTGGTTTATAACTCATCATATTTCTCCTTATGTAGATTATTTATAAAAAGGGTCTCCTTTGTGATGACATTAAGCTGACTAGTAAGGTCAACCATAATGGTATTCACAATATTATCATTGACTTGAGTCGGTATGTAAAATAGAGAAGGTTCCCTATTAAGAGAAAATTCACATGCTGTGAATGTTATGTCAAGTGGCTTATCCACATGACTTGAAGAAGGAATATGAGTTAATCAAACCATGTTCACATATTCAAATAGTCTAGGATCAATAGAGGAGGAAGTATATGTTATCAGATTAGCAAAATGGGAAGGGAAAGGATATGTGTATAGCTACAGTTGGTTGTTAGGCTTGGCTATAGCTTTATAATAATTCTATTTCTTACCATTGAGTTGGACAGTACTATTGTTGATGTCATGGTATTAGATGACATACCGAAGACACAAGCATCACTTGATATCATGATTGGAGACTTGGTGGTATTGACTAAATTTTTATGCATCATACTAGTTAGGATAGGGTTTAGATAGAAGTATTATTTCTTGGAGGGTAATTATGCCATCTTTTAAATTTTTTTGAAGAACATTTGTGTAGGACTCAAATATCTTTGTGAAGATTATATTATGTCTTATAGAGTTTTTTTCAATAGGAATAGATACCATGTTCACTACCACTTTATTCTTTTTTATTCTCTAAAAATAGATATGGCTAACCAATTTTCCAAATGGGAGGACAAGGGGGAATCCCTGTACTATGCCACCATCTATAATATTCATATAGTGCAACACATAGATGAGAAAATAAAGGATACTTCATTAGGAGGAATTTCGATCTCAATTCCAGTAGTAGGTTTCCAATGAACACACATTGAATGTCAGAGAGTCTCATAGGGTATATCATACTTGGGGGAAAAAATATTGATATCGAGCGATGAAATCAATCACTTTTCATGAGTTCCTTACTTGCACTAGATGAGATCAATGAAGGAAATCTTCAATGTGATCTTTTCCTAAAATTTTTGTAGGAATTGATTAACCAACTGGTCAAAAGAGAAGATGGAATTATCAGGAAATGATAAAAACCATTGCAAAGAAGTGTCCTTGAGGGACAATGGGATTAACTTTGCAAATAAAGCATTGTGATAAAATAAATCAATAAAAATGGTATAGAAGGATGAAACACGTGTTTTTGGATCTCCCCTACCACCGTACTTATCAAATTTAGAAATTTCAAGTCCTTGAGAGATGGGAGTATTCAGAATAGTGAGGATGAGAGAGATACAATGATAATATAGTTTCAATGTAGACTGAGAGGTGGAGCTAGTCAGGTTGGCCAACTATGATTGCATATGTCCCATGTTTTGTAACAAAGAATTAAGGACGAGATTGGTTGACGAAGTCAGACTAGTTGAGGTGCCAAAGGTAGGGATTTAGGCTATGGATGTAGGAATTTCTAATCCCAAAGGGACTCAATTCACTTTAATTCTAGAACCATCCAAACATGCTATGTTGGTATATTCAACAATGAAAATAGAGGAAACAAAAATACCCATGTCTACCATATGCATGGACACTCTTGGCATCAAAACATACTAGTGACTAGTGATTTTTGATTGGATATCTTGAGGGTCACCAAAGATAGAAGTGTATGAGGGGACATTGGTTTCTACTATGTTAGTAATCCTTCAAAGCAACTCCAAACCTCTACGATATGAAATAAGAAAATTTCTCATACCGTTCAGAAGAGGAACAACTTGAGTGTATGAGTTTTCTTTTCCCACAAAGTATTTAAGCCATTTGAATCTCTCTTCCAAAGAATGGATTTGCTCAAAAAAAACCCTAAGAGAAAATTCACAAGCTATGGGAGAGGAAGAGATAGAAGGAGTAATTGGTGGAGACTCTACTTGAACATCAACTGATGGATGAGCAAAAACAACCAGAAGAGAAAACTACAGATGAGAGTCTTATAGAGAATTCCTAAAAATCGGAACCTTGGTGAGGATCAAACTATCTTTTAGAACCCGTATATAGATATTGATAACTTATTTTACCTATATGTCTAGAGGTAGTGGGCTAGTTTGTAAAACTCATAAAAAGCATCACAATACTCTATCTAATATACGTCCTGACAAGAGAGAATAATTTTTTGAAAAAAACATAAAGGTAAGAATAGGTTCACTTTGAGTTCACCAAAATGTAGTGGATGAAAAATGACACTCCCTCTACCTCCTCTAAGAGTGATTGTTCCTCAACTACATCAAGGGAAAATCTTGGGTGACAAAGGTGAAGCAAAAGGATTTTTGGTTATATTTTTTGTTTTATGAAAGATTGAGAGATAAGGATTTAGAGATTGAAAGAGAAAACTTCAAAGGTCTCATGACCAAGCTAACTAGTTCTTGGCCAAGGAAAATAGCATGTCATGTAGATGTCCCTATGACATGTTGTATTCTCATACAGACTGAAAAATAAACTTGATGACAAAAATGAGAATGATTCTCCTAACTATTCAGGAATTTGATAGTTATGCTAAATCAATAGAATAATAAAAATAACAAAAGTAACATAAAAGGAACTAACATTCATAGATTAAACAATGAAATTAAATGATGAGATAGAAAAGAGGAGAAATAACTCATAAGAGTTCCAACGTTATGAAGCCTCCTGTAACACTCCAAATCAACAACTTGAACACACAAAAGTGTGGAAATATGTTGGGGTTGTTTAGGGGTTATCCTCAGTCAAGCCCCTGTGTAGGTGTTCCCACCTCCACAAACAACCAAATAGAAAAACAAGAAATATAGTAGACAAAGAAATGGATAAAAAACACAATAGACCAGTTGAAATGACAATATACTATTAAAATAAAGACAATAGTGCAATAGAAGAGAGTGTAGTTACCCTCCCTTAAGCAAGACAATTATGCCAAATGAGAGGGTGCAACACCCAAGACAAGACAAGAAGATCAAAATTCTGGTGTAAAAGCCAAAGAGAAATAGAACTTGTAAGAAAGTGGTGTAGGAGAATAATGAGAGTGTGAGAATGAGAGCTAGAGTTCCAATATTGAGAGAGTGAGTGAATAGAATGAAAGAATGGTTAAAAGAATGAAGAAAATTCATGCTTAATTTTGTTTGCAATGTACTTGTTTCATCACCTTTTTGGAAAACCTAGTTAAGTCCTTTATTATTGATCCCTTTGAGAGAAAATTATTCCTAGACACTAGCATTGCATGTTAGCATCCTTGTTGTACGTGCCAAAAATATTGAAGTTCAAATTGTGGCCTTGTGGAATTAAGGGATGCAACCTTGCTACATCGTCCTTACAAAAATGGTTAGTTGGGGATGTGCTTAGTTTCCTATATAAACAACCTCCCCCTCTCCCAAATGGATCTATAATATTCCTAACTCTAGCTCTCTAGTAACTTCTAAGGCTTCTAAGTGAGCTTCTACTACAAATTCTGATTCAATTTTCCTTTACTATAGAAAATCCCTATCCAAGTGTTGATGTGTATTCTTTGTTCATGGTTATTGTTAGTATCATTATCATATGTAATCATTTGTAATATCCCAAGTAAGCGTCTTCCTCATATTTGTGTGTGATTTGTGTGGCTATATCAGTCCAACAAGGGTTTTAGATTTGAATGGTAAAATCTATCACTGTGTTATTTATAATTACCATTATTATTTGTTATTTTTGTTCCTCTACTTGTCAATATAATTCACTCTCTATCATCATCATTTCTCTTGTGGAGATGGGAACACAAACATGGGATTTGGTTGAGGAAATCCCATATACAACACAACACTTTTCCTCTTTCCATTTTATAGGTGCCAAGGTTGTTGTTGTGGAAGGAAGATTTGACACCCTAACTCATTTGGAGACTCCTAAAACCCTATCTCTTGTCCTTACTAGTTCATTATTGATAAATTAAAGCATCTTAATTATTCAAGCATATTAGCACACTAAGTATTTATTTTCTCTATTGTAGTTGTACATAATGTATTAGATTTGTATAGGTACAAAACCCCAATTTAGTGCACCTTACAAACTATAGCGTGATGCACTAGCATCCTTAATAGTTAGCCCCAATTTCATGTACTATGTTCTTCTTTGTGTCATCTTCTCATATTTTCCTTCTATTTCTTTATTTCATTTGTAGCTCTAAATTCTATCAAATTTAGTCAATTTGGTCATTGTTAACCTAATTCATTGCATTATCACATCAATCCTTGCATTTACAATAAAGGAACCAAAACTTACTTGGCTCTTCCTTGATGACAACAACCAAGCATAACCCATTGGTTGATTTTGTATTCCAATGTTTAGGTGGAAATATTGATTTAGATTAATTCATTAGTCTAAATCACCCTTCTCATTTCACCCTAATCTAAGCCTAGATGAATCTTCTTGTGGATTTGAAGGATTATATACTATTTTGGAGGTTATTGATGTTTTTGTTAATAGGTCCATTAATTGCATGTGGAATACCCTCATTGGGATAATTTCAGGATTTCATCCTAATATATAAATAATCTAATGGTGGGTTATAAAATTATGGAGAGTTTCTAGTTAAATTGGAGTTGCTTCTGTGACCATTGGTTTTTTGTTATTATTTTTTTAAGTTCTTGAGGATTGTAAAAGTGTCCTTTGTTGCAGTCCCTAGTTCCTTGGTAAATCTTGTCTTTTACGAAAAATGGTCTACAAGCTATAATGGTGATAAATAAATATTTTATAAGCTCTCTATTTTGGTTAGTCTTCAAAGCCTTCCTTTGAAATATTTGGATGAAGAGATCATTTAAATCATTTCCAACTCTATTGGTTAGTTACTTTCTAGTGACAAAGTCACAAAATCCATGAAATGCTTGGCTTTTGCCAATTTTGTTTGAAAACTAATTTTAACAAGGTGCTACCAAATTCCATTAAATTGTGTAACAAGCATGAATTATGGGAGTGCATAATTGAATATGATGCCTCCTAATAATTTTTTATTCATTTCCATAATTTTGGTGACTTATCTAACTTATACTAAGATATCAAGAAACACCACATTTGGATAAGCTATATCATATCATTTCCCAATCATGGGAAAGAGCTTCAAAACATTGAAGTAGATTTAGAGATAAAATTACACACTAATATGAGTACTAAATTTGATTGTACAAGGAGTTTTATATTGAGGTTGTGAATTTTATAGGGAATGTGTGAGTCTCCCATTGATGAAAAGAGGAAACTAGTGCTACACCTTTATCCTAAAGATTGTATAGGGTTATGAGAGGTCACCATGTAGTTAATGTTATAACATAATGATATACCAAGAGGGGGATTGGAAATCAATACTTCCTCCTACCTAAGATAAAGGAGATTGAATGGTATAGGAAAATAAACTATCCCCAATAACTCAACTATTTTCCATACCACAAGATTATATTGGGTTTTGGTTCACAAAACATAGTTTTTAGGCTTTCAATATGGAAAAACAAACATGTAAATAATATTTTTTTCTATTTAGTAATAATAACTCTTGTTTATCACAAATAAAGGAGCCACATATGCAACCCTTGAATTAAATAGAGGGAGTTTAATGGAAGTAAACAAATTTTCAATAGAGAATTCTATAATGATAACTACTGCTAACATGAAGAGTGAATTCCTTTTACATTACCCAAAGCTTATGTTCATTTGCATACACTTAGTTATGTCTTAAAAATACATCAACTTGAGAGATAAAAGAGTACCAGATACATACAATTCAATCACTATTGCTAGATGCAAAATTTATTACCTTTCTCTATTTTGTTCTCTCCCCCCGACAATACCTTTTTTGTTCTCCTTTTTATAGTTTTCCTCCCACATTCTCCCCATATTTCTCCATCATTTTTCGCATGTCTCCCCTCTTTCTCTTTCTTCTCCATTTCTTCCACTTTTCCTATAGTAAATTCCCTCTTCTTTCTTCAATTATTTCTCTTCACACCTACTCCTTTTGGAGTTCTCTAGCATTAAAGCTTAGTACTAACTATTAATTACCAGTGTCTAAGCTAGCACTCAAACTATCATCCATTCTTCTTTCAAAAGCCACTTGCATGGATTTCTTTGCATGTTTATTTTTATATATATATATATATATATATATATATATATTGTGTAGATTTATTTTCATATCAATCTATATGCTCATATATAATGAATCACTTGTATTAATATCTCTATGTATCTAATTTTAAATATATATGTATGTGTGTGTATTATAAATACACATATACATTTATATATATTTATATAAACTTGTGTATATGTATTCATTCATATTATATATCTATACATATACATATATATGTATAGATATATAATATGAATGAATTCATATATGCAAGTTTATATAGATATAAAATTACATAAATGTTCATTTATATATTATATATCTACACATATATGTATATATATTTGTATTTATATATAGTTAAATGAAAATGTGAAACCAAAAACAATTGCATTCCTTTATTGATAAATATTAATCATTTGACCTTACTACTAAAATGTCATTATTCAAGAAAATGCATAAATTGTAAATGCCAACAATAATTATCTAAAGGTGTTAGACTACATTATAGAAAATTTTTCCTAGAATAAATAGATATTCATATGCAAATACTTAATCATGCAGATCTAGGAATGTAGATTCATGATATTAACAACTTATTTCACAAGATTTAGACGTGAAGCTATATTGCAATCATAGGAAACAAATTTTAGTGTGCATGTGTAAATATTCTCAATTCCTTGATGCCCAATTATTTTTATCTTGGATCTACAATCCTCTCTTTAGTGATATCCTCCCTCTCTAATTTGGAAGGTAAGAAGGTCATTTCCTTCATCCACCTCATTAAAACAGTATAGTAGTTAGTACATTAATATAAGCATATATATGATTATTTCAACTTTTCATAATTAAATATTTTTTAACTTCAAATTAAATTATTGAAATTTAAAATGATTCAACCACTATCATATTACCAACTAAGATTGATGTATCAAACAACATATTTTATTGATCATAATCTTATTTTAAAAATCATAAACAAAATATAGATCAACATATACCATAGTCTAAAAGGGTAATGAAAATTGTGATGTAAGAACAAGATATATATTTATCCATCATATAGGATAAGTATAATTTTCTAGCTATAGAATAGGATCATTTAACATCCACTACCTTGAGTCTCTCCTACATGACTACACTTCCCTAATAGAAGTGCATTGAGCTCACCGTCATTTATATATATAAAGGCTTAGAATCTTTCTTTAGAGTTTGACCTAAATTGTCAAGGAGTCAAGAAAGTTCATCCACTAGATTCTTTCAAGTATACAATGAATTTATTTTATCTTTAGATATCATTTGAGGTTTACTTAAGAATTTTTCATTTTCTTATTTCCTAAGTGATTTATTGTAGTTATTTTCATAATTTTCTTAAGTGTTAAGCATGAATTGGAATATACGCTTTTTGAAATATCCCTAACCTTTCACTAAAAATGTGAGAATTTGTAATATTATTTATTATCCAAATTGTCTACTTACCAAATTTTAAATGGGATCAATGTGTAATATATATGTAGTTCTATTTTCTACTCTATGTTTAATGTGAACTATTAAATGTGTGTGAGCAACCCTTTCTAGGATCTTTTTTCTTTAAGTATTTCCTCTTCAACTACTACCCATAAAGGGAAGCATTATCTTCTTAAGTAATTTATTCTCTTTAAATATTGCTTACTATTAAATTCTAATCCTAGTCCTAATAGAATATTTATTCATCTTGACTAAGATTTATATGTTTAATTAAATAATATTTCTTTCAAATTTTTATTATAAATGAATGAACTAATATAACAAATATATTTCCCATGAGTAAAATCCATTTTGTGTGGCCCAACCCCATCTATAAATTGTGTGACGCTTTGATAAGTTCAATTGTTCTTGTTTGGTGATTAAATGGATGATTTAACCTGATTCCATGTTTAATATTTTGATTTTCTTATGAACTAGTTTAAATGATTATTGTGATACATTATCTTTAGTAAATGAAAATGGGAAAACTATTAAGAATGAATGTGAGCAGATAATATTTAGATTCTTGAACAAGTATCATATGAAGAATACACTTAGATCGATATGAGCTAAGTAATTTTGTATACCTAACATTGGTTTGAATCTCACTAATAAGTGTCATGTTACTTGGAAAATGATAATAGATAGGAACAAAGCAGGACTTTGGGAAGATCAGGAAGAAGTTTCCAGAAGGATCACTAGCCAAGCACCATCGAGGTAAATTTAAAGAATGACTCCAATCAATGAGGGATATACCTAAGGTATTTATTATATTTGGAAAAATACATGTCAGAGTAATGTCAAGGGTAACAAGGGAGAAATATAGACCCAAGTTAAATATTTATCTTTTGAAGTTTTTAAATTTTAACCCTATTACTTAGGAGTTAGTAAAGGTTTTGTGTAAGCTTTAATTGTGTTTATGATTTTAATGATGGGTGGTTTTATATAAGTATATTTTGTGAAGTCTTTTTGAATCAAGCCAAGTGATCATGGATGTAAATACAATTAGGGTTTTTAAATCTTTAGTTAGGCCTTAAATTTCGGATTGGCCATTAAAGTGGTCTTTTTAGGGTGTTTATTGGTCAATTTTCTTATTCTTAGTGCATAAACAGACCCCTAGGGCCTATACCTAGGGAATGGGGACTCTTTGGACATGTGACTTTGTCCTTGGGGCTTGAGATGACCCTTCAAAAGTCCACTTGAAGGAGTGTGACGAATTTGGGTCATTGGGAGTTGGGAGAAGTGACTTGTCACTCTCCTACCCCACTCCCCAAAGCTCATTAATGAACTTGGGAAAAGTATTAAAGCTTCCACATGTGTGAAGCCACCTTGTAAGGGATGTTGTGTAGTGTGTTATTGTACATTACCAATCTCCCCAAAAGTCTCACACGTGTGAGAACTTGTAGAGATATGTGTTGGAAGAATGAATGAGAGAGTGACAAGTGTCGCTCCTTCATTCAAGAGAATTCAAGTTGAATTCCATTATACTTGGATGGAAAAGAGGATATGGGTGTTACCCACTTCTCCTCTTGGAGAATTTTTATTTTGGATAGAGAATTTGGGAGAAAGGAAGGGAAAGCAAGTTGAAAGGGAGTAAGGAGCTCTCACATGCAAAGGAGGTGGTCAAGGAACAAAATTGTGGAGATAAGTTATTCTCCTCATTGTTATCAAATTTTCTTAAGTAGGAAATTTGTTGTGTTATTTTGTTGTAGCTTTCAAAACAAGTTAGGGAAGAGACCAAGTTTTTGTGTATGAAAATTTAGAGTGTTCTTGGAGAATGAGTAGATGGAAAATCATAGATAAGCTATTCTTGTTAGTCTTCCTACCAAAATCATTGGTAGTCATTTATTTCTTGCTTGGGGGTATGGCTAGAGCCCATGAGGCTTCATGATGCCATTAAGGTAGGGTGGAGAGCAAACCCCAATTGCTTGTGTGTTATTCCCATATTCTAAAAATGTTGGTTACAATATGAAATAGCTAGTATTATGTTGTAGAATGAAAGAACAAATAAAGCAAGTTTTCCCTCATTGGCATGAAAAATCTTTTATTGCATAGTTAATGATGTAGCAATGTAAGTTTAATGAATGGAATTTTTATCATGTTACAAGAAGGAAATAATTATGGAATAGAGCATGTTGTATACATTGGATTGCTCTTTAAAGTTTCATATTTACATTAGTAAAGATGAAATAGAAAAAGTTTCATTTGTGGACATGACTATTTATTTTAGGCTCTTGTATTATTCTTAGAGAAAATTTGGAGCCAAAGTCTCCTTGAAGGAAAAATAAAAATAATCATTTTTTTTTGTATCTCCTCTTACTTTAGAACAACCAAATAGTGGATTCCTTTAAATGTTTAGGAGAAGATTGGATTTTGCAAGAATTAAATGTACATATGAAGGGTATCCCTTGGCTATTGAAAGTTAAAGTAAATAACTTCAAAATTCTTATGTTTTGACATCATTGTATTTGAACATACATATAGCATTTTCATCTAAACTATACAAGTATTAGAAATAGCTTTATAGAGGATCATTTCTCAAGGGCTTACAAGACTTAAAGAGTAGGGATGAAAAGTAATATGAAGGAAAAGGGTTAAAGGGATCTTTTATTTAATTTTCAAGGTTATACTTGTTCTTGGAAGGATAATACATGAAAATATATATAAAACCTAACTCTATATCCATTGAAGCATATGATGTGAGCTTACACATATTTATTATCCATCTATTAATCTTGATTTTGAAAAATTAACACATTATTCATGACTAAGTCCATACTAGAAGCATTCCAATATGTTTTTCTTAAATCTAAACAAATCAAATTTAAGATAGAAAATAATAAATAAATCAGTCTACCGAAAGATAAGAAAATATGCATATATTTCATAAATGGTTTATAATGAGAATGGAGTTCTTATATTCAGTTTTATTACCTTATAGAATGTAATAACTTATATATATATATATATATATATATATATATATATAAGAGTTTTATATTATTGTATACTAAATTATAAGTATATGCTAATAATATAAAATATCCACATATATATATATATATATATATATATATATATATATATATAAATATAACAATCATCATTTGTACTATGGAAACTTTATATATATGTATATTTTTAAGTTATTTATATTTGATATTATTTATTTCAGTTATTTTTTTTCCTTAACTATATGGTATTAGATGAATATAAAATAAAATAGTAACAATAGTATAACATTAAGTTACATTTGTTGTTCTAAAACAACAGTATAACATTAAATGACATTTGTTGTTCTAAAACAGCAATATAACAATAAATAAGAATGCATTTGTTGTTTGTGATAGAAAGAAGAAAGAAAAGTTACATTTGTTGTTCTATTACAGTAGTATAATTAATTAAATAAAATGAATTTGTTGTTTTGTGACAGTAGCTAAAAAAATATATATTGGAGATCTATAAGAGTAGTCAAATATAAAATAAATTAATAAAAGAAAGAAATGGTATTTTTGTTGTTTGTAATAGTATCATAAATTGATACAAAGTCGGATAAACTCAATGCTATTCTGTAATGGCAGAAAAAAAAAAAAAAAAGAGAGGGGGAAAATGCATGGATTTGTGAAACCAGTAATAACGAATTTATAAAATATATCCTCTGTCAGCTTACAAATAAATATACATATTTACTTTGTAGCCAAAATGAATAAATGAATAAAAGAGAAGATCTTTGCTTGAAATGGAAGTATACACAATGAGATTGCAAATCCGAAACCCCCTAGATTGCTGCACCAGTGTAAATAGATATGTAGTAATGATCAAAATAGATAAATATGGGTTTCAAATAAACAAATACTAAAGAATTCATCTAATAAGCTTTCAAGAAATAAATAAAATTTGTACCTGTTCAATTCAGAAGTGAGATGATGGCTCGTTTGAACCAGCATCTGCCTTTGCACCTATAATGTTCTCTTCCCCTGCTGCCATCATCCATCCTACACAAATGAGGTGAGTTGAATAATAGCAACTCTATTTAGGTTGAGTGTTGCTTCTATCATATTTTAGCGCTTTCACGTAGACCTAGATTTTTTTTTAAGGATTAAAATATGGTGATTCAAGAATTTTCATTTTCTTTGGGTTTCCCACCCATTCGTTTGAAATGGACTCCAAAAGAGATCAAAATCCATTGATGGGGTTGCCTAATCTTTTTGGGATAAAAACCAACCAACCCCAAGCTTTCGTATAAGCATTTTGGAGTAAATTGTGAACAATATGAGAGGTAACATATTATTATTATTTGAATATAGAATTTAATATTTTTCTTAATGAATAATAACAAAGGTATGGAAAAATAGATCTTAACTTTATTAATTGATAGGAATGGGTATCTTTCTATAACGAAATCATGATAATAATGAAAATATATAAATAAATAAATGATAATGATAATATTAGTTTTATGGATGATATTGTCATTATTGTTGTCTCAGATAATATTAATACTAGCCTTGTGAGAAGTAATAATATTAAGATGCCAATAAAGAAAATTAATGATAGTAATATTAAGAGAATATTTTGGCCTTAATAACATTAATACCATTAATGCTAAGAAGTACCATAAGTGACTATAATGATAATAATATGGTTATACTATGCTTAGAATGAATACTAATATTAAGTATATTATGTTATTGTTAATAGTTTTGACAACAATGTTAGTAGGAAAATTAGTAAATTTACTAATGGTTACGTCTTGGGAAAACCTTAGCAAGCCTTGTTGTCAAGTTCAGTAATAAGGATTGGAGGAGGTATTTGAACTAATACAAGTTCTATAGAAATAGAAATGTTCTTTTAAAAAATTGATAATACTAATATTAATTATAATGTTAATATCCATATGAAGATAATACTATAGTATGAATATTAATCCTAATAGGAAACATCAAATCAGTGAAAGTTCAATGTTAAGCATGATAGAGGAATGACTATAATCATGACAAGTGGTGATATTTGTTATAAGGTTAATGTTAGTATTACAATTAATGTCATTAGTAATATGAGAAAACAATAATCAAGTATAGACAACATATGGCGTTATTAATATTCAGAATGATTTAATAATCAAAACAATAATACTAAGGTGGAAATTCAATAAACCAATAGCTAATAGAGTGACATAATAATAAATCCTATCAACAATGATACTATTTTTAAAATTCATATTTATACTATCTACCATGCCACTATTAATCCCAAGGAATCAGACTTATGGTAAACATTTCTACTAACACCATAAGATAATAAAGCTAATGCTAATATCAAGTATGAATGTAGTGTGAAGGCTAGAATGTTTCTTTCAATGGTAAAAGATATTATAAATATTTTAATAAGCATTAACATGAGATTTAACCTTTGGGATTATCAATGATGAATAGTAAATGGTGTATTAGATAAATGTAAGTTGTTTCCAATAAAAGATGTAGTGTCTAGGTTTGGCACACACTATAATGTGGGCATGTTATCATGTTAGTGATACACTCTAAACACTTATAAAGATGATTTGCATAATTAATGTTTGTTTAAAAAAAATGTTGGATTTTTCTAGCAAAAATTTCGGCACGACACATTTAAATTTTCAATGAAAGCATAAACATAGAATATTAATTAAATAATTAATTATCTCTATTAATCTTAGACTAACATTAGTTATCCAAGGAAGATTTCTTGTTCTTCAAATTTAATAATCAGATGATTCTTTATTACTTCCTGACAATTTATAGGAAAAATGCCACATATATTGTCATTGCAACTATGTTCTAGGCAATAGATGTAATAATTTAAGTACAATGACATTTCCCATAAATATGAACCAAAGGCATCATGAAATACCAAACACTATAAATAATTTCATTTTGAAAATCTTTTTTAACATTTACTGTGTAACGCCCCGCCACGCAACCCTAGGGGAAGTTGCAATTTACTACACAAACAAACTATTTTTTTTTTAATAAGAATAATTAACATGCAATTTCACTTAACTATTGCCAACCAATCCCCTAAGGTTACGAGACTGTGTTACTTAAACCAAACACGAAACATGAATTAAAACCATACCATATAATTACTTAACAATTAAAGTTCACATACATTCCATTCATAATAATTTACAACCAAGAATATGAATTACCACTTGATTCCAATAATATAACTTACAACATGATTACAACACTCATTCCCCGAATGACGTAAATCCAACAAGTATGATTACTTATTACAAATTCCACCTCGATAACAAATGAGGGGTAATAAAATACAATAAAAACTGAGAGAAAAGGCAAGAGAAGAAAGTGATTCCCATGAGCTCTCCAACTGGAAATCACGACCACACGAACAAGAAGAAGATCCAGCAGATTGAAGAAGCACGTGCCACCCAACCGCGTGGAATCCCAAAGGTTCCACTCCCTCCATGCTAGGAGATAGTAACAAGGAATTCCTACACAAGACCATCTACCACTAGACACAGGCTACACAAAACTGATACGAAAAATAAACACAAGTACACATCACATGAAATGAAAGGTCATACGCACCACTCTAGGTATGACTCTCACAACACCAACATAGGTTACATGGCTTCCAGACATAGAATAGATCAAGAGTGTCACAAATATCAAGTACAAACTATTGACTTAGGAAGAGTGTCATTGCATAGCTCGTCAAGGGATATCCTCTAGGAATCTTCCTAGGCTCCGGCCCCCACACCTTGGGTTATCCTGGTGGCCTCTACCGAAATCTCAGCACCCATGCTTACTCATGCGGAATCAAATACCTCTCGTGAAGACGAGATAGATGATCTTGCTATTCTAGGCCTTCTCATCTCATCCCAAGTCTAAAACAAGCCCTTGGTTCCATGAGCGAGGCATAATTAATTTTGTTTAAAGTTTGATGCAACCTAAGCTTCTAAAATTTTATTTAGTTGTCACTGAATTAATCAACTTGCAAAGGGTTATCCTTGGCACCACTTTGTGTGTTGGCCCCCATTGCAAGCCACTCCTCTAAGACAACACACACGGTGAAAACCACAATAGGTAACCAGATAAATAAGACCTCTCCATTTCAAGGAGGTAACAATCAAGGAGACTCACTCCAAACACTGGAGGCAACAAGGTCAAGACCCTCTCCAAACACTGGAGGCAACAAGGTCAAGCCCTCTCCAAACACTGGAGGAAAACAAGGTCGCAAAACCCACTCCAAAAACTAGAGGAAACCAAAATAAAAAACCCACTCCTTCCAAAGGAGGCACAAATTACATAACCCTCTCCTAATCCCAAGGAGACACACACCATCCCCGTTTGTGAAAACTGGGTGAAACAATCTGGTGTAACTATGCACATTTTCCACAACACATCAAAAGTTGACTAACATAACAACAACCCATACCAATAAATGAACCCCTATCTAGAAGACTTCCAAACCATTTATTCTACTTTCACAACATCGAAGACGAACAATTAAACACTAAAAACATTTCAGACAATTAAGTAAGCTAATGTTCGGATTTCCTAAATCCAGTCAAACACAGTTTTCATGACTTGCATTTATCCAATCAATAAACTCATTTCCTTTCACGACGTTGAAATATATAACAACTATTCAATTACTCTAAATTTCACAATTAAATTCCCTAATCCAAACGTTTTAATAAATAAAGTCATTTGGATAAAATAATCAATCATTAACTCTACGTTTAATAGTTTTTTTTTAATCAAGCTATTTTAATAAACAAATTCATCCAGTTAAAGTAAATCATTCATTTATCTCTAAGTTCCACGAGCCTATACTTTAAATAAAACCACTTGATTAATATAACATTTAGATTAAATAATAAGTCAATCAATTACGTCGCACACGAAATTAAGTAAATAATTAACATTATTTGCACAAACTCAGTAGTAACTCAAAGCTCGTTGACAACTTAAGGAGTTTAAACTAATAATTTATATTTCATTTTCCCAATCACATATCTTATTAAAATCAACCTTTTAAAATAAAAGCATTTGATTATTTAAATCTTCTTTTTAGAATATACCATTTGACTATTAAAATTCAACATTCTAAATAGATCATTTGAATATGAAATCTACTTTTACTTCTATTACGTAACAAATTCATCTTAAGATGGTCTATATTTAAATCTATCCTTTAAATTTCATTTGTCTCAATTATCCGTAATAATCAAAATCAAATTATAGATAAATCGAACCTTTGATAAGCAAAGTCATTTGATTGGAATAAATCAATCGTTATCTCTAAGTTTCATGATTATATTCCAAAATCAAGACATTTTAATAAATAAACATTTAAATTAAATCACTTAATTCATATTTCAATCATAGAATAATTAATCAATTAGAATCAATATTTCAAATAAAGCATTAGATTTTCTAAATTCCACTCTTGCCTCTAATAGCACAATGATATTCATCTTAATGCATTTGAATTATGATACCCCTTAGTGCGTCTATTAAAGTAAAGTACCAGTGCAATATCAATGCAATTAAATATTAAGATATATTAACATGCTTGTTTACAAATAAATATATATCAAATAATTTAAAACCCCCATTAATTAAAATATATCTAATAATTTTATATAATTCAATTAATCATATTTAAAATCCTTATGATTTAACATATATAATAAAATATATTTTTAAATTATACTAAAAATTCATTTAATTTAATATATAATAAATATATTATATTTTATATAATATATAATATTAAATATTATATATATTATATAAAATATAATATAAAATAATATACATAAAGTTAAATTAAATAAAGGTAAATAAAAACTAAAAAAAAATTGAATTTTTTTTTAAAAAAACAAAGGGTCGAAGCCCTGGGCACACAGGCCCTAGCCGTCCCATGGCGGCGGTGCTTGTGTGCAAAGCACACGGCGCCGCCTCCCACCAGGCGGCGGAGCCTGTGTGCAAAGCACATAGTGCCTGCCTCCCTCCGAGTGACGGTGGCTGTGTGCTTGCACACAGCACCGCCTCCTGCCGAGCAGCGGCCGCGACAACGATGGTGGTGGTGGGGGTTGGTCTCCCTACCCCACAAAAATAAAATCTTACTTTATATATATATATATTTATACAAAAATTTCATTTCCCCTATTCTGGTAAAAACCAGAATGAATAATTTTAACAAGGGAAGAAAACAAAAAAAAATTCTTTGCATAGAGAAATTTTCAATAAACATTTCTAGCTCAAATTGAGAAAAAGAGCAATACATTTTGGAAAACTCAACCAAATTTTCCCAAACAACAAAAGGGTTTACAGATTTAATTTAAAATGGAGATTTTTGATGGGTTTTCTTCCTCTAATTCACAATTGAATCCAACAGTTTGAACACTTTCAAAAAAAAAGATTTTCAAAAATAAGAAATGCATAAAATTTCAAACATTGCACCTTATGTTTTCTCCAAGCTTCAAATCCTTCAATGGAGATTTTCCTTTTCCTTTTTCAATTCAGCTTCACCAATCTTCAATCTTTTCTTCCCAATTTCTTCCAAGAATTTCAATCCAAGTTTGCTCTCCAAAATTGCAAATTCAAAATTCAAAATAAAACAACAATTACCTTATGCAATCCCTTCTCCAAATTTGTCAAACCCCTAATTTTGAACTCACCCACCAAAATTTATTGCTAAACTAGATATTTTATTTTTGCAATTTAATAAAACAATTTCCATTTTCCATTGAATTTGCATAATATTTATTTAAAACAAAGTTCTATTTTGCAACCAAAAGATAATTACATTTTCCTTTTTCCACAAAATTGAATTTACCCATCTACATTTAAAATCATTTTTAATTTTATTTCAAAAAGGAATGCAAGGCAATTTCTATTTTGATTTGATCTCAAAATTTAATAATGCTAACACAACATTTTAATTTAATTTATCAATAAATAAATCTAATCCATGATTAGATTATTTATTGATTGAATTAAACTAACTAATTAATTAATGAGCACTCCTTTATTTATTTTGACAATGAAATTAAATAAAACAAACACCATTTTTCTTGCAAATTTAAATACGCAAGTAAGGAGAGAAGAGGCAACAAAGAAAATAACTTATCCCGACTAACAACCCAATGACACACTATGGCTAGGGTGATGTCACGACACAGAAAACCTAGCTACTATCTCCCAATCATTTTCCGTTGGACAAGGGACACGCTTAGACCTGTAGAACCAGGTGGAGTCGATGTCTTGTACCTGCATCCTGCACACAATACGAGTGTCAAACATGCATATAATATATTAAAACACACCATGAAGAGGAAATCGTGGAATTACAAGGCGCTCTCATGCGAGTGATGTGATCCTGTTCCCTTCACCAATACAACATCGCTAACTGACACATCTAATCATCACTGATATAATCAAAGCATGAACATCAATAATTCACACACATGCTAATTTAATCCATAACATGCCATAAAGATAACATTGGAATAAAATAACATCACATCCAAAATATAACTTTCACATCGTTTAACAATTCCGATCACAAGTGGCCTAGTTCCAAAGTCACATCATAACATATCAAAGCATTACAAGGAGAACACTGCCGATCCAAATATCCAAAATGGAGGGGTGTTACATCCTCCCCCCAAGGGTTAGGCTTACTCCTGGAAGCGTACAAGCACCCCTAGCACAACATAAGTTCACACATGATTAATGGTTATAAAATAACAACCCGTGCTATAATCAACACAACCAAGCACACTATGAACCTATACAATCAACATGGTGAAGCATCCCACCACCAAATCTCCAAATAACATAACCATGGATTAACATACATAGTGCCCTATGCATCAATACACATCATCGAGAATCATCATAAAGCCACACCTAATGCGATATCATTACAACGTTTACTCAAGGAAAGGTATGCCACATTATCAATTCAATGTTCATCTAACATTTTGCATTTGAATCCAGGTACAATAATTTAACATCTATATGATTTCTTAAGACTTAACAATAATGTTGGGGACTATAGGCCTCACCAACAAGATGCACCTATTATGCAATTATCATTAACATGTAGTGGTTTCACTAATTCCTTTTCTCTAACTTTTACTTATTGCAAAACGATTTTTCTATTCATACTATACATTTTTCATAATTATGAATGCATCTTGGGGACTTAGGTCCTTTACCCAAGGTTTTATTCTAATAAAACAAACCTTCATGAATACATAAGAATTTTCTCATAAGATACAACATACCATGGGTTTCAATACACCACACACTCCAATACAGGCATCTTCATTAAACCAATGGGAAGAGAGAGAAGACAAGAGATATTTACAGTTCTAACATAGACATGTATGCAATCATGGTTTCATCATCACCCAATCATTTTCACACAAATGAATCAATCATATGAGAGCATGCACAAATCTCTATGAACTAACAACATGATCATTCATTTTCTATTATCATATTTCATAATTTTCAAAACAATATAACATGCAAAAACAACTCCAAAACCACATAGGGTCAATTAGGCAGTAACTTGCACAATGAGGTAAAGCACAAGAAAACATGCATCTGATACTTGCATGGAGAAGGAAAACAACAAGACTCCAAAAGAGAATATACACCTAAGGAACTTCTTGGCACCCTCAAGGTCAAACAAACCTTCCCACAACATCAGCAAAGAAGTCAAGCAAGGGTAATTTTAGGCAACACATGTCACCTGCAAACCATCAACAAATTAAGGTCCAACATGCTCACCCGCAACATAGGATAAAGGGAAGTAATCGATCTCAACCTCGGAAGACTCTCAACCAAGTGAATCACTCCAATCCAGAAGGGTAAGGCAAGACCTAGGAGGCATCATTCCTCCACAACTCAAGACAAGGTTGGAAAACTCAACCCTCAAAAATGCCATACTAAGGCACTCAAAGCAAGAGGTCCTATGACTATCTCGCCCCCACAAGCACTTGGAACAAACCCAAGAAACACACTACAACCACACTCAAGAACCACTCAAGGGTCACAACCCTTTACACAACGAAAGATCCATGCAACAAAAAGGAAACCAAACAAAACACACTTCTTGGTAGGCTCGTGGGTCTAACCAACCCTCACAAAGCATTCATCAAAAGACATGCAAGGGCAGAAATAATGAACAAAACTGATTGCCGTCCACCACACCCAACACCCCAAACTCACACACCACACATTCGTCCATAATGCATTCTTCCAGTAGAAAGGATATCGGTGCATTGCACACTACACTGAGGATCCTATCCTTTCCACTGGTTTCCTGCACCATTGGACCTACACCTCCTAATGACAACTTCTGGGCAAACATGAGAAATCAACTCGAAAGGAAAACAACCCAAAGGAGTAAAACAACTAGGTCAATACAATGGGCTCATAGTGCCCAAGGTATAAACCTACATAGCTTACAACATAATGGGTCCAACATAATCCCAGACTGCCCAGTGTTTTAACTCGGGCTCTAATACCATGTGTAACGCCCCGCCACGCAACCCTAGGGGAAGTTGCAATTTACTACACAAACAAACTATTTTGTTTTTTGAATAAGAACAATTAGCATGCAAGTTCACTTATCTATTGCCAACCAATCCCCTAAGGTTACAAGACTATGTTACTTAAACCAAACAAGAAACATGAATTAAAACCATACCATATAATTACTTAACAATTAAAGTTCACATACATTCCATTCATAATAATTTACAACCAAGAGTATGAATTACCACTTGATTCCAATAATATAACTTACAACATGATTACAACACTCATTCCCCGAATGACGTAAATCCAACAAGTATGATTACTTATTACAAATTCCACCTCGATAACAAATGAGGGGCAATAAAATACAATAAGTACTGAGAGAAAAGGCAAGAGAATAAACTAATTCCCATGAGCTCTCCAACTGGAAATCACGACCACATGAACAAGAAGAAGATCCAATGGATTGAAGAAGCATGTGCCACCCAACCGTGTGGAATCCCAAAGGTTCCACTCCCTCTATGCTAGGAGATAGTAACAAGGAATTCCTACACAAGACCATCTACCACTAGACACAGGATACACAAAACTGATACAAAAAATAAACACAAGTACACATCACATGAAATGAAAGGTCATACGCACCACTCTAGGTACGACTCTCACAACACCGACATAGGTTACATGGCTTCCAGACATAGAATAGATCAAGAGTGTCACAAATATCAAGTACAAACTATTGACTTAGGAATAGTGTCATCACATAGCTCGTCAAGGGATATCCTCTAGGAATCTTCCTGGGCTTTGACCCCCACACCTTGGGTTATCCTGGTGGCCTCTACCAAAATCCTGACACCCATTCTTACTCATGCGGAATCAAATACCTCTCGTGAAGACAAGATAGATGATCTTGCCATTCTAGGCCTTCTCGTCTCATCCCAAGTCTAAAACAAGCCCTTGGGTCCATGAGCGAGGCATAATTAATCTTGTTTAAAGTTTGATGCAACCTAAGCCTCTAAAAGTTTATTTAGTTATCACTGAATTAATCAACTTGCAAAGGGTTATCCTTGGCACCACTTTGTGTGCCAGCCCCCATTGCAAGCCACTCCTCTAAGACAACACACACGGTGAAAACCACAATAGGTAACCATATAAATATGACCTCTCCATTTCAAGGAGGTAACAATCAAGGAGACTCACTCCAAACACTGGAGGCAACAAGGTCAAGACCCTCTCCAAACACTGGAGGCAACAAGGTCAAGCCCTCTCCAAACACTGGAGGAAAACAAGGTCGCAAAACCCACTCCAAACACTGGAGGAAACCAAAATACAAAACCCACTCCTTTCAAAGGAGGCACAAATTACATAACCCTCTCCTAATCCCAAGGAGACACACACCATCCCCGTTTGTGAAAATCGGGTGAAACGATCTGGTGTAACTATGCACATTTTCCACAACACATCAAAAGTTGACTAACATAACAACAACCCATACCAATAAATGAACCCCTATCTGGAAGACTTCCAAACCATTTATTCTACTTTCACAACATCGAAGACGAACAATTAAACACTAAAAACATTTCAGACAATTAAGTAAGCTAATGTTCAGATTTCCTAAATCCAGTCAAACACAGTTTTCATGACTTGCATTTATCCAATCAATAAACTCATTTCCTTTCACGACGTTGAAATATATAACAACTATTCAATTACTCTAAATTTCACAATTAAATTCCCTAATCCAAACGTTTTAATAAATAAAGTCATTTGGATAAAATAATCAATCATTAACTCTATGTTTAATAGTTATTTTCATAATCGAGCTATTTTAATAAACAAATTCATCTAGTTAAAGTAAATCATTCATTTATCTCTAAGTTCCATCAACATATACTTTAAATAAAACCACTTGATTAATATAACATTTAGATTAAATAATAAGTCAATCAATTAAGTCACACACGAAATTAAGTAAATAATTAACATTATTTGCACAAACTCAATAGTAACTCAAAGCTCATTGACAACTTAAGGAGTTTAAACTAATAATTTATATTTCGTTTTCCCAATCAAATATCTTATTAAAATCAACCTTTTAAAATAAAAGCATTTGATTATTTAAATCTTCTTTTTAGAATATACCATTTGACTATTAAAATTCAACATTCTAAATAGATCATTTGAATATGAAATCTACTTTTACTTCTATTACGTAACAAATTCATCTTAAGATGGTCTATATTTAAATCTATCCTTTAAATTTCATTTGTCTCAATTATCCGTAATAATCAAAATCAAATTATAGATAAATCGAACCTTTGATAAGCAAAGTCATTTGATTGGAATAAATCAATAGTTATCTCTAAGTTTCATGATTATATTCCAAAATTAAGACATTTTAATAAATAAACATTTAAATTAAATCACTTAATCCATATTTCAATCATAGAATAATTAATCAATTAGAATCAATATTTCAAATAAAGCATTAGATTTTCTAAATTCCACTCTTGCCTCTAATAGCATGACGATATTCATCTTAATGCATTTGAATTATGATACCCCTTAGTGCGTCTATTAAAGTAAAGTACCAGTGCAATATCAATACAATTAAATATTAAGATATATTAACATGATTGTTTACAAATAAATATATATCAAATAATTTAAAACCCCCATTAATTAAAATATATCTAATAATTTTATATAATTCAATTAATCATATTTAAAATCCTTATGATTTAACATATATAATAAAATATATTTTTAAATTATACTAAAAATTCATTTAATTTAATATATAATAAATATATTATATTTTATATAATATATAATATTAAATATTATATATATTATATAAAATAATATACATAATGTTAAATTAAATAAAGGTAAATAAAAACTAAAAAAAAATTGATTTTTTTTTTTAAAAACAAAGGGCCAAAGCCCTGGGCACGTAGGCCCTAGCAGTCCCATGGTGGCGGTGCCTGTGTGCAAAGCACATGGCGCCGCCTCCCACCGAGTGGCGGAGCCTGTGTGCAAAGCACATAGTGCCCACCTCCCTACGAGCAGCGGTGGCTGTGTGCTTGCACACAGTGCCGCCTCCTACCGGGCGGCGGCGGCAGCAGCGGTGGTGGTGGTGGGGATTGGTCTCCCCACCCCACAAAAATAAAATCTTACTTTATATATATATATTTTTTTTATATACAAAAATTTCATTTCCCCTATTCTGGTAAAAACCAGAATGAAAAATTTTAATAGGGGAAGAAAAAAAAACATTTTTCTTTGCATAGAGAAATTTTCAATAAACATTTCTAGCTCAAATTGAGAAAAAGAGCAATACATTTTGCAAAACTCAACCAAATTTGCCCAAACAACAAAAGGGTTTACATATTTAATTTAAAATGGAGATTTTTGATGGGTTTTCTTCCTCTAATTCACAATTGAATCCAACAGTTTGAACACTTTCAAAAAAAAAGATTTTCAAAAATAAGAAATGCATAAAATTTCAAACATTGCACCTTATGTTTTCTCCAAGCTTCAAATCCTTCAATGGAGATTTTCCTTTTCCTTTTTCAATTCAGCTTCACCAATCTTCAATCTTTTCTTCCCAATTTCTTCCAAGAATTTCAATCCAAGTTTGCTCTCCAAAATTGCAAATTCAAAATTCAAAATAAAACAACAATTACCTTATGCAATCCCTTCTCCAAATTTGTCAAACCCCTAATTTTGAACTCACCCACCAAAATTTATTGCTAAACTAGATATTTTATTTTTGCAATTTAATAAAACAATTTCCATTTCCATTGAATTTGCATAATATTTATTTAAAACAAAGTTCTATTTTGCAACCAAAAGATAATTACATTTTCCTTTTTCCACAAAATTGAATTTACCCATCTACATTTAAAATCATTTTTAATTTTATTTCAAAAAGGAATGCAAGGCAATTTCTATTTTGATTTGATCTCAAAATTTAATAATGCTAACACAGCATTTTAATTTAATTTATCAATAAATAAATCTAATCTATGATTAGATTATTTATTGATTGAATTAAACTAACTAATTAATTAATGAGCACTCCTTTATTTATTTTGACAATGAAATTAAATAAAACAAACATCATTTTTCTTGCAAATTTAAATACACAAGGAGAGAAGAGGCAACAAAGAAAATAACTTATCCCAACTAACAACCCGAAGACACACTATGGCTAGGGTGATGTCATGACACAAAAAACCTAGCTACTATCTCCCAATCATTTTCTGTTGGACAAGGGACACGCTCAGACCTGTAGAACCAGGTGGAGTCGATGTCTTGTACCTGCATCCTGCACACAATACAAGTGTCGAACATGCATATAATATATTAAAACACACCGTGAAGAGGAATTCGTGGAATTACAGGGTGCTCGCACATGAGTGATGTGATCCCGTCCCCTTCACCAATACAACATCGCTAACTGACACATCTAATCATCACTGATATAATCAAAGCATGAACATCAATAATTCACACACATGCTAGTTTAATCCATAACATGCCATAAAGATAACATCAAAATAAAATAACATCACATCCAAAATATAACTTTCACATCGTTTAACAATTCTGATCACAAGTGGCCTAGTTCCAAAGTCACATCATAACATAACAAAGCATTATAAGAAGAACATTGCCGATCCAGATATCCAAAATGGAGGGGTGTTACATACTAACTATTTAATTGAAAGCTACTGTTAATTATTTTACATAGCAATAAAACATAACTATATATTCAACTCAAATTTTGAAAATAAACACTGCAAGGATTGCATTTGTAAAATTAAGACTTAAAAATCTAGTAAAATATTTAATCTATTATTGCATGTAAAATTTAAAGTTTAAAGTAAAACTAAGACTTGAAAAAATAATAAAATACTTTAAGAAAGAAATCACACATTTATCTTAAAATTTTAAAAGGTGGTTTATAAATACTCAAAATTTTAATAACTAATTTATACTTTATTAAAATATTATATTTAATAAAAATTTTAAACTAAAAATTATTAAACTAGTTATGTAGTGCCTCTCATACTTTTTCTCTGATAAACCAACAATTGATCTATTTTATGATGAGACATTATGATACATTATATGATGCTTGATTCATTGTTATGATGATGTCATTGATGACACTTCTGTTACTTTAGGTTTTATGCACATGTTCTGATTAGTATATGGTTTTATTTAGGTGGCTATGGAGATCTGTTTTGATTATGAGGACTAATGATATCATCAACATTATGTGATTATCTTATCATGACTACTATGTGATTATGACTAATTGTATCCTGATTACTATGTAGTTGATTGTTATATGAGTTGATTTGATTACTAGATGTTGTTCTTAATGATGTGTTTGGGTGGAAGGGACAATGTCATATCACTCACTTGTGAGCACCTATGACACTGTGATTCCCTTTTGCAGTGTGTCTATTTATATGTGTATGCACAACCGTTTTGTGTGTTGCAGGATGTAGGTACCAAGCATCGACCCCACCTAAATTGATAGGTCTAAGTGTGCCTTGAACCCAATGGATTGGTTTATTAGAGATAAAACTTGATCCCCTACCCTAGCCATCATCCTCAAATAGGATGATTATCCTGTTTCACACCATGTCAATATTGTCAGTATGTCAGTTTGGTCAGTAGTGTTGCTTGAGGTTTGTATTTCGACCCTAGTTAATGGTCAGGTAATTATTTGGAATTTGGTTTTATTTAATTTAAACTGTTTGATAAATGTTGATTGGATGTCTTATGCATTAAAATAATTTGCTAAGAAAAAATTATACTTTGATAAATAAATATATAAATATAAATAAATAAATAACCATAGTTAATAATAAATTAAATTTATAGTGTAATATTATAATAAATAAATAATAATAATCTGGTAAATAAATATAATGTGATAAGGTCAAGTTACTTAATTAATCGTAAGGTGTGCATAAATGTTGGGTAAATGGTTTTACCCATTTGTCTAAAATTGGATATCTATGATATTATATTGTTATAATTTTTAAAGGAAATGCTTTTAATTAATTTAAAATTAATTATTGTGATGTGTTGGGAAGGTTAATCTAATAAATTAAAAGCTAACCATAATTTGTTCTATAATCAGTTGGGATAGTTGGAAATTCACATACAATAGATATTTTCCTTCTTCCTGTAAATGCTTTGGTTTTAGGGGGAGGATTTCATTCGGTTGGTTTTGGGGGAAAAGTCGTCTATAAATTTTGGTATATGGTTGATTATGTTGGGAACACTAGAGAATAATGAACTTTGGAAAGTAGATACGGTATTGAAGGTGGGTGAAGAGAAAGAAATTTGGTAAAGAGGGTTTAGAGAAATTTCTTGTTAAAGGACACACCTGGGAGACCCCTAAGTTGGCTTGTGTTAATTCAGGTATCTTTGTGGCTCGATTGGGAGAATGTGTTAGTGGTGTAGGAGAATGTGTTAGTGGTGTAAGAGCACCCATAAGATTTTGGTTTTGTCATTGTTTTGGTTTTGTGTCTCTCTTATGTAATAAGGTCCTTTTGGATCATCTTTATGTTTGTAAGGGTCTAGATGAGGTCCTAGGAGGATAGGTGTGGTGAAGTTGTCAAAAATGTAAAAGTTGCTATAGGTTTTAAAAGTAGTCAATATTGTCTAAAATGTTGCAAATTGTGGAATTTGAAGAGTCACATGGTGTAAATGAAGGAATTAGAATGGTTTTAGTTTTAAAATTAGTTTTAAATGGTTGGTACATGTTTAAATATCCTTGGGGAGGTTGAAACTAAGGTTGGGGGTTACAATTTTGAAGTTTAAACAATAAAATTCCTTTGTTTTTTGCAAATCTGAACGTTACATCCTTGTTCTTTGATGTAGTATGCTATTGTACAAAATTTTCATGATCTATACATGATTGGATGTGATAGAGGATTTAGTTATATTTCATTTTCAATTGGTTTTCTTGATTTTTGTTAAGTTTTATGTAAGTTATGATCAAATTGGTGACTGCCACTTCTAGATTTTTTCTACAGCTGGCCTATTGCAGCACATGGTACGGATTTGATATTTCATATCCTAATATTAGACCAATTGGAATTTAAATACATGTGAATATTCTTTCTAATTCACTTAGTCTCATCTATTTTTGTTGAGTTTGGAGAGAGATATTGCAATTTTGGAAAAAAAATAGTTCAAAACTGTTATAAACCCTAGGCAGGGTAACTAGCGACTTTCAAAATACGATTTCTCATGGTTTCCATGGTGGAAAATTATAATTTTTTGTGTGGGAGTCTGAAATTTTGTATATTACCATGCTCCAAATTTTCAAGGTTCCATATTAAGGTTTTCACATGTTTTGATGATTCCCTAGGTCTAATTTTTCATGTTTTAAGCTTAATTGGCAGAAGGATAGTCCATTTTTTAAGGATTCCATTAAAAGTAAGCTAACATAATTTTGTGATATGTTTTATAAAGCATAAATGGTTATCTAGAACTATTTTTATATTTTGGATATCATATCTACACTGAAATTTATGGACAAAAAACTCAATTTTGTTGCCTCCATATTTTAGGTTTTAAAGATTGAAGGCTTGTGAGGAAAAACCCACCAAGTGATGTTTTAGGGTTTCAAGATTGGTTGATTTAGTTTGTGTTGAATTCATCCACCCCTGATCTACATCAAATTGGTATCAGAGCCTAAAGGTCTGAGAAAAGAAGTTTGGAGTTTGTGGTTTGTCTTTTTGTAGGTTGAAGCAAGAACCTAGATGCCAAAAGACTAGGCAGTGAAGAAAGGAGTAAAGCTAGGTGAGGTATCATGAAGACAAGGTAAGCAAAGTGAAAGAGACTTGTTTGAGAAAGAAGAATGGAAGTTTTGAGGAAAAAATTCCATAGAGACTTTCAGAGTAAGGAGGCACCAAGCAAGAAACAAGAGAAGAGAAAAGTGAAAAAGTGAGATGAAGAAGAAAAATGAGAAAGAAGAACAATTAAATATTCAGAAAGAGATAATAAACTTGACACAAGCCTTAGAGAAAATGCAGTAAATCCAAGAAAATATGCAGGAGAGAATAGATCTTAAAATGCAACAACTTCTTGAGTGAGAAAAACAAGAAAGTGGTTGGCATTTACCAATAAGAAAGAAGGTAAAGTGGCCTATCAAGGAGATCATTTAGAAGAGAAGAAGGAGAGAGAGGATAGAAAAACTAGAAATTTGGGAGTCTTTGTTGATGAAGGAAGAGAAAAAGCCATCTGAGATAGAGGAAGAGGTAAGTAATGCAATGGTAAGCAAACCTAAGACTATTTTGACATCAACAAACATTGAAGAGTTTCCTTGAGAAGTTTAAGATGTGTTGAAGGATCATGTAGACATAGTGGTTGATAAATTTTGACTTTTTTCTTTTAAGGAGAGATGTTAGTCACGCTCTAGTTCTTGTTCTAGGGGTTGGTCTATCATACACAACAACCCATGACAAACAAAATGAAGAATGTAATGTGTCTAAAGAAAGAGATGGTGTCAACACAAATAATGCACTTCTTTGGGAGATTGTAAATGAGAGGAATTTTGATGCTAAAGGCAAGAGGACTGTTGTGAAGGAGATGGTGGAGTTGAGCAAGCAATGTTTGAAGGGAAAATAAGGTATGGAGCAGCATAATGAGCAAACTGAGTTGCAGATGGAAGATGAACAGCTATGCAAGCATCTACTACAAGTGGAGCAGAAAAAGATAGTTGCAGATTTCAATGATTGTAATGCTAAAGGTACCAAGGTTAATTCCGATTTACTTCTTTTAGAAAGGGGTAGTAACACTGATCAAGGATCCATACTTGTTGACATGATGGTTAGATACAAGACAAAGAAAGAAGAAAAATTTCTCTTGATAAGATTTTAGCCTTGGGAGAAAAGAAACCTAAGGTGAAAATGAAATAATCCATTGAAGGGGAACAAGGTACCATTTAAGTGCATGACATACATTAGGGAAGAAATAATAAGTTACAAGGTAGAAGAGCAAATGGTGGACAGGTTTATATTAACAAGTTTAAATATCTTTGCCAAATGTTCAAGAAACCTATAGTGAAGATGAAGCAAGCATGGAACTATTGAAAAGAAGAAAATTTTGTAGGGATTTAAAGACATCAAACAAGAGTTTTCAAGCATGATTCTCAATTTTCTACCTTCTATTCAAGAGGAGCTTGAATCCTTTCTTTTCTTTGGAGTATGGTGTAGGAGCACCCATGAAATTTTGATTTTTTGATTATTTTAGTTTTGTGTCTCTATTATGTAATAAGGCCTTTTTAGATCATATTTATGTTTTTAAGGGTCTAGATGAGTTCCTAGGAGGATAGGTGTGGTCAAGTTGTCAAAAATGTAAAAATTGCTATAGGTTTTAAAAGTTGTCAATATTGTCTTAAATGTTGCAAATTGTGGAATTTGAAGTCACATGGTGTAAATGAAGGAATTATAATTTTTTAGTTTTAAAATAAGTTTTAAATGGTTGATAGATGTTTAAATAACCTTGGGGAGGTTGAAACCAAAGTTGGTGGTTACAATTTTAAAGTTTAAACAATAAAATTCCTTTGTTTTCTGCAAATTTGAATGTTGTATCCATGTTCTTTGATGTAGTATGGTACTATACAAAATTTTCATGATCTAAAAATGATTTTGTGTGATATAGGATTGAGTTATATTTTATTTTCAATTGGTTTGGTTGATTTTTATTAATTTTTGTGTAAGTTATGATCAAATTGGTGACTACCACTTCTGGATTTTTCTGTAACTAGCCTATTGCAGCATGTGGTATAGATTTAATATTACATATATTGATCTTAGACTAATTGGGATTGAAATAAATGTGAATCTAATTTCTAATTCACTTCGTCTCATTAATTTTTGTTGAGTTTGGAGAGAGATATTGCAATTTGGGCAAAAATAGTTCAAAACTATCATAAACCCTAGGTAGGGTAACTAGTGACTTTCAAAATATGATTTCTCATAGTTTCCACAATGGAGAACTCTATTTTTTTGTGTGGGAGTCTGAAATGTTGTATATTACCATACTTCAAAATTGAAAGGTTCAATATTGAGGTTTGCACGTGTTTTGATGATGCCTTAGGTCTAATTTTTCATGTTTTAGGCTTAATTGGCAGAAGGACAGTCCATTTTTTAAGGATTCCATACAAAGTATCCTACCTTTATTTTGAGATATGTTGTATAAATCCAAAATGGGTATTTAAATTTTTTTTTATATTTTGGAGATCATGTTTGGACTGAAAATTATTACCAAAAAACTCAATTTGTTGCCCCCATGTTTTAGACTTTAAAGATTGAAGACTTGTGAGGAAAAACCCACCAAGTGATGTTTTAGGGTTTCAAGATTGGTTGATTTAGTTTTTATTGAAGTCATCCACCCATGCTCTACATCATTTAGGTATCTCTATGTCCACATATATGCCTCAGTAGCTAATTCTTCCAATAAATGCATACACTCCAATAAGTTTTTGTTGAAGTTCATATCCCTAATAGGCATTAGAATATAAACGGTTATTATACGATTACAAAATTCTTCTTGCTATTTTCAGTTTGTATTCATTCCTCTATATGTTACTGTTAGAATCTTAGTTTCATGCTTTTTCATATAAGGATTCTTTATAATCACCATAGGTTAAAGTTATCATTCTAGGAAAAAAATATAATAATGGATTCATTGAGTAACATTTTGTAACAAGAAAGAACTCCAAAGTATGACATCCAATTTAGTTCTATAGCATGGAAATCATCAAGTAGTTTCTATCAAAGTTCTATTCCATATTATCTAAAATTGAAGACTCGTTGATAATCAATCTTGTATTCATCCATTCAAATCACCTCACTGGCTATCTACAAGCAAATCCATTCCCTTTCAATTTTAAGTATTTCATTACATTTTGATTTTAATGTCATTTTATAGCTAAAATTTGTATTTATCTTCTTGGCCGATTTATTGCCATCCTTTCTTTCCAAAAACTATAGCATGTTAACTTCCCTTGGCTAAGGTTTTGTTAGCATACTATATGTAAGTTTAGTTTGTTGCAAATGTTGCAGCCAGAAAGCTAATAAGGAGGAATTATGTGTTGCTTTAGAGGTAGTCAATCATTATTTCTATGCTTTCTGAAAATGCATTTTAGACCATGCTTCTTGCTTCACCTTATGTGAGTTTTGAACAACGATTAAATTTTTCCCATGGTAACCCAAATGAAGTGCCACCTTCTTCTATCAATGGAAAATAATCCATATCCTTAAAGCACACTAATGAACTGCTTTCCATTTACATTTTATGCTATGCTTGGTATCTTGCAATCATAGCCTCCATGAAGCCTCAACTATTGAGGCATGATGACAAACAGTTCATGGACCTTGTATATTGTTGTTATGGATGTGTGGAAAGCAATCCTTTGGGGCACAAACAACATGGTTTTACTAAGGTTTGGAGCTATGGCCTTACACCAATCAATTGCATTTTCTTGAAAGTTTACATGGTAAAGATTTTAGAAAAAATATTTTATATTTGTAAGTTACAATCATTACTTCTCTTAGTTCATGTTGAACTCTATCCCTTGCCAACAATAGAGGGTTTTTTTATGTTGTTAGTAAGCCCTTAAAAGTATGGAAAAATATCCAGTTTGTGTGTAATTAGCAGCCATTAAATTATTTGTGATGAGGGCGCAGCCCGAGACACACAAAATAACCCACAAACAAGAGAATAATTTTATTATTCAGAAAATGGAGCTTCTTACATGCAGAGGATCTCAAATCCCCAAGTTCTACAACACATGCAAGCTACAGAAAGCTATAGAATAACCCTTTTGCAATATGCAAGCTTGTCCCCAAAAAGTTACCCAAAAATATTAGAAACCTGCCCATAAATAGAGCTCCTCTTTAGTTTGGAGCCAAAACAACATTAAAATTTGAGTTTAGGTGGTTTGGCGCCGAAAATGATAACTTGAAGTTCAAATTTCAAAAGAACATTTGCAATTGTATCTTCTAGAAAGTGCGCCAACTTCCCAGGGCCATAACTTTTGATCCGGGGCTCCAATTCGCGAACCGTTTGAACCGTTGGAAAGGTTTTGAAGTCAAGAATGCGCTCAAATTTTTCTACCCTAATTTTAGCAAGTTTCAGGGCCATTTCGGAAGCTCTAAGTGCCTCAAATCCAACTCGGAAGATTTTCAAGTGCAAATCTGGGAAACTAAAACTGCAATATCTTTCAACCCAGGAATAGAAAATAAAAACCGTAAATTGGGAATTTCATTATGATGAAAAGGGTATCCAAAAATGTAAAAACATAAGAAAACTTAGAAACTTGAAATTTAACTATTTTTGGGTGATGCAAGATTGCCCTTACACCACTGGATGCTCTTGCATCAGACACCCAGGGTAATTTGAGAAGTGACCCTGTCACGTCTCAGATGGTTGAGGAAAACCCAACCAGTCAACTACTACCTTAGATAGCCAGGATGAATCTTCCACAGGCCTTCCTCTCCATTTCACCAAATATTCTTCATACTGCCTGTTTCTGGTACTCCTTCCCACATGACTATCCAAGATTTCCTCAATCTCCTCCTTTTCTGAAGTAGATGCTGGAATCCCACACTGTTCCATCGTCGGTACTTCCTCTGCGCCACCTTCATGATACTCTATCAAATCTAAAATGTTGAACACAGGGGAAATATTGAATCCATCTGGCAACTCTACCTCATATACATTCCCTGAATCATGCTTCAAAATTTTATAGGGACCAAACTTCTTCATCTTCAATTTGTTATATGTTCCCACTGGAAACCTTTCTTTCCTCAAGTGGACCATCACTTCATCACCAATCTGAAACTCCTTATACCTCCACTTCTGATCTTCCTTAGCCTTATACTGCATATTCATCTTGTTAATATGTTCTCTTACCTTCTCATGTATATCCTTTTTGATGTGCTCCCCGCAAAATCTTCAAGCCAACATTAATTCTATTTTCTTCTCTCTTTGGTCCATCTTCCTCAATTCTCGAGCTGCCCCTGGGGCTACCTCCATACACAATCTGGAATGGTGATCTACCAGTGCTTCTATTGACAAAATTGTTGTAAGAAAATTCTTCCTGGGGTAAGATCAAGTCCCATCCCTTGGGTTTATCTCCTACCAAACATCTCAGTAGGTTACCCAGACTCCTGTTAACAACCTCTATCTTCCCATCTATTTGTGGATGGTGTGCAGAACTGAACTTCAACTCTGTCTTCAGCTTCTTCCACAAGGTCCTCCAAAAGTACCCCACAAATTTGGTGTCACGATCTGAAACAATACTCTTTGGCAGACTATGTAGCCTCACCTTCAATTCTTTTTAGTATAACAAGCCAGCAAATGTGGATCAGATCATGGTCTTCGGGACATGGAATGAAATGTGCCATCTTCTAAAACCTATCAACCACCACAAAGACTGAATCATTCCCTCGTTGTGTCCTTGGCAAACCAAGAACAAAGTCCATATTTATATCCTCCCATGTCCTCTCTGGTACA
>VDFB02373365.1:249185944-249216402 GCA_007258455.2 Sequoia sempervirens
AAAATAACCCACAAACAAGAGAATAATTTTATTATTCATAAAATGGAGCTTCTTACATGCAGAGGATCTCAAATCCCCAAGTTCTACAACACATGCAAGCTACAGAAAGCTATAGAATAACCCTTTCGCAATAAGCGAGCTTGTCACCAAAAAGTTACCTAAAAATATTAGAAACCCGCCCATAAATAGAGCTCCTCTTTAGTTTGGAGCCAAAACAACATTAAAATTTGAGTTTAGGTGGTTTGGCACCGAAAAATTACAACTTGAAGTTCAAATTTCAAAAGAACATTTGCAATTGTATCTTCTAGAAAGTGTGCCAACTTCCCGGGGCCATAACTTTTGATCCGAGGCTCCGATTCGCGAACCGTTTGAACCGTTGGAAAGGTATCAAAGTCAAGAACGTGCTCAAAATTTTCCACACCGATTTTAGAAAGTTTTGGGGCCATTCCAGAAGATCTAAGTGCCTCAAATCCAACTCAGAAGATTTTCAGGTGCAAATCTAGGAAACTAAAACTGCAATATCTTTCAACCCAGGAATAGAAAATAAAAACCATAAATTGGGAATTTCATTATGACGAAAAAGGTATCCAAAAATGTAAAAACATAAGAAAACTGAGAAAATTGAAATTTAACTATTTTTGGGTGATGCAAGATTGCCCTTACACCACTGGATGCTCCTGCATCAATTTGAAACAAGAATTCTTGTGGTACATTTTTCCAATCAATTCGTGGCCATGTTTATGAAACTTGATAAGATATCTTAATGTTGTTCATGTGGCTTGTAGTATCCAGAAATTGTCAGAAAGGTGGTTCTCAATGGGTATATTATATATAATTTTCTTCTATATTTGAGATTTACTTAGAAAGATGTGGTATAATGTGGTCTTTGATTTGAATGGTATACTCTAATTAGCTAAAAAGAAAATCTAGTTATGACATTACGGTTTGGGGTAATGGAGCTTTAGATTACGGTAGAAAATTCTAATTTTGAAGGAATCTTATGTTTAGGTGTTTGGGACAAGTTACTACCATTATTATTTAAAAACTAATTCTTATCTCTAAGTGGATATTCAATTGACAGTAAGATTTTACCTTATTCATGCTATTTATTGTTTGGGAATTGGTATTATTATATTTTGTTGTGTATGTACCTGACATTATTATTATTATAGCTTTGCTTGGGAGAAATTTATTATTGGTTAGCAAGAATATATCTAACCCTAAATTAGCTCTTGATTAATCATAGTGATTAAGAATTTAGACCAAATTTATTATATTCACATTTTAAAGCTCTTTTACTTATTTATTTTATTTCAATCACTCTTTAAATGCGGCTATTATGTTGGAAATTATGAGTTATTTTGAAGGATCAATTGAGATATCTTTACAATAAGGGAAAAATAATTTTGAGTAAAATATTAGGAATAGGTTATTTAATTTAAATGATTCAGAGTAAATATTAAATGATTTGGATTACTCTTTGTTAATTAATTAGTAAATAAATGTTACTTATCTTTATAATAATTTAATAGTTGATAGAATTGCCATGTGAATTAATTAATTAGAATCTTGTTATTTTAAATATTAATTAAAGTTGCAATTCAATGTTAGGGTTCCATAGTAACTAGTTTGATAGAGATGATGGTTTTATTAATGATATAGTTGTTCTTAAATATAATTATTTGTAGTCAATAATGTCTTATTTAAGGAATGTCTTCATGGTTATAATGTTATGATTGATTGTTGCTTAAAATAGTGTGTCTTGTCTATTGGGCTAAGTGATTATGTAATTGTAAGGTGGATTCAATTTGTGTAGTGTATGTTTAAGGTTTTATGCCATTGGGAAGTGTGCTTAGTATGTTGGTTTCCAAAGGCCTAGGAGGGGGTATATTTGTATGTATGGTTCTTATGATTGTTTAACCATGAAGTGGTTTGGCTATGTTGTTGGTCATGTGTGTTGTATGAACACAATCCCTAAGGGTGTTGCCTCCTATCTATGTATGGATTCATGTGATTGTAATAAGTGTGCAAGATGGAAAATTCCTTGCTCTGTGTAGGGTTTAATAGTTGCAAGTAGGGGGTGGCTCTCAATGGGGGTCAGAACCCAAAGTGGTGTCCAAGACAACCCATTGAAGGGTTTCTTAATCCAATGAGAATTTTAATAATGAATTAGGGGGATGGGTAGAATTCACATTAAACAAAATAATGGATGTCTCGCCCATTTCTTGTAGTGCTCATATAGGCTAAGGATGGGTTGAGAAGGCTTGGTTAGAAAGATCAACTTCCTTGTCCTTGTGAAAGGAATGTTGGTTCGGCATGTGTCACCCTATGGGGATGAGACCTAGTGAGAGGTTACCAGGACAACAATAGATGGGGGCCAGGGTCAAGTGAGAGATTGACAGAACAACCCATGCTAGCACCATGAGATTACACTCCTCCCTATTGTAGTCTAGCACTCCCTAGTTGTATTTCCTCTTTTGTTGTGTGTGTGCCTCTGGAAGTGATGTTGGTGTGGTTAGCAATGTTGTATTCGATTCATGTATAACCCTTGATTATGTTATCATGTTGCTTTCTTGATTGTCTATTGGATGTGGGAATTTGTGTTATCTCCTATCATGGGGGGTAGACCTTAGGGTTCCACATGGTCGAGAGTTTGGTGTTTTTTCTCCATTAGGTATTCTTGCAACATGTTCATGAGCATGGTCATTGATCATTCCATTGTGGACTCTAGTTCCTATTCTAGTTGTGAAGACATCCTATCATGTATTTGTATATCGGATTGTATTTCCATTTGTATGTCTTGATGTAATCTTCCCACATGTACTAGGGGAAGTATTGTTGTAATTATTGTAATGATGTAACAATTATTGATGATTTCTCCTTGTAAAGAGTACTGTAAAGTAATGCATCATTCACATGTTAGTTAGCTAGAAAATGATCTTTTAATGTTGATTATCAGTTGTTACATTATGGAAGTAAGTAATATAGGATCATTTAATTTGGTGCTTTAAAATGAAACTTGCATGTTAGTTCGATCATGTTATCTTTTGTCATTGATAAAATGTTTCTAGTAATCTTGATTGTTATCGTTGTGAGTAGCACAGTCAAGGAACCTTACAAGGCTTAGGACTAGATTATTATGTTATGTTATTAATTCTATAGTTATTTGCTTTAAAAAGAATTGTTCCATTAATTTGACCTAGTTTAGTGTTTTCCTCTAGGGTTCCTTGGTGGGAGCATTACAAGTTATACTGCATGGATAAGATTTTAAAGTAAAAATATAGAAAATAAAACAATTAATTTCTTTAATCATATAAAATCTTTATTTTCTAATTTAATTAATTTAGAATATATTTTTAAGAATAATCATTTAAAGGTGAGGAAAATCTTGAAGGTAAGAAAAATGGAAGATAATGTAATACAAAACATAATTCCTTCACCTATCATCTTTGCTCACTCCTTTATGATAAAAAATTGAGTCCACCCTTATTCAATTTGATTTGCTTTTATGATAATGATAGTATGTGTACTACTCAATACTCCCACATAAATTTATGTTATTTGATAATGAGAGATCAAAATGATAGCATAAGAATGATAGCTTGATAAGTAATTCTAAGAGTATTTTATGAAGGATGAAAGCCTCTAGATATAAAGTTTTGAAGAGGCAAAATCAATGGCTAGGAATGACCGTTGATGGATGGTTAAGATTAAATGAGGACTAGGGATTGGCTCAAAAATATAGTCATCTAACAAGTGACACATTAGGGACAGGATTTAGGTTTAGGTTTGGGATAAGGATAAAAATCCTTATGTGAATGGCTAAGATTAAGAGGTGGGATTAAGATGAATGGATAAAATGAAAAGTTAGAGTAAAATAACATACCCAAAAAATGTATTACGATGGAGCGCTCGGGAGGGATAGGACGCAGGGGAGGCATTTCAATTTCTGCATAGGTGGGAGATGAAGAATCGGATGAAGAAGATGATGGCGGCGGGTGGACTCACGGTTTTGGGGTCTGCCCTGGTTGTGGTGGACTGGTATCAGGGCTTGCTAGAGGTTGGAGGGAGGATTTGGCTGTCTGCGGATGCCCTTCTCTCTTCCTTGGGTTGGTTGTGCGTTCGTGGGGGGTCTGGTCTTTAGTTGAGGCCAGATTTGTGCCTAGCGATTGTATTCTTGTGGTGGGTCATGTTCCTTCTTTCGAGGGGTGGCCTCTTTCTCCCCTTTGGTGGGTGGACCTTCCTCCTTTGTTTGTGAATGCGGTTTCAAGTTGGGTCGGCTTCTTTTCCTATCTTGGGCCCCTACCTTCTTATTGTTCTCTTTTTTTGCTTGGGTGTCTGGAGGCTTCCTGTTTATCTGTGGGACTGTGTGGCAGATGGCATTGCCCTGATTGGGTGAGCTTCATAACTGTGTATTTTAGGGTTTCTGTTGCCATTGTTTGTTCTCAGTCTGTTTCACAGATTTTTGGTAGTTCTCAGCCCCTTCTTGGCCCCTATTCTCATCTGGTTTCCTTTTATTGCTTGGGGGTTTTGTTGCTTGTGTTTTTTCTGTTGGGACATCTAGTGCCTATGTCAACCCTAACTGGGAGAGCTCTTTGTTTGTTTATCTGAGGGTTGCTTTTTCTGCTTCTATTTCAGCTCTGTCCCTTTGGCAGGAAAATGTTGGTTTCTTTGTTTCTTGTCTCTCCTTGTTCCCTGAAGCGCTGTTTGTTTTATTGGGAGAGGTGCTTCTGCCATGGAGTCCTTCAGGACCTCTTTGGGGTGCTTTCCTTTTTAGGATGGGGTCTGTGTTTCTATGTTTATTTCTTCTGACCTCTAGGCTTTGTTGCGGTGGGGGTTTATTTGTCCCTCGCCTTCTTGGTTCCATGGCCTTGCTTTTCATGCCTCTTTCGGTGCATCCTTGGGTTATTCTAGTCTTTCATATGGAGGTGGTCCTATCTTCTATTGAGGGGGAGATGGATGTGGCTGGAAGTGACTGTTCTCCTATAGAGGCGGAGTGGGATGCGACTTGTGGTGCTTGGAAAAGTTGTTGGGGGGCTATTGAAGCCTTGTTTTATGGTGGTTTGGGTTTTGATGGGAACCTACATGCTGTGCCCTTTTCTTTATCTTCTTTGGAGGTGGAGATATTGATTTGGAAGTAGATCTTTGAGACATTCAACCCCATGATTATTGACAGTTGTAGCTACGAGAAGCTAGGTTTTCTTTTCTATAGAGGTGGAAAGAATAAATGAATTTTGAAGGATACTGTTGGAGCTTTGTGCTTCTGTGTTTACCTTTCCTATAAAGATGGAAGGGGTGCTTTGTTGGACTCTACCACTTCTGCTGGTGGAGCTTTGATCCTGATTTGTACTGTGAAAAGTTGTATTGGGTTTAAGGTCCCTGTCAAAACCTGGATGGTCTGGGTTGTGGATCCCCTCAAAATCCATAGGTTTGGGTTTAAGGTCCCTATCAAAACCTTGTGTTATGGGCTGATGGTCTTGTCTATAACAATGGAGTGTAGTGGGTTGTTGGGCCCATCAAAACCAACGAAGTCAAGATTCTTGTGATTTCTTGATGCTCTTCTTGGAAACCTGCTAGCTTTTGGTTGGTTGTTGTCTTTCTGTGTCCCTGGTTTGCTGCTGGTTATTTTTGTGTTTATCTTTTGAGCAACTTGTTTGTCTTGGTGTGGGTCTGGGACCCCCATAAGTCCTCATGGTTTTAGGTCCATTCAAAACCTATTGTTCTTGGTTTCAGGTCCATTCAAAATTTGTTTTTCCCATCTATCAAAAACATACCCAAAAAATGTTAATCCACTTGCACAAACTTGATTCTTCTTCTCGACATTCACTTCAAAATTCATATCTTGAATTTTTCTTTGCTTTTCCCTCTATTTATAATCTTTTCTTAATGTTTTTTTAATTATTTTATTATTAATTTTTATTTTAAATATTTATTTTAAAGTTTAAAAATAATTTTCAAGATAAATTGGAACTAAATTATTATTATTATTTTTTGTTTTAGGAAAATTGCTATTAGAGAGGACACCACTCTTTCTATTGCTTTGAAAAATCAAATTACAAACTTTCAAGACCATACATTACATATTCATATTTCCTACTTTCTTAGAGGACCTTAATGTCATTGGATGCTTTTTTTTTTGGAGGGGTTTTCTTGCGCTTCACCTTTGTCCATTCTTGTTCTATGTCAAGGTTGTTACTTGCCACATTTACAGCATTGCCACTATTTGCTAGAGTAGCTTGAGATAAAGAAGAAAAAATAGAGTACCTAAGCAGCAAGTCTAATTCCTCCAAAGAGGGAGGATAGGGCTTCTTATCAGATACCTATTGAAGATGATTTTTCTCAATCTTTGGAGTGGGTTGAAGTGACATTGGAAAATTTTCATGATGCACTTGTGAAGAGGAAACAACTTCTTGTTCAAAGGGATAGATTACATAATGATGTGATTCTTGTGTGCTTGGTAAAATAGCTAGAGGACTTTGAGGAGAAGCCTTTTCCTTCTCAGTGCAAGGTGGAATAACATAGTGTTTGGGCTCAACCCTAATCCACCAAGTGGGATTTCTATCATGATATCACTTATGAACAAACTAAAAATGAAATTGTGATGTATAGTGATTAGTTGAAAAAAAAATTATGAATCGGAAGGCAACCCTTCATAATCCATAGGTTATATCTAGCACCGGTCTCCCACCTTCAATGCAATCTCAACAAGGAGCTCTTTTGAGAGATCCATTTCCACACAAATATGTGCATAGGTGGAGCTTTGGTAGTTTGTTGTGTCATCTAAATTTTAGTGATTCTTTCCTATCCCATTTTCAATGGCCCATAAGCAATCCAATTCCTACAATTGGAAGGGGAGATATGGTAAATGCACCCAAAAAAAATTAGATGAGAAAGTCTCAATCTTTGGATCAAAAGATGGATACCATGGCTTCATGCATAGAAAGTCACCTTGGAAAACCCAAGGTCCATTTTCTAGCACCCAATTTTTGTCCTTGAGATATTCAAATTCAAGGATAAAAAACCCTCTGGCATAAGGGAATAAACAAATTTCTTCCTACAAAGATTCTTTCCAGTTTTCCAAAATCTAGGTATGTAGGTCACTTAGTGTTGGCCATGGATTTGTAAACCTACAAAGTAAGGCATTTTCCTGCAAGAAAGCCTCCCTACCACACATTAAGCCTTCTAGACAAATTTTTGGAATGGAAGGTGATTGGCTGACGTGGACGATGGGGCAGTGGTGCACAGGTACATCAAACCCTACGACAGACCCATCAGATGGGGATGTAAAACCTTTGGTCGCTGATTAAAACCACTGGAGCCATAATGTGGGCCAGGTGGAGGAGGTTGAGTAGGGGGTCATTTTGGATCATTGTAGGCCCTGGCAATGTCTATTGTAATACCCCTCATGTTGTTGTTTGGACTTGTTATTTTTCTATGCTTTTGTTTGATACTTTGAGACTGTGATAGCACTATTTATTGGTTGGTTTGGTGGATTGGTTAGTTTAAATTTATTGATGATTATGCTACTTCATCTGATGACATGGATAATTGATATGACATTATGGTTACATTTGGTTGGTGATGTTTAATTTGATTTCAGTAATACATTGTGATGTAGTGGTTTAGTAATTAGTTTATGATGTGATCAGTTAGTTATAACTGTTACTTTATATTTAATGTTGTAATTGTTAGAATAGTTTTGGTGAGAGGATAGTGTAGCACCACTCATTCACAAGTGTCCTGCTACGATTCAATTCCTTCTCACAATGTGATGTTTTGATTATATATATATATACATGTACACGACCCTGTTTGTATGCAGGAATTGCAAGTACAAAGTCTCGATTCCACCTGCTTCAGCAAGACAAGGCGAGTATCAATTTAACCCAACGGGCATGAAGTTGAAACAGAGATGACAAGGAAGTCACCCCATCCCATGTGTGTCAAACCGTCTTATGTCTTGTGGTATTGTGCATCTTCGACTTTTTTTCATTTTTGCAATTTATTATAGTGGTTTGTGTGAGTGTACTTTTGGTATTTATTTTACGTTGGTGTTTTGTATGATGTTATTTATATAATTAAATGATGTTAATAAATGTTTATAATAGCGTTGGAATAATTTGTATTAAAATATAAAAGTCTTATATTAAAAGTCATGTGATTTATTTAAAAGTGTAAACTAAATTATTTAAAATTAGTATTTTGATCATTTAATTAAATAAGCATGTTGAGGATAATTATGAAATAAATTAATTAAAGATATTGAATTGTGTGAATTACAAGTAAAGCTTGCAAAATTAGAATTAAAAAGAAAAAAGTGTTGTTAAATAGAAAAAAAAATCAAGAAAAGATAAAAAGGACCAACGAGTGTTGAGTGTTGGCTGAAAAGTTGGGAATAAAATTAGGAAACTTCTTTTAATTTGGATTTTTAGAGCTTTCGAAAAAGAAGAGATATATTTTTTATTTAATAGCAAATTTGAGAGATTTTTGATTAACGAGAAAATTTTGACAAAAGTTACACAAAAATAATAGTTCTAAAATATTGGATCCTTTGGGGTTTTTCTGGTTAATTGTTTTACTTTTTCATTGTTCTAGGGAGGTTCTTCTGAATTGAATATTAGATTAGAAATTTGAACAAGGAAATCGGGTGGAGAAATTATGAAGGAAGGAATGAGAACTCTTCGAAAAGGCTATCTAGATCAAGCAAAGCTACATCAAATTTCCAACAACGCAAGACTCTAGGTTCCATTTTCTTATTCTTTAGTTTTCTGATTCAATAGGAAAAAAAAATTGAAATAAATAAATGAATAGGCTTTCTATGAAAGAAAATTCTTTTGGAGTTTTAGGAATTTTCTGAGATGCAAACAAATAGAAGGAAATTCTTTTGAATTATGTTTGAAAATGTCCAATTTCATTATCATTCTGTTGTAAAAAAAATCAATCCTTTAAAAAAAAAAAGGATTTGTAATATTTTCCTGTATATATATATATATATATATATATATATATATCGTACAAACGTATATACATAAATATAAATATATATATATATATAATTTTTATGTTTTAAAAGTACCCATATTGCTCCTATATTGGGCTGAACCCTATGGAGGTCAACATTGGTTTTTGTGCTGGGAAGTGGGTCGGTCGGGCCGTACCCACCTCCCCCAACCTTCCCTTAAGGATGCGACAGTTCAAAGGACTATCACAGTAGTCCTTGGACTGCGCACAACCCTTTCATATGGGGTTTCCCCCTTGTAATGGAAATAAAAGTCATTTTTTTTATTCATTTTTTTAATTAATTTTAATTTAATTTATTTATATATATATATATGTATATATATCTATGTATTAATTGCATAACTATAACAAAATGATTATAACATATTATTAAATGTATAAATATAAATATATATAAATATTTATATATATAATTGTAAAAGATATACTAAATACTTGTGCTTATCAATGTGAGATTATGAATTTTAATGGTATTGGTTAATTGAAAAAGGGAAAAATTATTTATATTTTTCAAAGTAATCTTTGATTTTTAAATTCAAAATTATTCTAAGGGAAATGAAGGTTAGTAAATGTAATAAATAGATTGTTTAATGTTACATAGAATTGTTATGTTATTCTGAGGTTAAAATCATGTGAGTTTCTTTGGATTGTGGTTTTGGTTTTTCTTTCGATGTGGGAACCCTATTGTATTTGTGGACCCGTTTATGGATGTTGTGATCCTTAGAATCCCAGAGGTTTTTTTTATTGTTGGATGTTTACCTTCGACCTATGTGCTCTTAATGTAGCAAGATTTTAGTATCATGATTTTGAAAGGGTTGTACGAGCTTTGTTGGGACTTGGGTTATGTTTTTGGTGGGATGGGTAATGCCTCACATGTCATTAATTGAGTTTTAATGCTTTGTTCCTATGGTACAACCCTTGCTTTTATTTTTTTATGTTTTGGGGTCTCAGGGAGAGTGGCTCTTCATGGGGGTTGGCACCTCAAAAGGAGGAAGGGCTTAGGATAACCCACGTAAGAGTAGATTAACAAGTAAAAACCTAATAATAGAACTTAGGGGGATGGGTAGTAAAAAAATATAAGATAATATTGGATACCTCATCTAGTCATTAGGGCTATCACAAACTAATGGTAGACTGAGAAGGCCTTGGTCGGCAAAGTCGTAACCTCATCCTCAGGAGAGGTTAATGGCTTTGCACGAGTCACCCTATGGGGTTGGTGCCTCAAGTAGGAGGAAGGTCCAGGATAACCATAGATGTGGGCCAGCGCCTCAGGTTGGAGGAAGGGCCAGGATAACCCATGCAGGCTATGCGATCACACTCTCCACTTGTTGCCCTTGTGCTTTGCTTTCTTGGTTGCCTCTGGAAGTGTGTTCTCATTTTTGTTTCAAATTTATTTGGAAGTGTATTATGATTGTCTCTTTTGTTTACTTGGCATGTGGTTAATGGTTATTTCCTTGGTTTATTTATGATGTGTTTTATGGTTTAAGTTATTGTTATTGAGTCTTTGTTGTTGTTGTTTATGATCTATGTATTCTTGATGTTGTTATTAGAGTATTGTACTATGTTATTCTTTATTGGAGTTGTCTTATGGCATTCATGGTCGTGATTACTTCCTTGTCACCATTGAGCATAGGGGGTGGGTTATTGATAACCCACGTGGTCGGGTGGAACGTGCTCCGCACCTGTTGGGTTCCCTATCAACGTTTCTTCTTCACAGTGTTCTTGAGATGGAGCTTGTACCTGATGTTCATTTTGTAATTCAAACATTAAATGTACTATCTATTTATCCCAAATGTATGGGAGGATTTATTGTAATTTATTTATTGAGAACATGCAATGTAATAAACGATGATGTATTAATTATGCACTTTTGTAACCATTCATTTTATGAGTTTTTATTATGGTTGTATCACGTGATGTAATTATACTTATGCTTATGGATATATGTATGTTATATTTTGAAAATGGATATTGTAATGGTTATGATGGATGTTAGATTAGTTAGGTTTTTAGCTTATGTGCAATATTTCATTATGTGGTGTTTATGCGATGTGACCTCGTGTGCCCTAGAGGACTTGACATCATGATGCTAATGTGCAATGTAAATATGTTTTAATGTTTTGTTACATGTTTACTTTGTATTATTTAAAAAAAATGTGTGCAATTTTTTTTCCTTTGGGGTTTCCACGACGGGTGTTACATCTGCAAAGTTTTTATCTCCCACGCATAGAGATAAAACCTTGTGGGGAACTTCCAGATCTGCCTTGTGAAGAACAACATGAGCCTAATGACCATTCTTCCCATCGCCATGTGGGGGTTTCTATATATCTATGAAGAAAGAAGTCGATGAAGCATGGGAGGAGGATGTAGAGGGTTTGCAAAGCATTTTGGAGAACCCAACCACCCTAAACATCTACCAATAGGAACTAAATAATTAATTAAACATTGTTTTTTTTTTCTTTCTTTCTAATATTTTAGTTTAAATTGTTAATGTAAATAGTGGCAATATCAAACTAGTTAGATTTTAGCCTATCTAAGAGATTTCTATTCACACTAGTTAAGTCTCAACTTAGGGACTTTTACCTTTTTATCTTACCTCATGTATTTGAGACACATTGCTCACCTTTTGAGACACCTATCTCATGCGTATATGACATATTTATTACACTTGTCCCATGCACATGACACATCATGGAAACATGTCATATTCTTATTGAGGAGGTTTGGATTTGATACCTTTTTCCATCTCACCCCTTTTAATATATTCAAAGGGATCCTATCTAATTTCTTTGATTTTAGATTCACACATATTGTATGAATATATTGCATATTTTTTTACTTATTTAAAATATCTTATAGAATAATTATCATTGCTTTGTAAAATCTATCGGGCTATGAGGGTCAATTATCAGACTCCAACATGGTATTAGAGATTTGAATCTACAAGAAACTTCTCAAATCAAGGGGTTTCGGTTATCAACTTTCATATGATGCATTTTGGAGCCAAAAAAACCCTACAATTGTGCTTATAATGCCTACGAGATGAATTTTGATATATAAAACTTCATATTTAAAAGATTAAAAAAATGATATTTTTAAAGGAATAATATTTGAGATAGAATCCATATGTACAATTTTACAAAGTCCATACATTCATACATGAATCTAGACTCCATATCATTCATCCACAATTGAAAATAATGTAGAAAATATTCTTTGAAGAAACACATTCTCAGCTCCATTTTCAAGGTGATGTTATTTTTATTAATTTTTCAATCATTAAAAATTAATATTTTTGGTTAGTTGTATAGCTATAGGAACCATGGAATATTTTATCAATTTTGTGCATATTCTATCTGCTAACAACATTAATTTTCCTCTAAATTATACACCTTCTCCATTAGCAATTTCATTTTGGCACTCAAACCTCATAGGTCCATATGTTAGCCATCCACACACATTTTTTGATACATTTTCTTTTGATTTGGGTTTCATGCTCTATTTAGTGGTTTTATTATTCTTTTATTTTGATGATATTTTTATAAATCACATATTATCAAAGCTTTCTTTGCATATTTCCTATTTTTAAAACTTCAAAGGGATTATTCAAGCACATACAAACTCCTTTTTAATCATTTTTTTAATCAACATATTTTTTCAAGAAATGCATAGTCATGCTATTAGTTATTCTTGAAAATATCTCAAAGTTCTACTTTCAACATATACTTATATTTTGAGTATTTGTAATCTTTATACATCAAATCCACTTGGTGGAAATTGTAAATTCACTAAATATAAAGTGTCAAACCACTAGAATTTTCTTAGGCCTAGGTCTCTTATTGAATCAAGGGAGATAATCTAGTGTTTCAAATTTTGTATTTTTTAGTTCATGTGACCATCTATCTCATACTAAATCCCTTCCATTTGAGTATTATTCATAATCCTCATAATAAATAGAAAATTGAGTATGGATATTATGAGAAGAAAATACATATAATAGGAGATTGTATTCATTGTCAAAATAGTGAAATGAAACAACTTATTCTCAATCATATGAATATTGTCTTACTTGATCATCTCATTCTAACACATGTAGAAAAAACATATGGTATCACTCATACATCATGTGAGACATCACCATTATTTGGGGATGAATAATGTATCCCTAAGGGTTGCATTGAGATTTCATTTTCCACATCATCTATTGCTACATTTGAATCTAAATTTGATATCTCCATGACTACCAACAATTCTATGCACCAAGAACATACTTTTTTTAAAATATTAGATTAAATATTTGAATGAAACAATTAAGGACATATGTCTTCTATTTGATGGAAATCACGTCAACACTAGTATCACTCCATTTACATCTTTAGATCTAGCTCTTACCTTTCCTACATTATCTTCTATAGTGTAGATTTTGAAAATATTCATAGGTTTACATATCTAACTTGGTCATCATTCATTTTAACATATTTCATAGCAATACCAAAACCTCATCAATCCAATCATTACCATACATCCATTATTCTTATACTTTAATTATACATGGTACCCAATTCATCCTATTAGCATTTGACATAGTTTAGCATTGACTTCAAGATATTTGAGCACCATTTAAAGACATCATGGGCATCATTTTCTTTGGATTATGTCAAAATTCAAAGACATTCATCTTAATTCCTACATATTTCTATCCAAAATGGGAAGTCATCTCATGATGTTTTTTCTCCCAAAGGGGATTTTTTTTCAGCATTCATGGATCAGCTTCAATGTTCATCTAGTGTCAACAATCTACCAACACTACAAGCATCATTATGTTTCTCTTCTCATCTTAGTTTTCAGAGGGAGCATTAATTAACATGGAGTTCTTTCCTTTTCACCTTTTGGGGAGGTCACATAGACCTTATCTCTTTTTCTCCCCTATGGGGGGGGGGGGGGAATTTATTGTATATTATGTTAGGAGTAGTCCTTGGGGAGGCCACATGAGTCCTCCTATATTATATCTTTTTTATTTGTATATACATTTTGTAATACCCCTCATGTTACTGCTTGTTTTTGACATTCTTTTTGGTTTTGTTTGGAACATTGTGGTTTTGATGATACTGTTGATATTATGTTGTGGTAGCTTAGATTGTTACTGTTTATAATACTCTTATGATGCCATGGATATTATGATGACATTTTATTATGATCATTTTGATGGAGTTATTTGGAATGCAGTAGACTAGAGAATAGTAATCTATGATGTGATGCAAATTAATGTAAATTTATAATGCATTAGATGATGATATGATTGGTGAGGGGACAGGTAGCATCACTCATTCGCAAGTGCCCTGCTACACTGCAAATCCTTCTCACGATGCTTTGTAATTGATTATATGTATGTATATTGTATATCACCTTGTTGGATGCAGGCTTTGCAGGAATAAGACTCGATTCCACCTATTTCGATAGGTCTGGGCGAGCATTGTACCAACCCAACGGCAGGAAGTTGAACAAAGGTGACATGGAAGTAACTCTGTTCCAAGGTGTCAACAGTCTTGTACCTTATTGGTTTGTGCATCTTTGTCATAGTCATTATGTCGTTGCATTGGTCTTTGTATATTATTGTGATTTTATGATTTATCTAATGTGGTGTATGGTTTATTGTTGTGATTTAAATAATTAAACAATTAATAAAATAAAAACATAAAATAGTAAATAAATAAAGCAATAGATAAATATTAGTAGTAGTGGTAAAAATATTACATTTATTTTGAATCTTACAAATGGTTGATTGTAATTATTATTTTTTTTTATTCAAGGGGTAAACGCTTTTGACCGGAGCTATGAACCGGATACAACCATTCAACAATACCACCCCAACGGGGTTTGAACCTTGGTGGCAAGAACAACAATGCCACCAATAAACCATCACACCATGCCAATACCGACATTGATTGTAATTATTTTAATGTGCATGTATTTATTTAATTTGTTGTGGAAATGATAAATAAATAAACAAATAAAAAGCTCAATCTTTTGTGGATTTGAATGTATTTAAATTTTATTTTTGGAGAAGTGACTTTTGGTATTCACAGGAAGAGGAAATGGAAGAGACTTTTTGTGTATGATTTTATTTAGGGGATTTTTGTTGGTAGGGGTGGATTCTCTTTCCAACAGATTTTGGAGAAATTGGCAGTCATTTTTCTGTTATAGTATTGCATTCTCTTTACATCAGATTTTGGAGAAATTTGGATTCACTTTTCTTTTGTCATAGCATTGCATTACTTTTCTATTATTATTCTGGAGAATTCATGGAGGAATAAGGTTAAAGTTTTGAGGGAGGATCTTGGAACTACTGCTGGAAACAATCGTTAGTGGAGGATTGGATCGGCAAGAAGGATAAAGCTTCTACAGTTTTCTCTAGGCGCAGGATGCCAGGTTCTCCTTCTTTTTTATTTTCTTTCTTTAGTATCAAAAGAAATAAGAATTATTTGTTGCAAATGAAATTTTCTCCTGGATTTGAAATTTAATGCATAAAGAAGATTCTTGAATCCTTAGAAATGTCTGGGACTGTTGTCTAATTAAATGAATTTTGGTTGGGTTTGGGAATAAACACTGTTACTATTGTATTGTACTAGGAAAAGAAATAATTTTCTTAAATATGAACTTTGTATCTGTATATTTTTGCCCTGTTTATATATATCCATTATGTTATCAGGCTTTGTATTTGAAATATATAAATACATATATATATGTATAAATATATATATAGATGAATATATATATATTATATACATATATAAATGTAATTATATTTATACATATATATTTATGAAATTCCATTAACCCTGTGTTCGGCCGTGTTCCCACGGCTTAAATAAATTTTAATTTTTGTTTTTGTTTTGGGCCGACCGAATGGTGGTTCGGCCTTGGTCGAACCCACCATTCGGCCATCTGAGGCTTCGCGCGGCAGTCTAAGGACTGTCCGTGGCAGTCCTTCGGACTGCTGCGTATAGTCCGTAGACTGTCCACGGTACTCCATCGGACTGTTGTGATAGTCCGTGGACTATCCGTGCCGGATGACCTTTAATTTTGTTTGTAATTTTTATTTTAAATGGGTTTCAATATGCGTTTAATTTAAACAAAAATTATTTTCTTTAAATGACAATGGTTGATAAGTATTTAAATATATATATATATGTATATATATATATATATATATATTTATATATATATATATATATATATATATATATATTTATTTATATATATATATATATATATTTATTTATATATATATTTAATTATTTATTAATTCGTATATGGTCTTCTGTAATTTTTAATTGCACTGTTAAGTTAATTTAATTATTTATGTTTGTAAACAGAATTCTTTTATTTCTGATATGATTAAAACATAATTGTATTATAGTGGGAACATGAAATTAGAAAGGAATTTCTATTAATTTGTTAAATTATAAACTTGATAGGATGATATAGTAAAAAGGCAGATTGTGAATATATATCAACATTGATGATTTAATTATTTATTTTAATGTATGTATGGTAGAAATGGAATTTAATATAGGAATTGAATAAGTTATCTTTTTATTCTTATTTTGTGAAGTTGTAGTCTTGTAGACTTGTGGGTTTGGGACATTGTTAGTTCTTTGATGTGGGAACCCTTTTTGTGTTAGCACCTTAGTCTTCCAGAGGATTGTGAACTTGCTGATTTTATATCTTTCTATCATGAGCTTTTGTTATGATTTGTATTACGATTGGGGTGTATGGTGTTGAGAGATTTTGGTTATGAAATTTATTGGCGAGATGGGTTTTGCCTCTTGTATTAGTATTGTTGTATTTCAATGTGCATGTTTGTGATGGTACACCCTGGTTTCTTGATGGTTTTGGTGGGTCTCTAGGGAGAGTGGCTCCTCGTGGGGGTCGGCGCCCTGCTTAAGGGGAAGGGCACAGGATAACCCACAAGTGAGTTAGTAAACAAGTGAAAACCTAATAATTAACTTAGGAGGGTTGGGTAATAATATCATTATAAGATTTTAAAAAATGGATGCCTCGTCTTCATTAGTGCTTCCGCAGACTAATGGAAGGCTGAGAAGGCCGTGGTTGGCAAGGTTGTGACCTCGTCTTCACGAGAGGTCTACGGCTCCGCATGAGTCACCCTATGGACCGGCGCCTCCAGTTGGGAGGAAGGGCACAAGATAGCCATAGATGGGACCGACGCCTCCACTTGGGAGGAAGAGCATAGGATAGCCCATGTAGGACTATGCGATGACACTCTCCCCTAGTTGCCCATGTGTTTTATTTTATTGTGTTCCTCTGGAAGGGGGTTATGGGAGTTGGATTGGATTGTTGTTAAATGGATTTAAATTGATTTATGATTTATTGTCTTAATACATCTTTGGTGTACTTTGTGGTTTTGTATGATCTCATTGTTATTCATGATCTTGTACTCTTATGGTATTATTATATGATGTTATTGTTTGTTTCATTGTAATTTGGATTATTGTGTTATGGCTTTATGTTGGTACTTGTTGTATACCTGTACGTCAGTCTTGGTCAGTTGACATTCTTGGTCGGAGTTACTTCTCTGTCACCTCTTAGCACGGGGGTGGTCGGGTGGAACGTGCTCCGCACACCGTTGGGTTCCCCATCAGCGTTCGTTGGCCAATCTCATCCAGTTGAAGATTTGTTTCAGTTGATCTCCATGTATTTTGATAATCTTGTATATTGTATTCATCCCACATGATTGGGAATCATGATGTAAATTATGTATGGATATGTTGTGTATTTAAAAGAAGTTGTAATATAAATTTCAATCTTGTATCATTATTTGGTTATGTTATTTCTCATGGTTTTACCTTATGATGGAATCTATATATATATATTTAATCTTGTCATTAATAGTTCCTTTGTGCTTAGAATGTTAACTTATGAGTTGATGTTTTGTAAATGTTTTTCGATGTGACCTCATGTGCCCCAAAGAACATAGTCGGTTATGTTATTTGTATTATAATGAAGTTTATGTTCATATACATGATTATTTAATATTGGTTATATTGGTTATTGTTGTTCTTTTTTAAAAAAAAAATTGTGTTTTATGTGGTTGTTCTTTGGGGCTTGCACGGTGGGCATTACAACTTGGTATCAAAGCCAAGGTTGTAAACGGTGGGGTCTCTGGGTAGTATTGTCCATTAGGAAACCTTTGGGTTTTGCTCTTGAGCTCTTATGTATCTTTGTCTTGTTGTACAGAAGCATGCCTTAAGGTAGAAGTAGAGGTAGGGGTAGAGGCCGAGGGAGAGGCCAAGGTGGTGGCCGTGGGGCCAACCAACCGAGTCCTTCACCACCAAGTTCTCACGGTCCTGAGTCTGAGGAGCAACAGAATTCTTAGAACAATCTGTTAGGTGGTGGACAAAATCCGGAACAGCTGGGGTTGGATGGTCAGTTGCAGCACCTTCTGGGTGAGCTTCTTAATAGATTGGGCCCTAGACCTGATGGGGATCAGTCGGTTGAAAGGGAAAGAGAAAGGTCTCCAAGGCATAGGGGAGCTTCAGTTGATCAAGATGCTTTATTAGCAAGCCATATGAGGGATTTAATGAGAGCTCATCCACCTACCTTCGATGGCTCTAGAGGAGGATTAGAAGCTGAAACATGGTTAATTTATTTGGACCAATGCTTCGCAATGCACCCCTACGATAGTAATACCAAGGCTCGATGTGCTGTTATGCATTTGCGGGGTTTCGCATCCACTTGGTGGCAGCTTGAGGAGCAGAAGTTGCATATGGATATCAGTATGGTCACTTGGGAGTTTTTCTTGGAAAGGTTCAGGGCTCGCTTCCTCTCAGATCATTGGAGGCAGCGCAGGGCAGATGAATTCCATGATCTTAAGCAAATGGCAATGTCAGTATAACAGTATGAGCGACACTTCTATGAACTAAAATAGTATGCAGGGATTAGCCATGATGAAGGGATGTTGGTTCAGCACTTTGTTCAAGGTTTTAATGCACGCATCATTGGTGGTGTACAAGTCTTTGAACCTAAGACCATGGAAGTTGCTGTCGAGAAGGCTCACTTGGTAGAGGAAAACTTGGCTATGGCCTTGGGTGGTCATGTAGGAGTTCAGATTGGTAGTGTGCCCACTCCTAGAACTGGTTCTCAAGGGGGTCAGACACAGTCAGCAGGACCTTCTAAGAGCCATTTTGTGCCTTCAAAAGGGGGTCAACAGCAGCAATCTCAGCCGAAGCACAAGAATTCTACTTCTCAGCAGGGTGGCCACTTTCAGTTTCGCAGGGATCGGAACCAGACTCGTGCACGTCAGGAGTAGCCTGCTTTGAGTTTTCAGTCTCCACCTAGTCATGGGAGCTTCCAGCAATCGAATGCTCCATCCAGGGGAAGAGTTTTTGGTCGAGGTTCTGGATGTTTCTCGTGTGGGAAGCAGGGGCATATTGCTAGGATGTGTCCTCAAAAGAGCGCTTCAGAGTTTAGTCAGAAACTAGCTATGTCCGAGCCAACAGTGGGAGATGTAGGGAGATCTCACCGAGTCTTCGCAACAGTAGATAATCGGCAGGCGGATCATCAGAGCACCGTCATTGAGACTACAGGTTTATTACATAAGTCTAATATTTCAGTAATTTTTGATTCTGGTGCATCTGATTCTTTTATCTCTCCTTTAGTTGTTGAGCAATGTAAACTGGGGGCAATAAAGCAAAGCAAAAAGTGGCAGGTTGAATTAGCTTCAGGATCCAAGGTTGTGGTCGAGAAGTTCGTTCAGGGTTGTAGGTTGGATTTAGGGGCAATGTCAACTAAGGTGGACCTCAGAATCCTTCCACTTGGTTCTTATGATGTGGTCTTGGGCATGGATTGGTTAAGCTCTCATCATGCTTTGATAGATTGTCGCCGTAAAGCAATGCAGTGTGTGGATGATTTTGGAAAAGAGGTGGAAATTGTGAGTGTTCAGAGGCCTGTTTCCTTGAGAATGTTCTCAACTATGCAATTAAAAAGGTGTTTTCGTTAGGGTTGTCAGCTCTTTGCGGTATCGATTAGTGACCTTGAGTCTGAGGGTAGCCGTGAAGTGTCATTGAATGATTACCCTCTCCTTGTAGAGTTTTCTGATGTTTTTCCTAGTGAGATCCCTGGTATGCCTCCTAAGCGAGAGGTGGATTTCAGGATAGATCTAGTGCCAGGAGCTGAGCCTATCTCTCGGGCTCCATACAGGATGACCACACAGGAGCTCCAAGAACTTCGTCTGCAGTTGGAGGAATTGTTAGCTAAGGGGTTTATCCGCCCTAGTGTTTCTCCTTGGGGAGCACCAGTGATCTTTGTCAAAAAGAAGGATGGTTCTCTCCATCTTTGTATCGATTACCGATAATTGAACAAGGTAACAGTAAAGAATCGTTATCCCCTTCCCAGGATTGATGATCTCTTTGATCAGATAAAAGGGGCAAAGGTATTTTCCAAGATCGACCTCAAATCAGGGTATCATCAGTTGCGGATAGCAGAGGCCGACATTCATAAAACTGCATTTCATACTCGATATGAACACTACGAGTTCACAGTGATGCCGTTCAGGTTAATGAATGCACCTTTAGTCTTTATGAGTCTAATGAATGGGGTGTTTCGAACTTACTTGGATAGGTCCATCCTCATGTTTCTTGATGATATTTTGATTTATTCTAAGTCTATGGAGGAACATGAGGTGCACCTAAAGTAGGTTTTGCAGTGCTTAAGGGATAACCAATTGTATGCCAATCTGGCAAAGTGTGACTTTTATAAGACTGAAGTTCAGTATTTGGGCCATGTGATTTCTAGTGAGGGAATTTCTATGGATCCTGCTAAAATCCAGGCTATCATGGATTGGCCCGTGCCCACTAATGTCTCAGAAGTTCGTAGTTTCATGGGATTAGCTGGGTATTATCGGTGGTTTGTGTAGGGATTTTCGAGGATTGTGCATCCTATCACATCACTTCAGAGGAAAGGAAAGAAATTTCTTTGGACTGAGCAATGTCAGTTAGCTTTCCAAACTCTTAAGGAAAAACTGACTAGTGCTCCAATGTTGGCAATGTCGGATCCTTCAGGTGATTTCATGGTTTGTACGGATGCCTCTTTGGAAGGTCTTGGAGCCATGTTAATGCAGGATGGGAGAGTGATTGCCTATGAATCTCGGAAATTAAAAGATCATGAACTCAATTATCCCACACATGACCTTGAATTGGCCGCAGTGGTTCATGCTCTTGTGAGATGGAGGCACTTTTTGTTAGGGCACCGGTTCGAGTTGCATACATATCATTGGAGTTTGCAATACATCTTCACGCAGCCAAATTTGAATGCAAGGCAGAGGAGGTGGATGGAATTTTTGTGTGAGTATGATTTTGAGGTTAAGTATATTCAGGGTAAGGAAAATGTGGTGGCTGACGCTCTAAGTCGTCGTAGGCATGAGGTTTCTGCAATGTCTCTTGAGGTGGATTTGAAGAGTTAGATTCTCGCAGCCCTTCCTTCGGATAGTTGGTATTCAGAGGTGAAAGCGGAGGTAGAATCAGGTAGAACTTTGGAGGGGAAATTTGCTCGTTATTCATTGGATGTGGATGGTGCTTTGTGTTTCTCTGGACGGTTGTATGTACCTTCTTCAGAGGGTCTTCATACCCTGATTTTGACAAAAGGTCATTGGGCACCTTACGCGGCACATCCTGGAGTTAAGAAAATGTATGCGGATCTGCATTCACTTTATTTTTGGTCAGGGATGAAGCGAGATATCGCCGACTTTGTGGCTCGATGTCTTAAATGTCAGAGAGTAAAGGCTAAACATCATCATCCAACAGGGTTGCTACAGCCTCACCTTGTTCCAGAGTGGAAATGGGATGTTATTTCCATGGATTTCATTGTTGGGTTGCCTATGTCATCTAGACAGCATGATGCTATTATGGTCACATTTGACAGATTGACTAAGGTAACTCATTTTTCTCCTGTTCGATCTTCGTATACGGCATCTTATGTTGCTAGGGTGTTCATGAATGATATAGTTAGATTGCATGGGATACCACGGAGGATCATTTCTGACAGAGATCCGGTATTCACTTCTGCGTTGTGGAAATCTTTGCAACAGTCTTTGGGAACTAAGTTGAATTTCAGTTCTGCCTACCATCCTGAGACTGATGGTCAAACTGAGAGAGTTAACCAGGTGCTAGAGGATATGCTTTGTATGTATGTCATGGATCAGCAATCACGTTGGGAGGACTATCTGTACTTGGTTGAGTTTGCATATAACAATGGGTACCATAGTTCTATTGGTATGGCTCCTTTTCAGGCTTTGTACGGGCGTCCTTGTCGTACTCCTTTGAGTTGGGATCGGTTGGAGGACAGGGTGCTTCTTGAACCCGAAATGCTTAAAGATATGGAACAGAAGGTGGCTCGTATTCGAGAGCATCTTGTAGCTGCTCAAGATAGACAGAAGAAGTATGCTGACGCTCATAGAGTTGATCGGCAGTTTACAGTGGGTGATCGGGTGTTCCTTCGAGTGTGCCCGCGGAAGAGTCCTATTCGTTATGGAAAGGGTTCGAAGCTTGTGCCTCGCTTTGTTGGACCCTTTGAGGTGTTAGAGTGGATTGGACCTGTTGCTTACTGTTTAGCTTTGCCACCTAGTTTGTCGCGGATTCATGATGTATTTCATGTTTCTGTTCTTAGACCATATTTTCCTGATGTTACTCATGTTTTGGATTGGAATGCTCTTCAGGTCGAGGACGGGCAGCTGGCACTCAAGCCCGTGGCCATGCTTCAGTGTCGGCGACTTACCCTCAAAGGCAGAGAGATTGATCAGGTGCGGGTTCAGTGGGACCCGAATGATGAGGCTTCAGCTACATGGGAGGATGCCTCTCGTATCAGGGATTCTTATCCTTATCTTTTTACTGGCTTCTAGGAGTAAGCCAAATTCTAGGGGGGGAGGATGTAATACCCCTCATGTTACTACTTGTTTTTGACATTCTTTGTGGTTTTGTTTGGCACATTGTGGTTTTGATGATACTGTTGATATTATGTTGTGGTAGCTTAGATTGTTACTGTTTATAATACTCTTATGATGCCATGGATATTATGATGACATTTTATTATGATCGTTTTGATGGATTTATTTGGAATGTAGTAGACTAGAGAATAGTAATTTATGATGTGATGCAAATTAATGTAAATTTATAATGCATTAGATGATGATATGATTGGTGAGGGGATAGGTAGCATCACTCGTTCGCGAGCGCCCTGCTACACTGCAAATCCTTCTCACGATGCTTTGTAATTGATTATATGTATGTATATTGTATATCACCTTGTTGGGTGCAGGCTTTGTAGGAATAAGACTCGATTCCACCTATTTTGATAGGTCTGGGCGAGCATTATACCAACCCAACGGCAAGAAGTTGAACAAAGGTGACATGGAAGTAACTCCGTTCCAAGGTGTCAACAGTCTTGTACCTTATTGGTTTGTGCGTCTTGGTCATAGTCATTATGTCGTTGCATTGGTCTTTGTATATTATTGTGATTTTATGATTTATCTAATGTGGTGTATGGTTTATTGTTGTGATTTAAATAATTAAAGTATTAATAAAATAAAAACATAAAATAGTAAATAAATAAAGCAATAGATAAATATTAGTAGTAGTGGTAAAAATATTACATTTATTTTGAATCTTACAAATGGTTGATTGTAATTATTTTAATGTGCATGTATTTATTTAATTTGTTGTGGAAATGATAAATAAATAAACAAATAAAAAGCTCAATCTTTTGTGGATTTGAATGTATTTAAATTTTATTTTTGGAGAAGTGACTTTTGGTATTCACAGGAAGAGGAAATGGAAGAGACTTTTTGTGTGTGATTTTATTTAGGGGATTTTTGTTGGTAGGGGTGGATTCTCTTTCCAACAAATTTTGGAGAAATTGGCAGTCATTTTTCTGTTATAGTATTGCATTCTCTTTACATCAGATTTTGGAGAAATTTGGATTCACTTTTCTTTTGTCATAGCATTGCATTACTTTTCTATTATTATTATGGAGAATTCATGGAGGAATAAGGTTAAAGTTTTGAGGGAGGATCTTGGAACTACTGCTGGAAACAATCGTTAGCAGAGGATTGGATCGGCAAGAAGGATAAAGCTTCTACAGTTTTCTCCAGGCGCAGGATGCCAGGTTCTCCTTCTTCTTTTTTATTTTCTTTCTTTAGTATCAAAAGAAATAAGAATTCTTTGTTGCGAATGAAATTTTCTCTTGGATTTGAAATTTAATGCATAAAGAAGATTCTTGAATCCTTAGAAATGTCTAGGACTATTGTCTAATTAAATGAATTTTGGTTGGGTTTGGGAATAAACACTGTTACTGTTGTATTGTACTAGGAAAAGAAATAATTTTCTTAAATATGAACTTTGTATCTGTATATTTTTGCCTTGTTTATATATATCCATTATGTTATTAGGCTTTGTATTTGAAATATATAAATACATATATATATATGTATAAATATATATATAGATGAATATATATATATATATTATATACATATATAAATGTAATTATATTTATACATATATATTTATGAAATTCCATTAACCCTGTGTTCGGCCGTGTTCCCACGGCGTAAATAAATTTTAATTTTTGTTTTTGTTTTGGGCCGACCGAATGGTGGTTCAGCCTCGGTCGTACCCACCATTCGGCTGTCTAAGGCTTCGCGCGACAGTCTAAGGACTGTCCACGGCAGTCCTTCGGACTGCTGCGTACAATCCATAGACTGTCCACGGCAGTCCGTGGACTGTCCGTGCTGTATGACCTTTAATTTTGTTTGTAATTTTTATTTTAAATGGGTTTCAATATGCGTTTAATTTAAACGAAAAGTCTTTTCTTTAAATGACAATGGTTGACAAGTATTTAAATATATATATATATATATGTATATATATATTTATATATATATATATATATATATATTTAATTATTTATTAATTCATATATGGTCTTCTGTAATTTTTAATTGCACTGTTAAGTTAATTTAATTATTTATGTTTGTAAACAGAATTCTTTTATTTCTGATATGATTAAAACATAATTGTATTATAGTGGGAACATGAAATTAGAAAGGAATTTCTATTAATTTGTTAAATTATAAACTTGATAGGATGATATAGTAAAAAGGCAGATTGTGAATATATATCAGCATTGATGATTTAATTATTTATTTTAATGTATGTATGGTAGAAATGGAATTTAATATAGGAATTGAATAAGTTATCTTTTTATTCTTATTTTGTGAAGTTGTAGTCTTGTAGACTTGTGGGTTTGGGACATTGTTAGTTCTTTGATGTGGGAACCCTTTTTGTGTTAGCACCTTAGTCTTCCAGAGGATTGTGAACTTGCTGATTTTATATCTTTCTATCATGAGCTTTTGTTATGATTTGTATTATGATTGGGGTGTACGGTGTTGAGAGATTTTGGTTATGAAATTTATTGGCGAGATGGGTTTTGCCTCGTGTATTAGTATTGTTGTATTTCAATGTGCATGTTTGTGATGGTACACCCTGGTTTCTTGATGGTTTTGGTGGGTCTCTAGGGAGAGTGGCTCCTCGTGGGGGCCGGCACGCCACTTAAGGGGAAGGGCACAGGATAACCCACGAGTGAGTTAGTAAACAAGTGAAAACCTAATAATTAACTTAGGAGGGTTGGGTAGTAATATCATTATAAGATTTAAAAAAATGGATGCCTCGTCTTCATTAGTGCTTCCGCAGACTAATGGAAGGCTGAGAAGGCCATGGTTGGAAAGGTCATGACCTCGTCTTCACGAGAGGTCTACGGCTCTGCATGAGTCACCCTATGGACCAACGCCTCCAATTGGGAGGAAGGGCACAGGATAGCCATAGATGGGACCGACGCCTCCAGTTGGGAGGTAGAGCACAGGATAGCCCATGTAGGACTATGCGATGACACTCTCCCCTAGTTGCCCATGTGTTTTATTTTATTGTGTTCCTCTGGAAGGGGGTTATGGGAATTGGATTGGATTGTTGTGAAATGGATTTAAATTGATTTATGATTTATTGTCTTAATACATCTTTGGTGTACTTTGTGGTTTTGTATGATCTCATTGTTATTCATGATCTTGTACTCTTATGGTATTATTATATGATGTTATTGTTTGTTTCATTGTAATTTGGAGTATTGTGTTATGGCTTTATGTTGGTACTTGTTGTATACCTATACGTCAGTCTTGGTCAGTTGACATTCTTGGTCGGAGTTACTTCTCTGTCACCTCTTAGCACAGGGGTGGTCGGGTGGAACGTGCTCCGCACACCGTTGGGTTCCCCATCAACATTCATTCGCCAATATCATCTAGTTGAAGATTTGTTTCAGTTGATCTCCATGTATTTTGATAATCTTGTATATTGTATTCATCCCACATGATTGGGAATCATGATGTAAATTCTGTATGGATATGGTGTGTATTTAAAAGAAGTTGTAATATAAATTTCAATCTTGTATCCTTATTTGGTTATGTTTTTCTCATGGTTTTACCTTATGATGGAATCTATATATATATATATATATATATATATATATATATTTAATCTTGTCATTAATAGTTCCTTTGTGCTTAGAATGTTAACTTATGAGTTGATGTTTTGTAAATATTTTTTGATGTGACCTCGTGTGCCCCAAAGAACATAGTCGGTTATGTTATTTGGATTATAATGAAGTTTATGTTCATATACATGATTATTTAATATTGGTTATATTGGTTATTGTTGGTCTTTTTTAAAAAAAAAAATTGTGTTTTATGTGGTTGTTCTTTGGGGCTTGCACGGCGGTCGTTACACATTTTGTATCATTTCTCTTTTGGAGAGGAATTTTATTTTTCACTGGGTTTTCTTCTTTACCCTATTTATGATAAATTTATATATGGGTACATAACATGGCCTAATAGCTAGGACCCATCATCATATTTGCATATAGTAGTCCCTACATACCATTTAAGGGAGCATATTAGTGTAAATAGTGACATTAACAAACTAGTAGTTTTAAACCTACCTAGGTTAGTTCAATTCACACTAGTTAAGTCTCCACTCAGAGACTTTTATTTTTTTGTCTCACCTCAAGTGGTTGAGACAAATATACTCACCTTTTGAGACATTTATTGCATGTACATATGACAACTTTATCACACTTGTCTCATGCACATGCCACATTATGGACACATGTCCTACACTCATGGAGTTGGTTTAGAGTCCATACCTACCTTCTCATCTCATCCCTTTTCTATATATTCAAGGGGATCATATGTAATTACTTTCTTTTGGATTCACACATATTGTATGAATATATTGCATATTTTTTACTTATTTTATATCGCTTGTAAAAATTATCATTGTTTTGTAGGATTTATTGGGTTATGAGGATCAAATACTTGACTCCAACGTATAATATTTCTTAAGATAAATGAAAGATATTCTTTAAGATATTATCTCAAATAAAATTATAAATTAAAAAAATAAATAGAAAATAATCTAAATACAACTCAAGATAATTTCAAACATTATTTTTAAAAATAAAGGTAATTCTTTTATTTTATTTTTCTTATTATTTTTCCCATTATAATAAAGCTAAAACAAAACAATTAATTTTCATCCACTTAAATTGCTCTAACATAAGTTTATAAAAACATTTTTTTTAATCTTATTTTTATTTTTCTTTAAACATTATTTTAGTTTATTTTATTTATTTATTTTGAATAATCTAGATAATTTCTAGATATTATTAATTTTATTTTAATAAATATTTATATTTTATTATAATTTTTTTTATCAATTAAATCATTATTTTAATTTATTTTTTGTGTAATTTATCAATTAACTATTATTACTATTATTTGATATCTTTTTTTTTATCAATATGCATCTATATCTTTATTAATAAAAGATAAAAATACACATATTCACAAAAAAGGATGGGTGGTAAAAAGAAACACCTCAAGAGTCACATGGGAAGAGCCTAGAAAATCATAAAGTCTCGAGCCATGCCCAAAATGTAGAAAACATTACAATAACAATAATAAAACCACTAAGTGGTCATAGTAGTGCCAACAGAGGGTGGTGAATCATTATCATCCAGTTTTCCCCATACAACAATGAAGTCCAAAGTGATGTCAAGAGGATCCCAACCATCATAATCCTTTTCTTTATATATTCACAGTGAGGAGAAATCACCAAATCCAAATGTGGAATCCATTTAGAAGTATTAATAGGCCAACTAGAACTGCCTCTAGGAGGTCCACTAGAAGGCCACCCAAAAGCGTTGTTGCCACCCCTCACACTCCTCCAAAAGGCCACCCTAGGTCAACCTGAGGAGGAGGAGAGGGGTACTGCCTACCAGGACATGATCCACAGTGAGGAAGAGCCTAAGAATAGGGGAAAGCTTGAGAATCCTTGGCATAACTACTTCTCTACCAGCCCCACAAAGGAAATTGACCCTAGGAGGAAGTGGGAGAGGGAGGAAGATGAGCCATGGTGCAGGGGGTATTCCCCTAATGGTCCAACAACTCCTAAGGTGAGAAAATTTAAGCAAAACTTATTTGTTTGCACTTGAATCTGAAAAAGAACATTAGAACAAATAATGTCTTTAGAATATAGAGAAACATGTTTATCAATCTAGCTATGAGAAAAAATGTAGGAATTTCTATCTTTCCAAATACTGAAGAGTATTTCCACCTTGAAAGTGTTTCAAATCTAGGCATACTTAGCAGAGAGCCTAGGAGAGTCTCCCAATAACACCATATGCTAGAAGAAAGGATCTAGTTGAAATGGACAAAAGAAGTCATGAATCTAATTCCACAATTGATGAGCTTTGGTGTAGAACCAAAAGAGGTGCTTAAAAGACTTGGCTTACCCACAAAAAGGGCAATGAGTGTCCTAGACCCCCAAGTGAGAAGGCTATGACCCCACTAGTAAGCCTTGGAAAATAATACACCAAGCAAAGTGGGCAAGCTTAGGGTCAATAATGGTTGACCACATAGAAAAAAATCTTATGTGCCAAACAGACACTAGGGACTAGAGATACCACCTCTGGTTCAAATTATTAATCATCAAAAATGAGGTGAGAGCCATTAATAATGAATCCAATTCTTGTAATTCCTAAATGTGGTGTCTAGAAACCACTTCCAATATTTCCACCAAGGCTTAGTGGAGCGGATGCCCACTTTGTGAATTATGTCAACTAGGATGGCATTCACTAGACCATCAAAAATTTCATAGTCATGGTTGTAAGTCAAACTTAGCACAAAAATATTTCAATGTCATAATGCTCATTATGGGTTTTTGAAACAAATCTTGAGGGGTTCGAACACCCTTCTTGTGGAATTTGAGAGCCTTAATTCAAGGAAGCTTGGCTAGAGGTTGACCCATATTAGCAAAAAGAGGAGACCAAAAGATATTTTGTTGATTGAATGAGAGCCCATCTATAAAACTAGTCCCAATCTAGTGGATCCAAGGCTTGAAAACCTCCTAGATGTGCAAAATAATTTTGGCAACAAAAGTACCCATAATTTGAATGGGGTCCTTCATAATGAGAAGGGTTTGCAAACCAATTCCCTTCCAGGAAAGTCTATGAGTAGGATAACTTGCTGCAATATAGTGCCTGAGGAGAATTTTCTAGGCCTCATTACTAGTAAGGGCATGAATAATCCATTTCACACAAATAGTCCCTTTTTGTTGAGTGGAGAGAAATCCAAGCTTTCCAGAATCTTTGGGTAGGAAAAAAACTCCCAAGAAACATAGTGAAAGCTTTTGTGAGCCCCATAAGAGGCCCAAAGAAAATCTCTGAGCAATTTTTCTAGATTCACATAAGAGGCCTTGGAAGGGGCCCAACATGAGGAGTAGTACACATGGGTCGTCACTAGGATTTTAGAGCACACCTAGAATTTACTAGCTAGAGAGAGTGGCTTGGTAACCTAGAATGCCAACTTTTGCTCAATTTGAGAGAGGACAACTTGCCAAAGATCAGTTGAGGAGACTTGAAAAGTGAAAGGAATGTAAATAAATTTGAATATTTATCCTAGCGCAATCTACTTCCACCCAAACTATTAAATCCAAAGAGGACTAGGAAGGATGGACTATCTGTAACACAAATTTTTGTGCCACTGGATGTCAGAACCAAATGCCAAACAAAAGGTCTCAAGACAACCAAGAGAAACTTCTACATCATTTCTTCTTCTAGAAAGGTAAGAAAGGAATCGTTAGCAAAGTGGCCATTGAAAAGCTAAGATGGTGAGTTAGGTAGAGAAATTCCTTAGACAAGCCCCTAGGAAACAAAGTGAGCAAGAAGGTAGCCAAAAACCTTAGCAACCAACACATAAAGTGAGGGGGAAAGTAGACAACCTTGATGGATGGAGTGAAACAAACCAAAGGATTGGGATT
>VDFB02373365.1:249216502-249240631 GCA_007258455.2 Sequoia sempervirens
GAAGATCAGGAATATGATGTGGCCCCATCAGGTAAAGAGGACCACTCTAAAGTTCTTTTAAACATATTTAATTGCAATTGGTGTATTAATTAATGTAACCTTTCGTGTTTCAACTTTAGAGCATGTAGACTGTGATCAACGTGTTGAGCATGATCAGGCTAGAGAAGATCAAGAACATGATTTGGCCCCATCTGGTAAAGAGGACCACCCTCATGTTCTCTTAAACATATTTAATTTCAATTGGTGTATTAATTAATGTAACCTTTCGTGTTTCAACTGCAGATCAGGATTTAGAGGGTGTTCAACATGTTGAGCATTAGTCTATAACAAAAGTTCAGGAACATGATGTGGACCCATCAGGTAAAGAGAACGACTCTAATGTTCTTTTAATTAATCAAATACTTGTAACAATAATAATAAAACATATCAGTTTAACATTTCTTTCTTATTGCAGCAGATCCCCCCTTGAAGCAGCGTCCACGTCATGAGCAGATGACTACACGTACATTAAGATCACAAGAAGAGGTAGAACAACTAAAGGGGACATATATTGATTTAGAAATGATATACCCAATTTCACCTTTATGTAGCTTTAGAGAAGAAACAAAAAAAAAGTGATTGTAATCATATCATGACTACCATATTTTTGATAATATGTAAAAACTGGAAGAATGAATATTATATGTTAATGAATGAATGTGAATATGTTAATTAATGAATGTTATATGTTAATGAATGAATGTTATATGTTATTAATGGATGAATCAATGATTAATTTTATATGATTGGGTATGGGGAATTGAGAGTGATGTGAGGGGGGGGAGGGGCCAAATGAGCTTCCGCCATCACGTGGTTGGCCCTGTTAAGTAGAGAATATTAAACTATTATAAAAAAAAAGAGAAGTTCAATAAGGTAATGCACTTTTAAATATAAGAAATGCATTGTTTGAAGCATCAAACCAATATGCAGTCTATATGTATGATCAGTCATTAGTCTCCGCAATGGCACATTTCCACGAATTTTTTTTTTTTTTAAATTGATGCTTCGTCACAATTTCGACGAAACCCACTGACGAATCAACAAAAAGGATCGACAGAGTTGCTATAACTGCAATGAATATTTCATCGTAATTCCTTGCCCATTTCGTTGCAATTTCGACGATCTTTTGGCATTGCTACGATGCTACTCCTTGCCCATTTCGTTACACTTGCGACGAACTTTTGGTGTTCTTCTGACGATACTCCTGTTGGTGTAATTAATTATTAATTACACTTTGCATAAGTTTACTTAGGTAATTATTTTCCTAAGTTATAGGTTTTCATCTTTATCTTATCGAGCTATCTTGTTGCTCAAGATAAGATTAGGTTGTTGCATCTTTGCTTTTATAAAGAAAATTATCTCTTGTATTATTTGTCACTTCGAATATATCAATTTGCACATTTCATGCAAACTTCCGCTTTTTCATTTTTCTCTTCTATGGAAGTTCTATTCTAGTTTGCAATCAAATCTTAGTTTCTAACATGGTATCAGAGCCTCGATTTGCAACCCCTTCTCAGCCTTTTTGGAGGAATACAGTGCAAAGCTCGTTCGAGGTCCCTCGAGGGTTTCAATCCTTGACCATATTTATGCAGCATATTGGATCAAATTAGGGTTTTCTGTTGGATTCAGAGCACTGGAAAAAGTCAGAAATGGCTTTTATTTTATTCATTTTCGTCACCGTTTGCCAGATCTGCGAGGGTTTCAAGCTCGGTGATTTTTCTGATAGATCTGGGGGTCGCCTGATTTTCAGAGCACTTTGGGCCCAAACGGACCTCGCCGTTGGATTTGCAATGCCCAAAAACCCCTATTTTCATATAAAGTTTGTCTGATTTGGACACATTCATCCAGAGAAGCAATTTTTTTTTGCCCAAGGGCCGTATGGCCACCAGGCACAGTTCTCGAGGCATAAATTTTGAAAAAAAAAAATTTAAAATAAAAAAATAAAAAAAAACCATTAGTTTTTTTGTGCCACCAGTACAAAAAGGTAGCACCGCCGCTGCACCTCCCAGCAGCCACCGTCGCACCGCCGGGCCTCCACTGCCACCGACGAACTCCACCAAACCACCGCCAGCATGCCGCTAGCCCTCGCGGGCTGATACTTGAAGCACATGGTCGCATTAAGAACGGCAGGCTCCGCCCAACTGCAGCCCCCGCTGGGATCTTAAGCCCCCACCCCAGTCACATGGGCAACTGGGGGCTCTGCTGCCGGCCCCTGGTCCGCCCAGGTGACCAGGGGCCTTATTTTTTAGCCCCTGAGGGCTTATGGGGGCCAAATCGCACCTTTTTGGACAACTATCACGGAAATGGGCATATCTTGCGCATACAACGTCCTTTTTTTGCAAACGAGATATCGTCGGAAAGCTGTTTTGACGGTCTATGCAATGGTGGAGGTGTGATTTTTTGGTTTTTATTTTTTGATGCATTTTTATGCCTCAAAAGTCAGATGTTGCTATTTTCACTCTGGGACGAATATCTTTTGACTCGCTCATCCGTTTTTCGACATTTTCATGGTGTTGGAAAGCTAGTTTCGGCCTCTATGTAGATCTGAGGTCATTTACATAATATTTTTACCTTATTTTATGTATGCATTCATTTTTGTTTCATGTGCTAGGTTTGCATTTCCGCTTATATTTTTGCATGTTTTTTGCACTATCTCCTTCTGCAATCATTGGGTGTTGTAATAACGAACTGATATAAAGTTCCATTAAGGGGGGTTCTTGCATCCATATTTCATATTGGTGACAACTTGCATGAGTTCATCTGGTTTCTTGTTGTTTCCTTTAGTTCTTTATTGCTTAGCTAGACACATCTTTGGTTTTCTTTGGTTCACACTTCACATTGGGATTTTATAGTTCTTGATCTGCATTGGTTCAGATCTTTCTCATTTGAAGGCCATGTTTTTATAGTCAATTTTCCAGCATCTTGATGGTACTCATCTTATGGACAGTTTTAGTTTCAGTTTGGCATTGGCTTCGAGAGACACAACTTCCAGATTTATCATCATTATGGGTCCTTTCATCCTTCATCTTCTGTTGCTTACAGATTCCAGAGTTCCTTGGCATTGGGTCTGTTGTTGCATTTGTGATTTCGATTGGTATTTTTCAAACAGAAGTATCTTTCCTTGCTTGCCAGATTTGGGGTTCCAGTGTTGCTTCTTCAGAGTTCTTCCAGTGCTTCTTCGCAGTAGTTCATCTCACTGAAGGGGGGTTTTCCCGCTTGGTTTTCTCTCTCTTTACATTTGTATATGAGTACCTGATCAGGCCTTGTTTTTGGGACTCATATTTGCATAATAATCTACTTCTCTCTAAGTTGCACTTATGGGGGGGTGTTGGTGTAATTAATTATTAATTACACTTTGCATAAGTTTACTTAGGTAATTATTTTCCTAAGTTATAGGTTTTCATCTTTATCTTATCGAGCTATCTTGTTGCTCAAGATAAGATTAGGTTGTTGCATCTTTTCTTTTATAAAGAAAATTATCTCTTGTATTATTTGTCACTTCGAATATATCAATTTGCACATTTCATCCAAAATTCTACTTTTTCATTTTCCTCTTCTGTGGAAGGTCTATTCTGGTTTGCAATCAGATCTTGGTTTCTAACAACTCCTTGCTAATTTTGTTGCAACGTCGATGAACTTTTGGTGTTGTTTCGACGCTACTACTTGAATATTTCATCGCACATTCGACAAAATTTTGGTGTTATTTTGACACTACTCCTTACCCATTTCGTTGAAATGGCGATGAACGTTTGTTGTTGTTTCGACGCTACTACTTTCCCATTTCGTCGAATTGGCGAATAATGTCTACTGTAATTCATCTGTGGTTACACAAAGCTTTCGTCGATATTCCAATGAATGTCTGAGGTATTTCATGATGCATTCGACCGACGATTCTTCGCTATTACTTCGACATTTAATTCGTTGTCAGATGTTCGACGAAAAAAAAACAACAAAAATATTTTTTCCATTTTGTCGCTCTTCTGACAAAGATTTGTCGAGCAATTGATGAATGGCCATTAGAAAATGGTGTCAAATTCAATAGTTTTCCTTACTACAATTGAATATGTTTTGGTGGTTGGATGCTTAATGATTGAATGGTTTAAGGGAATATTGATTCACCCCCCCTTAGTATTCTGAGTGTTCAATACATATCCCCCTTCAAGGGAGTTAGGAAATCAATATCTTCCATATCATATTTACTTATATCTTATGAATACTTTAAAACTTAATTCCTTAAGGTGAAATAATTAATTTGAACCTATATTGTTTTCCCAAGCCCAACTACTCATTTTCATACAATGATTAATCACCAATTTTATTACCTTAGACTAGTTTGCACATATTATAAGTTTGATATCCAATTGTAGGAGTTAATATGTAAATCTAACTTTACTCATAATTTAATAAATTAACATTATTTAAATTGAACATTAATAACACAATTCTCGAGGGTAGGTGCACCAATCTGTGACACAATTTTGATACTAAATTGGAACAAATGGCAAAAAAATTCTTAAATTGACCATTTGGTGCATGCCAAATGACTTTAAGTCATTTGGAATGTGCCAAATTTAAAAAGTGATTTAAAAGAAAAAAAAATGTATTTCAACCTCCATTTTTTGTTTAACCCGTGGCTTGGCTTGGAGTTTCAACTCACACTAACCAAATCTCATCCATTTTTTGCACTCTTAGCTTGCAATTCTTCATGAGGATGCCACCAACACATCAAAGAGGTTGAAGATTGTGAAGAAGTATGTATTTTTATTGTTTTTATTTTGAATTTGATTTAGAATGTAGATTGAAATAGGTGTTATTAATAAAAATTTGTTCTAATTCTCAGGAAATGAATCTCCACCTCCAGACACTAAGAATTCACAATCACCCCCTCATGAAGAGCCTCCTATATAAGAACAACCTGAAACCCCTCCATCAATGCATAGGCATCCTCAAGGAAGAAAATATTCTAAATCAAATTGAAAACAATAAAAGAGACATTGAACAATTAATTGGAAGATTAACCGAGCATGTCAAAACCCACCCTTATAGGAGAGGGATTTCCAAATCATTGAATTCAATTATATCTCATGTAGGAGAAATGAGTGAGAAAATAAATTTTTGGTCAAATAAGAGGCATGATATGAGACAATTTTATGCTAGTGGTTTGTCATATGCAGATGTGAAGAAACAAAAAATTAGCAAAGAAGACTTGTGTGCCCTATTTACAAACCCGAGAACCAACGCACCTTTGTCTCATGCATGTAGGAGGTTCCCCATCCATTGGGGCCACCATGAGTTAATTAAAAATAAATTTTGGGAGTCGTGGTGGATGGTATTTGACCAACCTCCATGCAATAACCATGAGGTACCACAATATTTTTTGAGGAAACTCTATTGTGAGTTTGTCCTCAATAAGATGCCAAATTATTTTGACATCTTAGACTTTCAGGGTAGAGGTGGAGACTTCACACATGATAGACCTGTTGCACGACATAATCCATATTTGGCACTAAGACCCTTGGCCAAACCCATGGTGGAGCATGTCATCGTTCCTTCCATTGTTAAGGACATTGTAGAGGTCGACATGCTAGATTCTATTAGCTCACTCACCCAAACCATTATACAGTGTGCAAGGCCTCTAGTAGAGCCTGATGGGGAGGAGACATGTAGGCCCCGAGCTCCACCCTACCATTGTGGTGCTTGCGGTGTTGTTTGCACGTATGATTATCAGAGTGTTAGGGATGTAGCTACACAACCTACATTAGTTGTAGAGGCAATGGTTTCATAGATGATTTGTTGAATGATACATTCGACATTGACCCTCAGGTAAAATTCAGCAAGTTCATTTAATGTTGTTTATTAAATTATATTTTGAAATTTAAGAATAACTAAATTAGTAGAATTTTGATATGATGAAATTTCAGGGTTAGAGTGTTCATGAGACGTGCTCCATTCCTATAGACCCTTATTCATTCTCGATGTTGAGTCCACAAGTATGAAACTAGTGTTAAAGATATTATTATTGCATTTGAACAGTTGAATGTTATATTTGAATGTTTGTCTCATAACATGCTTTGGATTTCAAATAGTTTCTTGGTGGACCTTCAACCTCCACACCTTGTAATTCATTTCCTCAAACAACTTACACTCAGGTAGCCTTTATTCATTAATGGTGTTGTAAAATAATGTTAGCTAGTTTTTTTAATTTTGCATATACAAATCTAAAAACTTGATGAGAAACATAGACATTGCATGTGTATTCCTTGATCGTGTCACATTATCTTCTCCTAATTCACTTTTTGTTCCTTTATTCCTTCCTAATCCCATCCCATTAACATTTAATAGTTCACCCTATTTTCCATGATCCCCTCCTAGCCCATCCCACTAATATCTTCTAGTCCATCCTATGTGTCATTATGCCATTCTACACCCATCTTATTTTACCCATTATTATTTCACCCTAGATGTTCCATGATCCCCTATGTTCCACCCTATGTTCCTTTATCCATTCTATGTTATACCATCTTTATCCACATTTCATTCTAGATAACTCTTCTCCATTATTACTACACATAGGTCAAGTTTGCACTTCATGTACTATAGTAAAACCCTAGACACCTCCTATTTCACCCTATGTTGCATTATTCCCTACTAATCACATCACATTAACCTCTAATTTTCCACCCTATATTTTTTTATCCCATCCTAGCCCATCCCATCAATCTATACTAGTCCATCCTATGTTCCATTAACCCCTTATATTCCCATCCCATTACCCTCTCTTATTTCACCTTATTTTCCATTATCCCCTCTTGGTCTTGTCCCACTATCTTTCCCTAATTCACCCTATGTTCCTTTATTCCCTCCTAATCCCATCCCATTAACCTCTAATAGTTCACGCTATATTTTGTTATCCCATCCTAGCCCATTCCATTAATCTATTCTAGTCCATCCCATTGTACCCTCTATTATTTCACCATATGTTCCATTATCCCCTATTGGTCTTGTCTCTTTATCCCTTCTATGTTATAACACCTCCATCCAAATTTTATCATATACACCGTTAGAAGAAATATTTCCTTCCACTCATTATTGACCAAATTTTTCTTCTCCATTACTACTACACACCTCAACAACCAACTTCGTGTGCTCTAGTAAAATCCTAGACACATCCTAATTCATTTTATGTTCCATTATCCCTTTGAAAGCTGCTAGTAACATAGTAATCCTTAATTCATTCATTTGAACTTCATTGTGGCAGTATCACTTTGTTGAGAGCATACCCTCATTAACATTAGTTCATCAAAATATGCAATACGAATCTCAATGAGCACTAAACTTTGGCATTTGTAAGAGTTTGGACTATCTCAGTGGAATTAGTACTTTCACCATTCTATGATCTATAAGCACTATATTGTAGTCTCAATTGAGGCCAACCATTTACACTTTCATTCATGATAGTTATAAAGGGACTACCTGAAATTCTTTATATTATTGTTAGATATGTTGTTTCATTTACAATTGTTGACATCAGACAACCCTAGTGATGTCAGTGGCATGATGGACCATGGAGTTGCTGCAGTAATAGCCAGTTTTGATCCATTGATAGAGGTATGCAACAGATTAGTCAATTTGACATTATATTTTCTCTTTTATGGTCTATTATAGAAAATTTTCACAATATCTTTTATGTAGTTTAATTTATATCTTGATGGTTGCTACAAGTGAGTGTCACTCCAGATCATGAATGTGGTAATGTTGTAAATGTGCATGATGACTATTTGTTTGTAGTAAGTGACTATATTTTATTATATGTCATTTCTATGTATTAACATCTATACTTTTTATTGTCTCAAATGCAGCTACAGAGGAGTCTAGAGAGGAGGTTTAGTGAGCATGTTCGAAAGACAAGAGAACCAACAGGCACTCCATCTAGCCAAATTTCTAAGGCAACACAAGCTCTTTTTCCTTCCCCTAGAGTGAAATGACTATGTATTTGGGTTGTTTGTTGTATGCCTATGTGGCATTTTGGAACATACGTTTTGTACTATCAATATATATGTGACATTTTATGTGGACATATTTCTCTTTTGTACTAAGCATGTATGGCATTTTTGGATATATTGTATATACTTTTATCAATATATATATCATTGTATAGCCTTACGACTTTTTGATTAAAGAAAATCTTATTTTGCTCCTGCTATTCTTGAATGATGTTATCATGCGTATTGTGTAAATTGTATGCTTGAATGTTGTAGGCATGGATTTTTTTTATATCTAATGCTTAATTAATTACTATTGATTGCTCAATAAGCTCCATCTAATGTGTATTGTGTAAATAAGCTTCATTCCTGGTGGTTTGTATCCTTTGCAATGCTTCAATTACTTGTGCCTCACTTATTCGCATGTATGCTTCACTTATTCACGTGTATACTTCATGTATATTGTGTGTATTCATGTGTATGCTTCATGCTTCCAATGCATATCAACAAAAAAAAATTGGGGAAAAAATCGGCAAACCAAAAGTATAAGAGTTTTTGAAAAAATTGAGATAAAATCTAGAAAAAATTGAGCAAAAAATGAGATTTTAAAAAACGTAAAAAATTGTAGAAAAAGAGATAAAAACACATTTTTTTTTGAAATTGAAAGGTATTTCCATAGCATCTAGAGATATAGAGAGCAAATAAAATAAATATTATAACTAATGAATTGTAAAAAATAGAATCTTGTAGTTTATATTCATATTGTTGATTACATTGCATTGCACATCTTTCAAACTCAAAGAATTACTTCACATTGCATAACTAATAACTAGATGCTAATAGATGACAAATTTTCAATTACAATATAGTTTTTACAAATTCAACCTAAGGAATTATGCAATTACTTCACATTGCATAACTAATAACTAGGAGCAGTTGCCAATTGCATTTTCTTATCATGGCATTCTATGAGACCAGATTTCTTTGAGGTATTTTTTCAAATAGTTCACTGACTTGTCTATGTTACCACATTTTTCATACATGTCTACCAAAGCATTTTGTCAAATAGTTCACTACCTAGTTGTTATGGCTAAAATCCTAAAACAAGTGCTTTCGAACAAGCTATGGATGCTTGGAAAAAATCTATGAAAAGCATAATAGCAAGAAATAGTATAAACAAGGCAATGAACCGCTTTAAAAAATGCCTCAAATAAATGTGGTCTCATGGTGATGGAATGCCATGACAAGAAAATTTCTATGGATTTTCATGGCATTCCATCACCATGAGACCACGTTTCTTTGAGGCATTTTTTCAAACAATTCACTGTCTTGTCTATGCTACCATTATTTTCATACATGTTTACCAAAGCATTTTATCAAACAGCTTTGTTGCCTTGCTACTATGGCTAAAAATCCTAAAATAGGTGCTTCCAAAAAAGCTATGGATGCTTGGAAAAAATCTATCAAAGCATAATAATAAGCAATAGCATAGACAAGGCGTGAATTGCTCAAAAAAATGCCTCAAAGAAATGTGGTCTTAATGTGCTTGTCAGCATTCCATCACCAGAGACCACATTTCTTTGAGGGATTTTTTTCAAACAATTCACTACCTTGTCTATGCTACCACATTTTTCATACATGTCTACTAAATCATTTTATCAATCAATTCACTGCCTTGCTACTATGGCTAAAATTCTAAAACAAGCTTCAACATGCTATGGATGCTTGGAAAAATCTATCAAATCGTAATAGTAAGCAATAGCATAGACAAGGTAGCGAAATATTTGAAAAAATGCCTCAAATAAATGTGGTCTCATGGTGATGGAATTCCATGACAAGAAAATTCCCTGGATTGTCATGGAATTTCATCACCATGAGACCACATTTCTTTGAGGCATTTTTTCAAATAGTTTACTACCTTGTCTATGCTACCACATTTTTCATACATGTCTACCAAAGAATTTCATCAAAAAGTTCACAGTCTTGCTACTATGGTTAAGAGCCTACAACAAGTGCTTTCGGACGAGCGATGGATGCTTGGAAAAAATCTATCAAAGCATAATAGTAAGCAGTAGCATAGACAAGGTGGTGAACTGGTTGAAAAAATTCCTCAAAGAAATGTGGTCTCAAGGTGATGGAATGCCATGAAAATTCATAGAAATCCGCTTGTCATGGCATTCATCACGGCATTCCATGACACCATGAGACCACATTTCTTTGAGGCATTTTTTCAAAAGTTCATTGCCTTGTCTATGCTACCACGTTTTTCATACATGTCTACCAAAGTATTTAATCAAATAGTTCACTGCCTTGTTGTTATGGCTAAAATTCTAAAATAGGTGATTTCGAACAAGCTATGGATGCTTGGGAAAAATCTATCAAAGCATAATAGTAAGCAATAGCATAGACAAGGCAGTGAGTTGGATGAAAAATTACCTCAAAGAAATACAGTCTCATGGTGATGGAATGCCATGACAATCCATAGAATTTTTCTTGTCTTTTCATTCGTCATGCCATTCCATCAACATGAGACCACATTTCTTTGAGCCATTTTTTCAAATAGTTCACTGCCTTGTCTATGGTCTCATGGTTTTTCTTCACACAAAAATCAGTATATGACATCAAACCATACATCATGGATATTGAATATCCGGATCCAATGTTTCACTAGTAAGTTGAGTTTTGCATCTTAGCAAGGGTGCACTATTCGATGACAACAACTACAATTTAGACTCTTAAGGGATTCAGCTGATTGAACATAGCTCAGAGTGATTTGACATGTTTGGATGTGAAATAGGACCATTCCTAGTGTAAACATACCCACTCAGATGCATTGGAATATTTCATTTGTTCACATGAGTTGCAAAATGAAAGTTGCACCACTTTGCAACTTTGTACTACTTGCATTTGACAAATTCTTCCCCAAGCAAAAAGTCACCACCACGGGAAAATGCCTTCAAGATAGAAAAAATTGAGAGATATTATTGTAGAGGGGCCCAACACAATCCCATAGGCTCAGACAAGAAGTTTCTAAGCATCACGGTGTCCGAGTAACATGTTAAAGTTTGCAACCATTTTGCACTTCAGACTCTTAAGGGATTCAGTCGGTTGAATGTAGCTCAGAGTAATTCAACATGTTTGGGTGTGAAATAGGACCATTCCTAGAGTAAACATACCCACTCGGATGTGTTAGAATAGTTCATTTGATCACACGAGTTGTAGAACGAAAGTTGCACCACTTTGCAACTTTCAACTACTTGCATTTGACACTTTTTCCATCAAGTAAAAATTGGACACCATAAAAGAATGACTCTGAGATAACAAAAACTAAGAGAGGTTATTGTACAGGGGCCCAACATGATCCCATAGGCTCAAACAAAAAATTTCTAAGTGTCACGGTGTCCGAGTAACAACATATTGAAGTTTGCAATCATGTTGCACTTCAGACTCTCAAGGGATTCAGCCGGTCGAACATAGCTCAGAGAAATTTGGCATGTTTGGGTGTGAAATAGGACCATTCCTACCTTAAACATACCCAATTAGATGTGTTAGAATAATTTATTTGGTCACATGAGTTGCACCAATTTGCAACTTTGCACTACTTGCATTTGACAACTTTTTCCCTAAGTGAAAAGTTGTCACCATGGGAAAAAGCCTTTGAGATAGAAAAAACTGAGAGAGGTTATTGTAGAGGGGCCTAACATGATCCCATAGGCTCATACAAAAAATTTCTAAGCATCGTAGTATCCGAGTAACAACATGTTGAAGTTTGTAATCATTTTGCACTTCAGACTCTTAAGGGATTCAGCTGGTTGAACGTAGCTCAAAGCGATTCGGTGTGTTTTGGTGTGAAAGAGGACCATTTCTAGTGTGAACGTACCCACCCAAATGCATCAGAATAATTCATTTGGTCACACGATTTGTAGAACGAAAGTTGTACCACTTTGCAACTTTCAACTACTTGCATTTGACACATTTTCCATCAAGTGAAAACTGGACACCACGAAAAAATGACTCTACGATAACAAAAAATGAGAAAGGTTATTTTAGAGGGGCCCAATGTGATCCCATAGGCTCAAATGAGAAGTTTCTAAGTGTCACACTGTCTGAGTAACAACATGCTAAATTTTGCATCCATTTTGCACTTCAGACTCTTAAGGGATTCAGTCGGCTGAATGTAGCTTGAAGCGATTCAGAATGTTTAAGTGTGAAAGAGGACCATGCATAGCACAAAAATACCCACCTGGACATGTCTAAACAATTTTTTTGGTCACATGAGTTGCAAAACGAAAGTTGCACCACTCTGCAACTTTGCACTACTTGCATTTGACAACTTTTTCCCCAAGAGAAAAGTCGCCACCATGGGAAAATAGCTCTGAAATAGCAAAAACTGAGAGAGGTTATTGTAGAGGGGCCCAACATAATCCCATAGGCTCAGAAAAGAAGCTTCTAAGCATCACGGTGTCTGAGTAACAACATGTTAAATTTTGCAGCCATTTTTCACTTTGGACTTTTGAGGGATTCAATCAGTTGAACGTAGCTCGAAGTGATTCGACATGTTTGGATGAAAAAGAGAACCATGCATAACATAAACATACCCACCTAGATGCGTAAGAATAGTTTGTTTGGTCACACAAGTTGCAGAATGAAAGTTGCACCATTTTACAACTTTCAACTACTTGCATTTGACACTTTTTCCATCAAGTGAAAACTAGACATCACAAAAAAATGACTTCAAGATAAAAAAAACAAAAAGAGGTTATTGTAGAGGGGCCCAATGGAATCTCATAGGCTTAGACGAGAAGTTTCTAAGAATCACGGTGTCCGAGTAACAACATGTTGAAGTTTGTAGCCATTTTACACTTCAGACTATTGAGGGATTCAATCGGTTGAACGTAGCTCGGAGCGATTTGGCATGTTTGGGTGCAAAAGAGGACCATGTCTAACATAAACATACCCACCTAGATGTGTCAGAATAGTTTGTTTGGTCACACAAGTTGCAGAACGAAAGTTGTGCCACTTTGCAACTTTCAACTACTTGCATTTGACACTTTTTCCATCAAGTGAAAACTGGACACCACGAAAAAATGACTCTAAGATAACAAAAACCAAGATATTTTATTGTATAGGGTCCCAACTTGATCCCATAGGCTCAAACGAGGAGTTTCCAAGCATCACGGTGTCCGAGTAATAGCATGTTGAAGATTGCATCCATTTTGCACTTTAGACTCTTAAGGGATTTAGCCGGTTGAACGTAGCTTGGAGCGATTCGGCATGTTTTGGTGTGAAATAGGACCATTCCTAGTGTAAACTTACCCACTTGGACATGTTGGAACAATTTTTTTGGTCACACAAGTTGCAGAATGAAAGTTGCACCACTTTGCAACTTTGCACTATTTGCATTTGACAACTTTTTCCCCAAGCGAAAAGTCACCACCATGGAAAAACACCTCTGAGATAGCAAAAAATTAGATATATTATTGTATAGGGGCTCAACACGATCCCATAGGCTCAAACAAGAAGTTTCTAAGCATCACGGTTTCCGAGTAACAACATGTTGTAGTTTTGTTGTAGAGGCACCATGTGAAGTATAGCAAATAAGGTCTTAGGTCATGATTTTTGGTGTGTTGAGTCTAATTTTGATGGAATAAGGTCATAAAAGACCATTTTATATTTTAATAAGTCTTTTGGGTCAATTTGGGGTTCATCATTTGTAAATGTTGTAAAGTTTGCAAAATGTTGTCATGAAAAGTTATAAAAATGCAAAAAAATGCAAAGTAGAGGAATCCCAATAGTCAGAAGTTCAAAAGTTAGTTTGGGGTCATTTTTTTGGTTTTTTTTCTTTGTGTTGGGTTTAAAATTTCCTCACACAATTCAAGGCAAAGGTTGGAGATTGAATTGAAGTTGAGATAATAACAAAGATCTTTGTATTCTCTATAAATTACCGGTAATTTGATGCTACATTGTGTTGTACGGTTCCATACAGAAGAGTACTGTTCTAAATTTTTTTGAATTTGATAAATGAATTTTTTATCTTCAATTTGGTTGTGATTTGGGTGGATTTCATTGAGATTGAATAATTTGACAAGTGATTTACTGTAGGTGGCCTGTAATACAAAATTTGTAGTTTTGAGCATGAAAAATGGAACCCTAAGCCATTCCACCCAGTGAAACCTATTCTAACTTGGTGTAAGGGCTCCCTTAGTTGTAGGATGTTGTGTTTATGTGTTTCTAAGAGTATGGAAGACAATTTTTAGAAGTTAAGATGTTGCGTTAGTTGCAATTCTTCAAATTTTAGGTGAAAAGTGATGCTTTGGATGTAGGGTTTGTACAAAAAATCTTGGAACTGGTCATGTAAAGGTTGGTATAGCATCTACATATCATTTTTGAAGTTTTTGAGGTGTTGGTTGGTAGAGTGGAGGCCTGGAATGTGGATTTTCAATAAAACCCTCATTGAAAATAGGCCTAAATAGGGTTTCAGATGAGATTTTGAGATTAGATGAATTTGTGATTGTTCGCACTAATAAAATTTGTGTATTATGAGGTTTTGTAGTCTGGTAAGGGTCTTTCAATAGAGATTTAGGGTTGAGAAGGTGTTTGGTGTGCACTTAAAATAGGCCTAATTGGCTTAAGGGGACAGTGTACCAGTCCATTTTAGGGATTGATGTTCCAAAAAAAGGTATGCACAATTTGCATATGTTGAAATAGGACATAAAGGGTATTTTAAATGGTAATTGGTTGGTGAGTTTGAGGTTTCTTTTGAAAGATATGAACAAAAATCTCTGTTTGCAATGCTACAAGGAGAATTGGATGAAATTGTGAAAATTTGATAAGCTAGGGTTGTAAGGGAAGAAATTTTGTTTTAGTTTGATCGAATTGTGTTTGTGAGAGGGTTTGCCTCATTAGGTGGGGTTGTTTTGTAACTCAAGCCTCTAAAATTGACTGTCCCGTTTTGGCAAGGCCTAATTAGGCTTGTTTCCACTAGGAAACTATTGGTTCTACCATCTCCAACCCTCAAGTTTGCATTCCAAATCCATCCAAATGTCATATGGGGTCTGCACATACAAATTCCATCAACTAGAATGGGTTCCAATCACCTTTTCTACAAAACCCTACTTCTATGCACCTTTTACACCAAAAACATGAAGTTTCGCCACCTAGGGCATCAACAAACTCACACTTACCACCATCCCCTGCTATTTCCACTTCATGGATCCAAATACCTACCCATCTACACTCTTTCCATTGATTATTAGACCATTACACTAGTGGAATGAGTTAAAAACTCATTTTTCTCCTTTCAAACCCTCAAAACCAGGGTTTCAGGACAATTTTGAGAGAAAACACTCTAACTCTCACAAACCTTTATGAAATTAGATGCCACAAGATTCAAATGCAAGATAATTCATCCCTACATCAATTCCAATGCACCAATGTTCACTTCAAGGTCGTACCAGGTCGTACACAACACTAGAGCAACAAGTTTTGCTTCTAAACGCAAGAAAACAGTGCTTTGTTATTTCAAATTTCAAATTTTACATCATCAACAACTTTTCCTGCCATTCACATAGGCTTTTAAAGAAATTACAAATCCTTTCCAACCATTTCCCACCAAAAACTAACACATGACCATTCAACTTCCCTTTACATCAAAAATGCAAAGTTGCATAGCAACTTTTTGCAACTTTTTTGTAAAATTACAACTTTTCACAAATTATTACCAAGTGACTCAAAATCATGAAAAAACATGACAAGTGGTCTTAAAAGACCTTATTACATAATATTAACATAAAACCAAACAAAACTTAACACTTAACCTTATTTTACATCATGAAACCTATGGTGCCCTACACCACAATGTGAATTGTTTCTACAATGCAAGCTATGGATATGAGATTGATGAAGCTATTGATGATGGTAAGATGGAGACGAGGATATGATTCTGCAATGAAGTAGCTGCAACTATAATGATATTGAGATTTCTATGCTATGCTAATGAGAATGCAATGATAATGATAATGCTAATGCTATGATAATGATTATGCAAAGACAAAGGTATGATTTTGGATAATTGATATGAGATTTGAGCAACATGTAAGTATGCTAGCTCTTGTGTGTGTTAAAAATGGAGGTGATGAGTTTCCTTTTATAGGCTAAGGAACTATACATGCATGTGGAAAAAGATAAATGGTTGGAGAATTGGTCTTGTGACATGTACAGTGAGGATTGGATTGGTTTGGATGAGGGAGATAAACTAGGAATATGTTCCTCCTACGTTGAAAAGGTGGAGTGAAAGGCAGGAGAAGAAGTCACTTGTCATAATGCTCATAAAGACCATAAGGAAAAATTTATTAGAAGGATTCTTTCATTATTATGATGTTGGAGGGAATATAGTAGTTATGAGACAAGTGTCTCATACTATCCTTTGACAATGATGACATGGAGAGTCCAAGTTCTAAAAAATAGGGATGGTGGAGAAGAAATAGGGAATGTGTTGAGAGATAAATATTCAATTAAATATTAAAAATATTTAATTATTGGTGCAACGTGGTGAGGTGTAAGGTGACATGGAAGATGATGTGGATCAGCATGGTACCTAAGGCTTCAATTACAAGATGAATCATATATAGACTCTTCCCTAGGGCTGCCATATTTCCAAGAAGCCATGATTGATAAGGTGCAAACATGAAAGGAAAAATTATAAACAAATAGATTTGATGTCTTCAGCATGACAGTGAGCAACACTCATAAGGACGGAAAGAAAACAATGTAGCTTTAAATCCCATCTACTACACAAGAAATATGAGGCATTGAAAACGTCAACAGTACCATGACACAACTACATCACATCCTTTTTCTCTATGAGGCATATGCTGCCCCTACCTTGTCAACCCTACCAAATTGGCAATCTAGTGAGTGCCAATTCCATAGGGTTGACAAGGTAGGGGCAGTGTATGCCTTGTAAAAATGGGGTGTCACAAAAAATCATTGTGACACCCCATTTTTATGAGGTATACTCTACCCCTACCTTGTCAACCCTACCGAATTGGCAAGCTAGTGAGTGCCAATTTAGTAGGCTTGAAAAGGTAGATTGTGACACCCCATTTTTATGAGGCATACGCTGCCCCTACCTTGTCAACCCTATTGAATTGGCAAGCTAGTGAGTGCCAATTCGGTAGGCTTGAAAAGGTAGGGGCAACATATGCTTCATAGAAATGGGGTTAGCTCACAACCTTCTAATGAAAATAATAATGATGGAAGGAGTTCTAGGGTTTATAGAAGAGTAAGAAAATATGCCTTTGTAGAATATAAGACATTTTTTTAGATTTTGTCATAAATTTACATGCTTTTCCTTCAAGGAAAATTTAAATGTAAACCATAAACCATTACAACTAACTTTAAATGTACTATACACATTTAATTGAGGCATATATTAAGGAATATACACATTTACATGTATTAATTTCTCATAATTTTTGTATATGAAAAAATACACTAAGTCTATAACAAATATTACAATAGTGATGGAAGAACATCTTGAAAATTCTCCCATTTCTCAATATTTGTAGCAATACATGCAAGGAAATAATCCTCCCATTTTCAACCCACATTATGAAATATATTGTACAAGAAGAAACAAAAGGAGTTGTTGCCTAGTTTCTTTTCTCCAATCCACCTCAGGTGGCCTAGTTATTTGCATTCCAAAATTCTTCAAAACATGTACTTCCCCTTCTCCTTTGGAAACACATGGGTAGTAGCCTCTCTGTGGTTGTGTACTATCACTGGAATTTAGTCCACAACAATCTTGCAAAAGCCTAACAATTTCAGACATGGACTCACATAAAAAACATTAAAATACCAATAACTGAATAATGTCAGACATACACCTTCTGACGAGATCTATTATCACCTTCATGCATGTTGTAAGTAGATTGATTGAAGGTCCTACAATGGTGATGTGGCCCATATTTTGCTACTTTCTCATCTCTTGATAATCATACATATAAATTTCAAATATATCACTGACACCCTCAACATAAATCATGGAGCATATAAGAATCCAAGAAATCTACGAAATGGAAAAGAAAGAGAAGATTGAGAACCAGAAAATGCACCAACAATTGATGTTTCTCATACCACTGAACACTTGCACCAGTAACTGATGTTGTTCTTTTCTTAAGTTGAAAAACTTGAGTATAACCTACAATCACAAATGCATCAATGACAGTCCTAAATGTATATGACATAAAACACCAATAGAGAATACCAAGACTTAAAGGTGGTCAAAAGAGAGTAACATATAATCATCATTTTGCAAATTAACAATAGTGCAATTTTGCAAACCCTTCTACAATAAAACTTAAACACTTGAAAGAAAGCAATGATCAATAACATGACTTTAAAAATTCAATGTGCATACTTACAAACGAATCTAGGGAACCATCTGGGTCTTCTCTACTCTTTATTGTGTCAAGTATTGCCTCGTGGTCAGAATCATGCACTTTCCATAGGTTCTTGTTCACAAGTCTGCCCTTATATTTGATCAAATGAACATTGGTGGAAACAACAAGGTTCAAGTAGTGAAGAATCTTCTAATGCGTGTCGAAGTCCTCAAACAACCAAACTGAAACATTCTTAACTGGGTACCTTCTAATCCATGTTCTAGTAACAACCATCAAACCTTTAGGATATTCTATGTTTCCTCCATCTATAACTAGGGCTTCCAATTTCTTTTTGGCCTCAATACAATGACATAGGTAATAATATGTACCCTCTTCATTGTCTTCATCTACAATCACCGCATAAACATTCCCTGCATTAATATGTTCATCTTGTTAGATGTATTTAATGAACATCAAAATAAACTTGTAAGTAAGATATATTACCTAGTTCTACTAGGTCTGATACATGATCAAAGTCAATGGATGATTGCATCTCCATGATTTGTAGAGTCTTCGGGAGCTGATAAGTGTCAAGTGGTGTTATACTTCTTACAGACCATTCGTCAACCCACTTTTTTCACTATCAATCATTCAATGCTTGAAGTGTACATGTAGAACAAAAGCATGCCATATTTCACGTATGGATAGTCCATGTACCTGCATTGGATCTTCTAAAAGAGTGTAGCTCGCTCGATCCTATTAGTGTACAACAATCCTCATATTTTGCAATGTTAGTATCATCTACTAAATGAAAAAATCTACGAACTAAAGAATTACCTTCACTACCTAGACCCATTACATGATTGCACCACTCAAGAATTGATCTTGCATCTGTCAACTTTACACTATCTTTGTACTTGAACTCTTCTTGTGCTAGAGCTCTTTTGATACATGCACCTGCTCCATCATGATCCCCCTTTCCATGCCTGGCCTCTGAGAAGTTCCACATATGTTGAACACCACTAATCCTATGCATCCTGCTCAACTAGTAAAATTTTTTGGCATTCTTTAATTGCAATGTATAGTTATCTAACCATATGATATGTTGACTAAGTGATATGCCCCTACTAGCCAGATCAACATAGAACATCTAAAAGAAACCTTGCACAAACTTGGTAGAATGTGTGTGCTCGTCACTGATATAAAAGTGACACTCCCTCAATACTTTCTTGTTATCCTCTGTACTATCATTTACATGAATGAATGCTATATGCACAAATATAGCGACATATGTAGAGTTGTAGTACTGTGATTGTACCTCATTCTTTGGTTGTAGTGTGTAGTTCTCCATGAAGTCGACAACTAAAATGATGCTATGAAGTGGAAACATGTCCTTGTATAACTTGAACTATGATTCCAACCATTGAGCTCTATGTTTATGCCTTGCATACTCATAGACCACTTGATCACAAAAAATTCCTATAAACTGATACATTGGAATCTTATCACTGACCAATTCACAGTTCTTTGCTTCTTTCCCATCTTTTAGACTATAGGCCACTGTCTTGTATTTTCCAAATTCCACAATTTTGTCTCCAATTGTGTGTGTACTAGCCATGTGTTGGAAAATTGGAAAATGTTGCATGCCACCACAATGATCACATGTGCCATCCAAACATGACTTGTAAAAAATTTGACCATCCTCTCTTTCACATAAAATGGAAGATAAGAATTCCCTTGAGGATTTAGGTGGAGGCCTTATGTTACATTCCTGCAAAACATTGTCAGTATGCATATCTACACATATATGTCGATAAACATCATAATGGTTAGAAAACTCAATATGTAATCTACAAAAACAAGTAGTGTGTGTGATTTATTTTGACATAAAAAGGCTTTAGCATTTCAAAATACCTTTGACATATTTTAATTTTAGGAAACTTCTATACAAAATCAGCAAAAATTGGGTTTGATTGGTATCCAAATAATGCTTTGGATGTGGTTCACAAATTTTACTACCAATTCTCCTTCTTACAGTATCTCTTTGATTAGGATAGGTCCTTGTGTTATCCTTCCAATAATCTATTATTAAAGATCTCAAGCCTTGAGCAATTGTTTTATCTTTCCGTGGTACTCTACTCGAGAATTCCCATAACTCATTGCTATTTAGACCCTCCAATCTTTCATTCCTTCCTTTGGCTCTCATTAGAGATGATCTACTTATTTTCAAAGACTTACTTGTATTTGTAAGGTTCACCTTGTTCCTTGTTTGACTGCTTAACAATGTTGTTGTCATCACATGTTGTGTGGCACAATTATTCTTCATGCGTGAGGTAGAACCCACTCTCTCATATGCACTCATCAAGTTCTTTACAATGGAATTTTCACTTGATTCATTCAAAACTCTCAGCCCAAGAGCCTTCATGGTGGGCCTAAATTTGAGTTGCCTCATCATTTCAACAAATAGTTGGCATCTTCCACCCTCACTTATATTCTCAAATAATAAACTCCATATCCTCTGTGCATATCTTTGACATGTACATTTTGGAATCTTACCAGGCATCTATTTCAAAACATTGGAATCAATATTAATCACAAAGCTAGGTTTTCTATGAAAAACTCTAGGAGGAGTTCTCAAATGCAAATTTGTGTCAATGTTAGGAATGTCAACAACATCGGAGATAGATCATATACCTTCAATCAAAGGTACAATTGATGACATACCTTGAGATTGACAAGTAAACGATGTTGTACCTCCAAATTGAGATGTCATTTGTGGAGTGACTTCAAATAGAGGTGTGTTTGCTGATGTACTTTTGAAATGCAATGTTGTTGATGGTGTGTCTTCAACTATAGATGTGATTTCCAATGTACTTGGAAGACCACATGTTGTTGCTGGTGTGCCTTCAACTAGAGATGTGCATTGAACTTCACCTATGGTTGATGATGTGCCTCCAACTTGGGAATCCATTTGTGTCCTTTGATGAACTTTGTTCATTTGTGCCCTTTGTTTTTCCAATTGGACATCTCTCTTAGATTGTACATGAATTTCTGGTTGTATGGGCTACAATTAATTTACTTCACAAGCTGTATTTTTTTATTCTCTTCTCCTTGCATTTTTTACTGCATGTTCTTCTAGTGTTAGAGGCTTTTCTCATTTCCTTGGCATGACGTTGAATGTTACATGTTCACAAACACACATAGAAAAAAAGTAAGTAATGCATTTTATGAAAAATATTGATAATGTTGATTACATTGCATTGTATTGAACACACCAAAGCATTTTATGAAAGAAGGTAGCGAGTTGTTTGGAATTATCAAACATGTCTATGCTACAACATTTTTCATACATACATCTACCTCCATACCGCAAGAAAAGTACTTGTAATGCATTTTTTCAAACGTATCCATACCGTTGATTACATTGCATTCTATGAAACACACCAAGCATTTTATGAAACATATTGATATCGTTGGTTACATTGCATTACATATCTTTAAATCTCAAAGCATTACTTTACATTGCATAACTAATGTGACTTATCAAACATTGCACATCTTATAAAACATTGTTTCCTTAACCTAGGGTTTATAGTGTGAGCTTCAAAAAATCCATAACTTTTGATGCGTCTGGGGAAAATATATGAAACTTGGTACTAATTTTTTGTAGGAATATATGCATGTGCTGACAACATGAGGGTTGCTAAATCATCATTTTGTGTGAGTTATTGAGGATAGTTTGCTTCTTTTTGCAACTATATTACATGTAAAACCTAGTACTTTGAGGGATTTATACAAAATTACTTCATGTAAGCATTGATCAATGTTAAGAAGGGTTTGAGGGTAGTATTTGTAGTGTGGACAAGTTCTTAGGAGTAAAGACTTGTGTCAAACCTAGGGTATAAGTTTCTGCCACCTTTGGAAACTAGAGAATCTTGTGCTTATTGTTGTCAAAAACACATTGTGATTGTCAACCAAGCCATGAAGAACATGAATTCAAAGAAGGGTTTTTATTGCTATATCTTAGAATTATTGACTACTTTGACAATGAGGTAACTTAGACAAAAAATCATTTTCAATTGCACAAAATTTTCCCTTTCTTTTTTCTTAGAACGATAAATGGTATGAATGAATGGAAACTTGCATTAAACCAACTATGTCTTGAGTCACTTGAAATTATCTAAGCACATGATGAAGGTGATTTTTTTATGGCACAAAAAATTAATGGAAACTTGCATTAACATTGATGAAAGCTCTTAGGTTTTCCAAATTATTTGAAAATAAAATTTTTCCCACAACCATTAGTAATAATGAATTTGAATCTATTATGTCATTTTTTTCATTTTATATTTTCAAGCTCCTAAAAATTAAACTTTTACATGCAACATTCATCTAATTTAATGTTAAATTCTATGTGTAACAATGAAGATTAATAAAATCATCAAATGAATGGTCTATAAATTGTCAAAACAAAACAAAAAAATTGAATATAAACATCTACCTAAAATGAAATAGGTTGAATTCCACTAGCCATGCTGGAAATGGACTACTATAAGCAATGCAAATAGAATTCATAATAATTTTTTTGTTAATTTGATGTTTTTTATATAATTTTAAACATGAATTCATCTAAATTATGTCATGTTTTTCATTTTTTTCTTCAAACTCATAAAAATTAAACTTTTTTATGCAACTCCCATCTAATTCAATGTTGAATTCTTTGTCCAATTATTATGATTAATAAAATAATTAAAGGAATTTAGATTATTGTCAAAAAAAAACAAACATACTAAATATAAACATTTCAATATTACCAAAATGAATATATTACCTGAGATAATGTAAAATGATGTAGAAACTTCAAAATGTCTTCATCTATGTTTTCTGACATGCAAATTGGTGGTAAAAAGGTGATGAATCAAGCATAGATTGGTACAATAGGGAGTCAACTGCATAAAAAATGAGTTTATGTGTCAAATAAAGTGTTGAACTAGACAAATGAAGAAGCATGTGGGCCTGAATCACGGGGTCAACCCCTATTTTACCGTTTCAAGGTAAAACACATTTGGCACTTTCCAAATTTTGTGCTCACCAAATGTGTTGTTTTGAAATGCTTTGAAAATATAAAGAGGAAGGGAGTGAGACTTGAAATAGAGGGAGAGGGGAAATGAGTGAGAGATTAGCCTAGGTAGTGTGGTAGGGACTGAGACCTGAGAGTGATAGAGACTTTAGAGGGATAGAGAGTTATCCAGTTAGGGTGGGTGGAAAGACCTAACAACGGGAGAGGGGTTGGAGTGAAATAGATTTGTCTACCCTCTACCCTCTACCCTCAACCCTCAACTCTTAAACCCTAAAAACATTAAACCCTAAACCTTAAACCCTCTACCCTCTACCTGTAAACCCTTAAACCCTCTACCCTAAACCCTTAAACCCTTTTCCATCTACCCTTAACCTTAAACCCTTTACCATCTACCCTTAACCCTCAACCCTCCACCCTCTACCCTCTACCCTCTACCCTCTACCCTCTACCCTAAAACCCTCAACCCTCTCTATCTTTTTCTCTCTCTCTATCTCTACCCTCTACCCTCTACCCTTAACCCTCAACCCTTAAACCCTAAAACCATTAAACCCTCAATCCCCCCTCTCTCTCTCAACCCTGCACCCTCTACCCTTAAACTGTAAACCCTAAACCCTAAAAACCTTAAGCCCTCAACCCCCCTCTCTCT
>VDFB02373365.1:249242823-249263893 GCA_007258455.2 Sequoia sempervirens
AGTGAGAGAGACAAAAATACTAGAGGGGGAGAGAGAGGGGAGTGAGAAAGGGGGTTGGAGTGAGATAGATTTATCTAGGTAGGGTGGGAGGGAACAAGACCTGAGAGAGGGATTTGGAGTGAGAGAGAGTAGTCGGTAGCATGGGAGGGAGTGAGACCTGAGAGAGAGAGAGACTTCAAAGGGATAGAGAGTTATCCAGTTAGGGTAAAGAGGTAGAGAGCGTGCGAAAGATAAAACCTCAACTATCCATCTACGATCATAAACTGCGCACTCTCAGCATTATCAAAGTGGTTGACCAAAGAGAGGGGAAAGTTACATTTTTTTCAAAGCAAGTCATTTGGTGAGCGCCAAATTTGGCACTCACCAAATGACCTACATTAGACATGTTAATTGATAGGATTTTCTAAATTTCCTCATATTTTCGCATGTGCTCCCCGTCACGCTTGCACGTCTTTCAATGCAAGTTTATAAAAAAATGTGATAGTGTTAACCTCTCTCTTAGCTATCTAAATATATAAAAAAAATTCATTTTGATTCTGTTAAGGTTTTGATCCATAGCTTCTATTGTAAATGGCTCCATTTTTACTCATTCATCGAAATGCGAAACAAATTATTTTTTTTGAAACTAGACTCTATTCTACACATGATAACAAAAAAAAATCAATTTTTTATTAGTTTTCAAAAAATTTAGGTGGGAGCACACTCAAATTTCAGCTTTTTAGAATGTGTCTACTTTCAAAATTCATAAAATATATATTCATTAAAAAAATTATCTGAAAGAACAAGGATAAACTACATGGTGTTAGCAATTTCTCACCATTGGGATTTTTGAAATTCTAAAAAGAAGTTAATCAAAAAGGGGGGAACCCTCAGGTGTTATGTTGTTTTTTTTGATAAAAAAATGACCTATTTCCCCACCCCCTTTTTGAGACCCTTAATCTTCATTAATTTCAAAAAAAAAATAGTAGCTTAGAAACTAGACTCAGAGCACTTCAACTTTTTTTCTTGCTACATCTTGAAATTTTGAGCGCAACTATCTTCATTTTCTTGTGAAAATCAGATTTTGTTGATTTCAAAAGAAAAAAGTGGCATCTTAAGAGCCAAAATTGTGTCACAAATCCATTCACTTACCCTCGAGTGGGGTAGTACATCCATCACTCATAGACTCATTTGTTAAATTATTACCATCGATTTGATTAAATTTCACTTCAATTTGTATGACTAGTTTAGACCCCATTTAGTCACAGGATAATTAAATTGTGCTTCAATGATACAAAGTAACAAGAGATTACTAGCCTTAAGTAGGCCTTGGATTTTAATCCCAAAAAATATTATTTTACTATAGTCCATAAATTTTTACTTAAATTAAAGTTTATCAAGTCTAAATTTTTTACTTAAATGTTCCAAAAAGTGACTTTAAGTCACAACTCAAAGTCTAGGAAACCTAGTCAAATTGTCCCATCCATGAACTAATTACTCATTAGGTGAAATAAAAAAGTTACCACAAAAAAAGAGGCTTGAGAAAATTGAGAGGGAAAATGGCTAATGCAAGGGCTGAAATGAACCTACAAAACCACTAGGGGAATAGACACAAAAGTGGACACAATGTGAAATGTAAGGGTATATAATTTTCAACATTGCACCTACACTTACTGAATAATAAAATCCCTTGTTTATACATCTATGAATCTATCAAATATCCACATGTTTAGGGTCTAAAGCTAAAAACTAGTATGAAATTAGTATAATATGAGCTAGTGATAGTTAATTGGGCTTATGCATTGTGCTAATTGAACCTAAGTTTGTCCTTATAGAATTTCATGTGAAAGAGATTCATCATTCTTTAAGACCCTTATTAGAATTACCCTCCTGTCTTGTGGAGCTCAAAGTATAGAAGATTGGGTCTAGTCTTGTCTCATTATCTTTCTCTTGTCCTTAGTTCAGTCATAGGGTTTTCATCTTACCTAGATTGTCTTGATCCCCAAGTCAAGGTGTTTTGGTATCCCTTAGAGTTGAGGGTGGAAAAAAAAAACCAACATACAAGAAAAAGTGTAAATTTAAATAACCATAATAAAAGAATAATATTGGGTCATGTATAGGATTAATCATATAGGAAAACCATAGAACCAAGATTGGGCCATGTAGGATTAATCATACTCACCATTTAAATACAAAGGAAAATGATCTTTCCTTAGGGTCAACTAGGCTAATTAAGTAAATGCAATTAATTTAAAGCATTGAATCAACATATAAATTATTATCAACTAATTATCATTGGGATTGATAATCTAGGAGGGTGGGTGCATGAAGATGGGTAGCCAATTTGTGGCCAACTTTTTAAAAAAAAATTGAAAACGCATAATGGCGTTATAACGCGAGCACGTTATAATGCACTCATGTTATGGCTTGGTGTGTCGAGCCTAAGGCCTAGCCACAACAAGCTCATAATGCGAGCACATTATGACCTATTAAAGTAAAAAAAAAAATCAAATTGAATTCATTATTGCATTTCAACTGTATTTTTTCTCTTGCTTGCAGCCAAAACCCTCATTTTCTACACTCACATTCTAGGAGGAGGTATTTTGCAAAAATCTTTATCAATGGTTGTTATTTCATCATGAGGATGTCACCACGTCAATGAGGAGGTGTGAGAGGTAAGGATTTTTTATTTTTTGTTTTGAATTTGTTAGTTTTAGGTTGTTTTGATATTTATTTTTTGAATTTGTAGGAGATGTTAATCAACCTACAAACCCTTCTCAAAATCCTCAAGAAGCATAACAACAACAAGAGGAACAAAATTCTGAACAAGCACAACAACAACAAAATCCTCAAGTTAATCAACCACAACCTCAATCTCCTCCACCAATCACTCAATATCCTCCTAGAACTCAACAAAACTTAATGAGGGAAATTGAGAACAAAAAACAAATTGAGATTTAATCAGGAGGTTGAATGATCCAAATGGTTCAACTGCAGAAATAATGACCCTAGGAACTTCACTGAAAAAAATGTTAAATCATGTAGAATCAACCAGCAAATAATTAACTAATTGGCAGGATAGGAGGTAGGTGGCTAGGGTTTATTACCAAGATAAATTATCATATAAAGATGTAAAAGATTTAAAAATTACAAAAGGTGATTTTTGTGCATTATTCATTGACCCATAGTCAAATGGAAATCTCTCCCTCAATGCGAAGAGGTTTCCTATTCATTAGTGCCACCACCAAGAGATTGGGAAATATTTTTGGGATAGGTGGTACATGGTTTTTGATGACCCACCATGCAACAATTGAGAAGTCCCACAGTATTTCCTTAGGAAACTATATGTTGAGTTCATCTTGAACAAAATCCCAAATTATTTTGATATGAGGGACTTCCAGGGGAGAGGTGGGGGGTCAACTCAAGATAGACCCAGTGCACAATAGGATCCCCAGCAACAAGGGAGATGACCTCTCGCTAGGCCGCCTCATGAGCAACATTGTCATCCCTTCCATCGCGAAGGAGAGTGCCAACGTAGATACTTTTTAGGCCACCAGCTCTTTGACCCAGAGTGTCATCCAACATTCCAACCCTATTCTATAGCGCCATCTAGGGGAGTCTTCGAGTGGTGGGCTTTGATCCCATGTGTGTTAATCTTGCGGGGTGACTTGTTTATAAGTGTAGACACTTAAAAATGACCTAGGCATGCAAGCTCTATTTTAACCACTTTCGTCCTAGCGTAATTATGGCATTTAATTATGTCTTTGGTCCACATTCGACTATTGATTAAATAATTCATAATTATTTAATTAATTCATGTCCTTTTATTCTTCATGATTATTGAATAAATAAATTTTATTTATTTATTAAATATGTCATTGACTGTCTAGGTCTTCCCTTAATTAAATAAATTTCTTAATTTATTTAATCACCCTTCTTCAATCATTTCTTCCTGATTATTAAATAAATAAGTTTTATTTATTTATTTAATATGTCGCTAATTGTCATAATTAAATGAATTGATTAATTTATTTAATTATTGATCTTATCTTCTAAATTAAATAATTATCTTTAATTATTTAATTGTCGAAATTAATATTCCTCTCATTTTAAATAAATGAAATTATTTAAAATGTTATCACAATCTTAACTAATAGTCCACTTTGGTAAATAATTGCAAAATCAATTATTTATTATCACACAAAATCCATATTTTGAATTAACTCAATTCAAAATGGAAACTAATCTTCTAAAAATCAAGTAATTGGGCAGATTATTGATTTTTCCAAATTCGATCTTCAGTTCAACTCTTATCTTCTTGATTTTTCGAATCTCACAAATCAGGCAGTCTTTATCTTCTTGATTTTCAAAAATCTTTATTTTCTAAATTAATTATCTCATTTATTCTCCACCGCCGATTCGATCTTCTTAGATGACATCTTGACCACTCGACATCTTGACCACTCACTTAAGGATTTTTCCCTAACCCTAATTAGGGATTATCATATTTAATCTGGACCTCTGATTTTAGGTCTCTGTCAAAGATCAATCTCATCCGTCCATTCAAAATGGCATTTTCTATAAAATGCCATTTTCCTCTCATTTTTACATTAGGAAATATTTTAGACATTAGACGCACATATATTCTATAGACATTGCAACATTTGTCATCTTATTTCACTTACTCTTGGCATATTTAGGCATAGACATTAGACTTTGATCAAATCCTTCAAAGCTTAGTGTAGGACTTAGACTTTTATTTCAGATTGCTTGCATGACAAATCTGAGGGCAACACATTAACCAACAAGTTAGAAGGTACTATGGAGGTAATCATGGAAAATTTGAGAAATAGCTATAATTGTTTTATTGTTTAATTTCCCTTGTACTTGATAGTTCTTTGGGTTTATTGTCTTTTATTGATTTGCTAATACTTCAATCAAACCTAAAAAATAACCCTTAGATACAATATGACCCCACCAACACTCAGGAAACTGCTACACAAGATCCATCTATAGCTATGGAGATGGAAAGGGTAGCTGACATTTTGCATGTGGCCTATGGCATTGATTCTCAAGTAAAATTTAGCATGTTCATTGAATTTAATTTATTAAATTTTGATTTTGAAATTCAAGATTAACTAATTTATTTTTATGATTTTAATAAAATTGCAGGGTCACAGTGTGGAGATTGGATACACTAACCCTACACCTACTTATTTCTTTAGTACACCTATCAGTGAGGTATGTAACTAGTAAACAATTATAAATTTATTACATGTTAATAGCATTGTTTTACGAATGGTATTTTAATATGTGATTTTGGATGTTGAATAGGCTAATATTAGAGGTTTCAAGGGAACAACTCTTAGTGCCAGTGGATTTACTCAAACCTACACACAGGTAATAGAATAAAGAGTTTAACTAATGAATTGTGCTTAATAGATTTGTATAGTTTGTATTCATATTGTTGATTACATTGCATTAAACATCATTCAAACTCAAAGCATTACTTCACATTCCATAACTAATAACTATATGTTGATAGATGACAAAATTTCAACTACAATATAGTTGTTTAGAAAGTCAACAAAAGCAGTGATGCAATTACTTCACATAGCATAAGTAATAAGTCTAGGAGCAACTACCAATTGCATTTGCTTGTCATGGCATTCCATGAGACCACATTTTACTACTCAACATCTTTTCAAATAGTTCACTACCTTGTCTATGCTATGGATGCTTGGAAGGAATATATGAAAGAATAATAGTAAGCAATAGCATAGACAAGACAATGATTTTTTTGAAAAAATGCCTCAAAGAAATGCGGTCTCATGGTGATGTCCATCACCATGAGACCACATTTCTTCGAGGAATTTCTTCAAACAACTCACCACCTTTTCTATGATGCCACATTTTGCATACATGTGTACCAAAGAATTTTATCAAACTACTCACTTCCTTGTTGCTATGGCTAAAACCCTGAAATAGGTGCTTTCCAACAAACTATGGATGCTTGGAAAAATTTCTATCAAAGCATAATAGTAAGCAATAATACCATAAAGAAGGAAATGAACTGTCTGAAAGAAATGCAGTCTTATGGTGATGGAATACCATGACGTGCATTTTTTTGTAAAGGCATTCCATCACCACAAGACCCCATTTCTTTGAGGAATTTTTTAAAACAATTCATTTCCTTCTCTATGCCACCATAGTTATCATACATGTCTATGAAAGCATTTTATCAAATGGTTCACCAGCTTGCTACTATGGGTAAAAGCCTAAAAACACATGCTTTCAAACAATATATGGATAGGGAAAATAGTAAGCATGATAGTTAGAAATATATAGTTTAATAAGTACTCAAAATTTTGTTCATTATCTCATACATTATAAGTCATGACGTGGATCGCTATTGTAGTTTTTGTGATTGAAAATTTGTTGTTTTATTTTTATATGTTGCAAGTGGAAACACCTCTGAATGTGACGAGGGAAATGGATATTAGTGTTTCATCTGCTATAGAATCCTTGATGGCTCTAACAGGGGAGGTATGAGGGAAATTACTAAATTTCAATTTACATTCGTTACTATAGATGTTAGTGAAAAATCAAACCATTATTGATTTGTAATTTAATTTCTATTTGGATGGTTTATACAAGGCTTCAGCATGCCTCAACATGGCCATGTGAATATTTCCCTCATGGAGAGTGATCATCAGATGGCGGTAAGTGATTATTTTGTTAAATATATCATTTTTATAATGTAATTTCTATATATTAATGTCTTTACTTCTTATTGTAATAGATAAAACTTCACCAAGAACTAAACACTAGGAGGAGAAGAAGGAGCATTCCTCGAGTGCAACATAAATGAGTGACAGACGTATCGCCATCCGATCGACAAGCAAAGGGAAAAAATTTATTTCGAGAGCATGGAGAGCAATGACTTTTGATTCCAGAGCCCTTTGTTGTATGCCTACATGGCAGTTTTGTACATATTTTGTATTGGATATATTTGACATTGTATGCCTATATAGAATTCTCATAAGCCTATATGGCCATTTTGTACCTATATTTTATACTTATATCAACATATATTGATGTATGCCTACATGGCTATTTGGTTAATAAAAATATTTTTTATCAATGGTGTCCATATTTGCATTATAAATTCATGGTTCAATAGATATGAGTTATGTGTATTCAAGTGTATACTTTGTGACTTACGTGTGTTCCAATGTATACTTTGCGACTTACATGTTTTCATGCATATACCTTGTATTCGTGCATATACTTTGTATTAATTTGTGTATACTATGTATTCATGTGTATACTTCAAGGCTTACGTGTTTTTGAGTACTTGTGCTTCCCTTATTCACATGTACATGCTTGACCTATTCACGTGTATACTTATTAATTGGTTAGCCCTAGTATTGATCATTTTTTTCCTTCATGGTTTGTCTTCAATATTAATTGATTGATGCTAAACAAGTTTATCTAAAAGCAAAAAACACATTTTCAATTGGTATTCCATGAAATGATTTATTAAAATATTCCAATATATTTAATCCTTTTGATTGGAACAACTCAATTAAGCAAAGGATACATAATATTCAGATTAGATGAAGTAGTTAACTTCTTGACACATTATCATACAAACATTTATCTTGAATAGTCTTTAAACATTTTCACAGCATAATCCTGATAGTGCAAAATGAATTGTTATGTTCTTGATCCATCACCATATAAAAACATCGAAAGATTTACATGTCAAATTTTTGCAATATTATTTCTTGTATAGGAAATGGACTCAGGAGAAAGCAAGTTATAATTTATAATACAAATAAGAAATGGACTCAATGGTGGAAACGCTATTTATCACACCAAATAATAAATGTACGTGAAAGCATCACTTGTTTCTCTTAGACTCCAATTTTCAAGCATAGAAAATTATTTCAAATAAAAATGATAAAATGCTTCACAACCATAGTTGTTAATTGAGGAAAAATAAAATGTTTTGAAGTTCCACCATTGTACGCATTTACAATTGGTTGTATATTGTTGTAAAGGCAAGGAGGATAATTGAAAAATGTCTTGTGCTTGCTAGACTTGAGGATGATTGATGCAATGAAAGGGAGGCCTTCAATCCACTTTCACCATACAAAGAACTTCCAACCACTTTTCTTCCCCCAAATCACTATCTTGGCTTGTTTTCAGTTTTTCACCTAGTCGAGCTCTAGTAGGTCAGCAGGCCTACCTTTCTTGAAATAACTTTCAAATTTTCTAAACAATCTCTCCAACCCTCATTCTTTTCAGACACCTTTTAACACATACTTTCACATGGCTCAAAATCCCATGACACTCTTTTGAAACAAAACCCTAAACCTAGTGCTTCAACATTGTCCTAGACCCCCAAATAGGTCCATTTAACAAAGAAACACCCTCTCAATCACTCGCCCAATTCTAAAACACCATTGGGAAGTATTTACCAGTCTGCAAATCCACAAAATCCACAATTTTTAGGGTGTGATTGGCCCTCTAACCCCACTATCCTCTAAACCCTCACTTTTCTCAAATTTTACTAAGGTTTATTAAAAACCCCATATCTAAATCTCATACAACCTCAAAACCTCTTCCAACACTCTTCATTCTACCTGCAAAAATTTAATTGACCACCAAATTATGTTTCCCCCTAACTTCACCCACTTTTTACTCCCTCAAACCTCTCTTTTTCATTCAAAACCCCTCTTTTCCCAACTAGGGCATCATGCCATAACATACTTTTGACCTCCTTTTTCCTTGCAAACCTTTTGAACACATCAAACTCCACAACCTCACCCTATTTCCAACCTATTCTAACTTATTCTCAAGCAATTTCTTCTTTTCACCTCATCTAGCCTTATTTTTAAGGCCTAAATTCTGAATTTTCAATAGGGGCAGTGTTAGTAATCTCTTCCAATGCCCTTACCAATTCTATTTTCTTATTCCTACTCCCTATTATACTTACATAATTGACTCAAATGACCCCACAATAACTCAAAACTAAAAGAAAGATTACAAAATGGCCTATCATGGCCTTATTTGACATTATCATGACTAAAACCACTAAACTAGACCTTCTTCATCAAATGGAGGAACAAGGTGCTTTGCACCAATGATCATACATTTTTTGTGTGGAAAAATCATACTTCTTAACCATAATGTGTATGTTTCTATTTTTGATAGTTTTTCATTCCGTCATAAGGGATCAAGTCGGTTGAACGTAGCTCAGATAAATTCCACGTGTTTGGGTGCGAAAGAGGAATATTCCTAGCGTAAGCCTACCTATTGGAACACATTGGAGCAATTTTTTTGGTCACACGAATTGCAAAACGAAAGTTACCCTACTTTGCAACTCTACACTGCTTACATTTGAAACTTTTTCCATCAAGTGAAAATTGGACACCATAGGAAAATGACTCTGAGATAACAAAAAGCAAGAGAGTTTATTGTAGAGGGGCCCAACGCAATATCGTAGTCTCAAACGGAGAGTTCATAGGCATCACATTTTTTGAGTAATATCCCATTAAATTTTGCTTCCCTTTTGCACTTTGGACCCAGAACGGATCGAGCAGGTTGAACATAGCTCAGAGTGATTCTGCGTGTTTGGGTGCAAAAGAAGACCATTCCTAGCATAAACATACCCATCTAGATGTGTTTGAACAATCCATTTGGTCACACAAGTTGCAGAATGAAAGTTGCACCACTTTGCAACTTTCAACTACTTCCATTTGACAACTTTTTCCTCAAGCAAAAATTTGTCACCACTGGAAAATTCCCCTGAGATAGCAAAAAAATGAGAGAGGTTATTGTAAAGGGGGCCAACACGATCCTATAAGATCATACGAGAAGTTTCCAAGAATCATGGTATCTGAATAACATGTTGAAGTTTGCAACCATTTTGCACTTTGGACTCTTAAGGGATCAATCTGGTTGAACGTAGCTCAGAACGATTTTGCATGTTTGGGTGTAAAAGAGGACCATGCCTAGTGTAAAAATACCTATTTGGACGCATTGGAATAGTCTATTTGGTCACACAAGTTGTAGAATGAAAGTTGCACCACTTTGCAACTTTACACTACTTGCATTTGACATTTTTTCCATTAGGTGAAAATTCACCACCACAGGGAAACCACTCGGAGATAACAAAAAAAAAGAGAATTTATTGTAGAGGGGCCCAACGCGATCCCATAGGAATAGATAAGAATTTTCTAAGTGTCATGGTATCTGAGTAACAACATGCTAAAGTTTGCAGTCATTTTGCACTTTGGACTCTTAAGGGATCGATCTGGTTGAACATAGCTCGGAGTGATTCCGCATGTTTTGGTGTGAAAGAGGACCATGCCTAGTGTAAACATACGTATTTGGATGTATTAGAACAGTTCATTTGGTCACACGAGTTGCAAAACAAAAGCACCACTTTGCAACTTTCAACAACTTGCATTTGACAACTTTTTCCCCAAGTGAAAATTCACCACCATGGGAAAATTCCTCTGAGATAGAGAAAACCAAGAGAGGTTTTTGTAGAGGGGCCCAACATTATCTCATAGGATCAGATGAGAAGTTTCTAAGCATCACGGTGTCTGAGTAACAACATGCTAAAGTTTGCTGCCATTTTGCACTTTAGACTCTTAAGGGATCGATCTAGTTGAACATAGCTAAGAGCGATTCTTGTGTTTGGGTGTGAAAGAGGACCATTAATAGCATAAAAATACCTATTTGGATGCATTGGAATAGTCCATTTGGTCACATGAGTTGTAGAACAAAATTTGCACCACTTTGCAACTTTCAACTACTTGCATTTGACAACTTTTTCCCCAAGTGAAAATTTTCCACCACAAAAAAAGGTCTTCGAGATAGAAAAAGCTGAGAGAGGTATTGTAGATAGGCCTAACAAAATCCCATAGGATTAGACAAAAAATTTCTAAGTGTCACAGTATCCGAGTAACAACATACTAAATTTTGCAGCCATTTTACACTTTAGACTCTTAAGGGATCGATCCAGATGAACATAGTTCAGAGTGATTTCATGTGTTTTTGTCTAAAAGAGGACCATTCTATTTGGTCACACACGTTGTAGAACGAAAGTTGCACCACTTTACAACTTTCAACTACTTGCATTTGACAACTTTTTCCCTAAGTGAAAATTTGCCACCATGGAAAAATGCCTCTAAGACAACAAAAACTGAGAGAATTTTTTGTAGAGGCGCCCAACGTGATCCCATAGGATCAGATGAATTTTTTTTAAGTGTCATGGTATCCGAGTAACAACATGCTGAAGTTTGTAGCCATTTTGCAATTTGGACTCTAAAGGGATTGATTTGGTTGAACGTAGCTCAAAGAAATTCTACATGTTTGGGTGTGAAATAGGACCATGCCTAGCATAAAAATACCTATTCGGATGTATTAGAATAGTTTGTTTGGTCACACAAGTTGCAAAACAAAAGTTGCATCAAGTTGTAACTTTGCACTACTTGTATTTAACACTTTTTCGATCAAGTGAAAACTGGACACCATGGGAAAACCACTCCGAGATAACAAAAACTGAGAGAGGTTATTATAGAGGGGCCCAACATGATCTTGTAGGCTCATACGAAGATTTCATAAGCACCATGGTTTTCGAGAAATACCTGTCAAAGATTGTTGCTCTTTTGCACTTTGGACCCTTAAGGGATCGAGTCGGTTGAACATAGCTCAGATCGATTCAGCATGTTTGGGTGCAAAAGAGGACCATTCCTAGAGTAAATGTACCATGTACTTAGAAGAAGATCAATACAATTCCTTGTTTCCTTGCAATTTTATGTATTTTTACCAGAAATTTGATGTTTCCTTGAACTATACAGTTTTGTACAAGGTGATTGCACTCTTTTTTGGATGGAATTTGGTGGGAAGCAGATTTAACTCCATTTTAGTTTTGGTTTGGTTGGATTTCAAGTGATTTTTTGCATTTTAGAATCCAATTAGTGAGGATCAGTCTATATACCTTGTTTTAAGGGTTTTGAGTGCGTTAAAATGTCATATTAAGCCTTCCACCCACTATATGCTTCTATAATTCAGTGGAAAGGTTTAGTTAGGATTATTAAACATGTGTGCAAATTTTGGTGTGCAAGGGAGGAGAATAGATGGTTTTTAGGTGATGCCCTAGATGTCAAATGGTGCATTTTTTAGTTGAAAATGGTGGTTTAGTGCTAGGGTTTGAAGAAATCTTTCAGGACAACAATATCTCTTGAGATTTTAAGCTTGTGCAGACCTTTTTGAAGGTGTTTCAATATTTTGTTGGCTATGGGAAGGTTTGGAGTATGGGTTTTCAATAAACCCTTGCCTAACTTGTGAAAGAAGAGGGTTTTGGGGTTTGTTATGTTAGATGGCTTATCATGCCCTAAAAGTGGAGGAATTGGTGGTTTGGCAGATTGGTTAATGTTGTGCAATGGTGGTTTGCATGTGATAGGAAGAATAAAGTGGGGTTTCTTTGTTAATTTTTCCTACTTGGCCTTGTGGACAACATACTTTTCTTGTTTTGTGATTCTTTTTCAATCTCTTTGTGATTCTTTCTCAATCTCTTTGTGTTTCCAAACCCTAGTCGCTAGGCACCATTTCTTGTGTGAAAACTCACAAATTTATCTAGAGCAGTAGCAAAACTTCACATTCTTGTCTTCCCCCCAATCTACACACATATTCAAAATGAAAAAAGCCTAATTTCAATCCATTCCACTAACCTACTTAACCCTACATCGGTGGAATGGCAATCTTATCACTTAATCGACTCTCAAAACCCTTATTGAGGGTTACAAACTAGTTATAATAAAATTGTTCTTATTTCTTCAAATATAAGTTTAAAGACTTCAAAATACTTTCAAAATTAACCTAACTCCTTGCTCTGAAGAAAACTAATCAACAATCAAACTATAAGGTGTTGTACAATCCACACAAGCCTGAAACAAAAAAAGGAAAAGTGTTGCAAATACATAAAAACAAGGTCCTTTATTTACTAATTTCTTCAAGAATACAAGTTATGCCCTTTTTCACACCTTTACAATGCTTTATATAGCTATTCCAATCAGTTATGAATGCTTCCCCTACATCTTCCATCAACTAGCTACCCTTTCTAACAAGAGGAATCTTCATCTTCTATAATTTTGCAATTGTGCAACAAATGCAAGTTTTGCATTTTTACACCAAATGACAACTTTTGTGCAATATCACTTCTCTAATGACCTAATGACCTATTTGATACTTTGAATACATTACATATGACCTTCACATGACCTTTTTCACATTGTTTACATTTGAAATTCAAATTTTGCAAAGTTTCCTATTGAAGGCATTTAGAGAACAAGGTGCTCCTGCACCAAACATGAACTTAAAAATTTCAATATTTGACTAAATATCATTACAAGTAAATCTCATTACAATGCCTTAGGTACTCCATTCTCATAGATCTTTTACAATGTCACTCATACATTCGAGATTCTCTTATAATGTCTACATCATAGGTGCTCATTATGAGGTTAACTTCAAATGAGTAACTTGAGATTCCCTTGCTAAGCTTGACATGCTCTTTTATAATGGCTTCAAATCAGAATTGAGATTTGTGAATATCATCAAAATAAGGATGTTTGATTTCTTTTTTGGCTGAGATTCTCTTCGATGGCTCATAAATTAGCATTTTCTGCAATGAGAGACCAATCAATTTTTAGTAGTTTACTTCCAAATATGCAAAGTAAAAGAAGAAAAAGAGAGAATCCAAAATGAAAATGAAATGAAAATAGATGGAAGGAACTTACAGATAGGCATGCTAGTCTCTCAACTTAGTCACTCCTGGTCATGCATCTTCACTCTGAGTTCCAAGATACCTATTGCACACAACACCTCTCATAAATAGAATAACTTGAAATTCGAGATGCTCTTATAATGTCTACATCATAGGTGCTCATGATAAGGTTAACTTCAAATGAATAAATTAAAATTCCCTCACCAAGATTCACACACACTTTTGTAATGGCTTAAAATTATAATTGAGATTTTTCAAGATCATCAAAATAAGGATGTTGCATTGCTTTTCTGGTTTAGATTCTCTTGGATGACTCATAAATCTACATTTTTTGCAAGGGGACACCAATCAATTTTTAGTAGGTTACTTACAAATAAGAAAAGTAAAATAATATGATAGCATTGGCATCAAACAAATTAATTTCCATACAAGTATAATTAATAATAACCGATGTGCATACTTACAAATTAATCCAACAAACCATCTAGGTATGCTCTACTCTTTATTATGTCAAGTATTGCCTCATGGTCAGACTCACAAACCGTCCACAAGGTCTTGTTCAAAGGTCTACCCCCATATTTGGTCAAAAGAACATTGGATGCCACAACAAGGTTTGAGTAATGAATAATCTTACGATGTGTTTCAAAGTCCTGAAATGGCCAATGTTTAACACTCTTATGTGGGTACCTTCTAAGCCACGTTCTAGTAACAACAACTGATCATGTAGGGTATTCAATGTTTTCTCCATCTATAACTGGGGCCTCCAATTTATTTTTGGCCTCAACACATTGACACAAGTAATAGTTCATTCCCTCTTTGTTGTCTTCATCTGCAATAACTACATAAACATGCCCTGCATTGATATGTGCAATAAATCTCTTGAAATTAGTTAACATTATGAATACACTACAAAGTAAGATAAAAATATGGAATTTCAAAAACTAAGCAAGCAGATATATTACTTGGTTGAACTAGATCTGATACGTGGTCAAATTCAATCGATGATTCCATTTGTGTTAGTTCAAATGTCATTAGAGGGCGATACCTATGAAGTGGGCTAAGATAACTTATCAACCAATTTTCAACCCACTCCCCCTAACTCACAATCACTCCAAGATTGCATTGTACATGAAGAACAAAAGCATGCCATCTTCTGTGTATCAATACTCCATGAACCTACATTTGAGCTAAGGAAAGAGTGTAGCTCACTCAATCTTGTTAGTGTACAAAAATACTCATATGGTGTAATGTTAGTATCATCCATCAACCAAAAAAATCTATGAACTGAAGACGTATCTTCATTACCTGGACCCATCAAAGCATTACACCACTTGACAATTGATCTTACATCTATCAACTTTGCACTATCTTTATACTTTAACTCTTCTCATGCTAATGTTATTTTCATGCATGCTTCATCTTTCCATGCCTGATGTCACAAAATTTCCACATATGTTGTACACCTATAATGACATACATCCTGCTCAACCAGTAGAACATGCATGAGTTCTTGAACTGTGTTGCACAGTTATCTGACCATATTATATGTCGATCGTATGCTATGCCCCTCTGAGCCAAATCACTGTAGAACATCTAGAAGAAACCTTGCATGAACTTTGGATAATGTGTGTGATCATCACTAATATAAAAGTGATACTCCCTCAATACCTTCCTTTGGTCCTCTATAATATCAGATGTATGAATGAATGCTATGTGCACAAATATCGAAACCTATGTGGAGTTGTAAAACTAAGACTACACCTCACGTTGTGGCTGTAGAGTGTAGTTCTCTACAAATTCAACCACTGATACTATGCTACCAACTGGAAAGGTGTCCTTGTATAGCTTGAATTGTGTGTCCAGCCATCAAGCTCTATGGGTATTCCTTGCATACTCATACACTATATTTTCATGAAACATGGACATAAACTGATACACTGGAATCTTCTGAATAACCAAATCATGCCTTTTTGCTTGAGGACCATCTTTTGTAGCATATCCCACTATTTTATACTTCCCGAACTCTACTATTTTATGTCCCACCTCATCTGTGCTTTGCATATGTTGACATACCAGCATATGTTGTAATCCACCGCAACACTCACATGAACCATCCAAGCATGTTGTCTTGTAGAATATTTGGCCATCCTCTATTTCACATAAAAAAAATTATAAGAACTCTCTTGAAGATTTTGGTGGGGCTTCTATGCCACAATCTTGCAAAACATCGTTAGTATGCAAATCTAAACATATAGAACAATAAACATCATAATGGTTAGAGAATTCAATATGTAGTCTATAGCAACAAGTAGTGTGTGTGATTTATCTTGACATAAAAAGGTTTAAGCATTTCAAAAAATATTTGAAAAATACTAATTTGAGGATAATCCTTTTGAAATTTATGAAAAAATTGGGTTTGAGTGGTATCCAAAAAATGCTTTAGATGTGGCTCACAGTTCCAACTACCGATTCTCCTTCTTACCACATCCCTTTGATTTAGAGATGGCCTTGTGTTATTCTTCCAATACTCTTCAATTAGTGTTCTCAATGCTTCAACAACTTTTTTATCTTTTTGTGGCAGTCTCCCCAAGAATTCCCATAATTCATTTGAATAGGTGCCCTCAATTCTTTGTTTCCTTTGAATGACTTTTGATAAAGTTTTTCTACTAATTCTCATTTGTTCACTCGTCTTCATAATGAGATGAGATATCTTTGTTTGATTGCTTACCAAAGTCAATGTAATGACACATCAGGTGACATTACTATCCTTTGAGCGTGAGGTCTTACCCACACTCTCATATGCATCCATTAGATTTTTCACAATAGTTTTTTCACTCGATGCATTCAATGTTCTTAACCCAAGAGTCTTCATGATGTTTCTATACTTTATACCCCGCATCATTTCAACAAATAGTTGACATCTTGTGGTCTCATTTAGCCTTTCAAAGAATGATTTCCAAATCTTATCAGCATATCTTCTACAAGAGTGTGTTGGAATCTTACATTCCATGTGATGAAAAATATCCTCATCAATATTAATCAAATACTTTGGCTATCTACGCAAAATTCTAGGCAGTGTTCTCCTCGGTACATACATCTCAACATTAGGAATTTCATCAATATTTAATTAAGGTGGGATAGATTGCATACCTTCGATTGAGGGTGGAGTAGAAGACATACCTTGAGCTTCATGTGGGGATGATGGCATACCTTCTTTGTCAAATCCGATTGATGATGTACTCTCAACTTGAGATGTGTTAGATGGTTTCCAACCATATTCACTTGTGATAGATGGTGTCCCTCCATATTCACTTGTGATAGTTGGTGTCCCTCCATATTCGCTTGTGCTTAAAGGTGTCACTTTGCATTCACTTGCCATAGAGGATGTGTCTCCAACTACATTATCTGAATTTTTCTTACCATGATGCTTTCTCATTCGTGCCCTTTGTGCTACCAAATTTTGTTCTCTTTTTGATGGTTGAGGTTCCTCTTCAGTTGGCTTATTTCGGTCAATAGTACCCAATTTCTTCTTTTCACGATATGCCACCACTTATTCGCTCTCCTTTGATTTGAAGGTTTCATACTCTTCATTTGTTAGTTTATTCCTTCTTCATTTCTTCGGCATGGTGGATAATTTTACCTATAGCATGGTAATGAGATGAATATTAGTTCCTAAAATATTTATCCATTCAAATAAATGAAATATATGTCATTCAAGGCTTCATAAAAATACTTACAATCATCTTGTACAAGAGTATTTCTAGCATATACAAAGGTGGTTCAAGGGCATGCCATGATTACAAGATAGGCTCAAAATGGAATCATGGACAAGGCATGTGAATTTAGATTCCTTGGCAAGCTAGCTTACTCACTAGCCTACCAATGCGATAGGGTTGAGAAGGTAGGGACAACTTATGTATCATAGAAATGGACTCCCACGGTGATTTACATCACCATGGGACCCCATTTCTATTAGGCATATGTTGTGGTTAGGTGTCCACATGGTCCTAAAGGCAGAGGAAGTAAGTTGTTTGAAATTGGGTGATGCCCTAGGGTAGAATTACATTGTTTTCCTTATGTAAATGGGGTGTTAAAGAAGGGTTTTTTATGAAATTTTGAAGGAACCTTCTATGTAATGGTTATTTGAGTTTTTGTAGGGTATTTTGAAGTGTTTTTGGTATTGGTGAGGTCTAGTAAGCCTAGTTGTCAAGACTTTCAATAAACCCTAGGTTATTTGCATGAAAGCTGAGGGTTTGGTGGTACAACATTTTAGAGGTCAAGGCTCTAAGAAATAATGGTGGAATTTTTTGTTTTGTAACATAGTTAGTGACTTTTAGTTGATATTTTATGAAACAAAGTGTTTTGGAGGTACCTCCTTTATAAAAGAGGGCTATTTGGTGGCCTAAAAGACACATCCTATTGGTTTTCAATATTGTTGCAAAGAAACCTCTTGAAACCTTTTGGTATGTTGTGTTAGGAGTTGAAGTGTGTCTCAGATGATGTTTTTTAGGTCTCTGTACATCCTTCTCTAAAAGATATTGAGAAAAAGTAGTTTTGGAGGGTTGCAAGCATTTAGGTGTGTGTTTGCAATAAGTTGAGTGTATAGTGTTTAAGGGGTTGGTTTCTTGTTTCAGTCTAATAATTTTGAGTCGGTTGGGATCTTCACCACCTATTTTTCCATCATGATGCCCCTACCTTCTCAACCCTACCCTATTGGCAAGCTAGTGGAGCGTTGGCAAGCTAGCTCACTTACTAGCTTGGCAATGCGATAGGGTTGAGAACGTAGGGTCTAGGCTTTAGGATATTGGGAGTTTGAATAAAATAAGGTCTTGAAGACCATTTATTAATGTAATTAACCATATTTTGTGATAATTAGGTGTTTGGGTGATGTAGACTTCAAAATGTGAAAAAATGTTGAAAAGTTGCAATTTGTGCAAAATACAAAATTTGAAAAATTGTAAAAGGGTAGTTTTAGAAGACCAACAATCATATTGATTTGAAAGATCATTTAAGGAAGTTAGAACAGTTTTTTTTTGGAGGGAAACATCTTAAATACCATGTAGAACTTGATGAAAAGGTTGTTGAAGCATTTTTTAAGTTTGAAGCATAAATAATACTTTGTTTTTCTTCATTATCTAAGTTTTCTAAAGTTTACAGTGATTGTACGGCCTGTACTTTACCAATTAGATTAAAAATTGTTGTGGATTTCTTACTAGGCTATTTCATTTTGCTTTTGAATCCATTTTTAAGGGTTTCCATTGAGTTTTGTGAATTTTATCCTTAACTTTATGAGACCATCCTAAACACACAATTTTAAGTTTTGAAAGTCATTTAAAATGGTGTATTGACCCATTTCTCTCACCGTGGCCACTGTAACTCAAGGAATGGGTCTACAACATCACTAGAATGTTTTGGTAATGTTGAGTAAGTATAGGGGAGGTCAAGGGTTGAGTTGGGCATGAAGCCTTAGAGTGAAATTTGGTGTTTTCCATGTGAATTTGAGAGGTTTTGACATGATAAAGTGAGTATTGTATTAGGGAAGAATTGTTTCTTATTGAATTGAGTTTGTGCAGGACATTTTAGACCTGTTTGAGGTGGTGGCATGTTTTGATTAGGTTAAGAAGTGTGTTTTCCAATAAGCCCTAGGTTATTTGTCTTAAAAAGAGGGTTTTTGGTTTTGGCATCTTGGTGGATAAATTTATGAGAACTAATTGTGAATTATTTGGTTTCAATACATATGAATTTCTTCCCACATGTCTTTGGAGGTTTTTGTCAAGTTTCAAGATAAGTTTCTTTGTTAAAGTGGCCTAATTTGAGGCCTAGTTGGTGCAGAAAGCCTGATTTGACAAAATTGTTACAAAGTAACCAATAGTGGTTTGTTGGCATGTGATTTTTTACCTTGAAGGGTCCTTGAAATGGTTCAACTCTTGCTCTAAAAGAATCTTATTGAGAAGAAACCCAATTGAATGAGTTGGCAATGCTACAAGGAAGAGTGTTGATTTGGTGAAAAGTGAAGAGTTTTGAGAATTACGACTTGTGAATTGTCGTTGTTGGTTGGTTTTTTGTGTTGAGTTGTGTTGCAAGACCTCCCCTAGTTGCATCACAATTCAAATGATTTGTCCATGCTTTCATTTTGAGCTATGATTTCAAGATAGGCTACACCTTTCCCCACGTTGCTAACTTAGCCTTGAATAAAGAGTCTTGTAACAGTGGAGAGAAGGGTTAGAATCCCTTGTAGGTAGACTAATCAAGGAAACATTTAAAATATATCACAACTAAAAGTGATGAGGTAGGTTTAGTGATGAGGTAAATTTAGAAATAGAGATGAAAACCAAAATAGTTTCTAAGATCTATCAATGTGGGAGGAGTATATTCCAATTTTTTAGAGACATGTATGGAAAATTTGGTAGCATAGACAAAGCAATCAATTTCTTGGTATAACTATTTGACAAAATACGTAAATGAAAGCTTTGGAGAGTGGTATGCACATCCATAATAAAGGATTGAGAAATGATGTTTTATTTTAATTCCTTAAAACATATGTCATATATATGTGTATACAAAATGTGGAAGCATACACAAGGTAAGTCAATTGTTAAACAACAAAATGCCTCAAAGAGATTTGGTTTAAAAATGTAATTGGAAAGTGTATAGAATTGTGTAATTTAAAATGTGCATTGACAACCTAAGGTTATAATGACAAACAAACAATGATCAACATGGAATATGCAAAATAACAAAAATGAAAGTAAGCCATAATAGAATGAAAGAAAATGTGTAAAGAACTTCACATACCTAAAAAACCAGAGTTTCAAATGGAGGAGTTAACCCAATTATGTTGTCTTAGCTTCTTATTTCTTCAAAATCCTTAACAATTTGAATTTTTCAAAAGCTTGTTCCCCTCCAAACTTCAATTGTATATCAATTTTCACTAGAATTCAAACTTGAATTGATATTATATTCCTTTCAATGTGAAAACTTTGCTATTTCATGCAAAGGTGGTGGAATGTGAAAAAAATGCATGCACACTTCACAACATCATCAAAAAGCCACTTTTTGTCAGAGCATGTGCAAAACCAGGAGAATATGTAGAATGTGGGCCTTGAGATCATGGGTATATTTCATTTTTTACTATTTTTAGAGCAAGAAAAAACACACTTGCATTATAACGCGAGTGTGTTATTTCTTGCTAAAAAATGGTCATATCTCTACTTCTTCAAAATGCGCTCGCGTTATGAGAAAGTTGGTTTATTAATAGATTTATTTTCTCTCTTTGTCTATACC
>VDFB02373365.1:249269201-249372707 GCA_007258455.2 Sequoia sempervirens
TATAACATAAGGTTGTTATATCACACTAGCTTTATGTCTTGCTAGACATGCTCCCCACAAACGAAAAAAACCATGGAAAATTTGAGATATAATGCGAGCGCGTTATAATGCGTGCACGTTATATCTTGCTTTGGGAATCCCCAAGCCTTGGGATTAGTATTTTCCTTGGAATACCAACCCAAAGGCTTGGAGGGCATTCCCAATGACCAGAGACACATTTTTTGCAAATTCTACAATATTTCACATAATCGAGTTCATGTTGACCGTCAGGATTGCGCACGGTTCAATATAAAACAAATTGAACATCTGGGTAATGTTAGGTTCTCTCTTAGCTATCCAACGATGTAATTTTTTTCACTTTTTGACAATGTTAAGCCTTTCATCCATAATTTATTTTGTTTGTATGTCTCTTTTTTGGCAAAAAGCAGTGTTTGGTGTTTTTTTCGTTATAAATTAACCATTCATCAATATTTCAAATAAATTACATTTTTAGAAACTAGACACCATTCTACAAATTTAACCAAAAAAAAATCCATTAGTTTCCAAAATTTGTAGGGGTAGCACCGCCAGAAAAAAAATTTCATGAAGTGTCCACTTCGAAAATTAATTAAAAAAAATCATTAAAAAGTTATTAGAAAAATCGTGAATCAACTACATACTATTAGCTAACTTCTAACTATAGCGGTTTTAAAAATACTAAAAAAAAGTTCACCGTACTAGGGTCGTACAAGAGTTGCTATGTTATGTTTTTCTAACAAAAAAAGCACCAATTTGTGTACATCCCTCATTTGAAACCCTTAATCTCAACCATTTTCAAAATAAATTAGTAGTTTAGAAATTAGACTCGGAGTACTTCGATCCTTCTTTTTGTTCCATCTCAAAATTTTGAGTGTAACTATCCTCAATTTCACGTCCAAGGTCAGTATTTCCTGATTTCAAAAAAAAAGTGGTCACTTAAGCCCCCTTTTTGGGAACCATCTTGGTGCAGTTACCCAGTAATTTTCCCTAACATTTTAGGAAAGTAATTACCATGGAGGGAATTTATTAGCATTGCGATGAAAGAATTGATTAACCTTCTACAAAATTTTGGAATATGCTCTATTTTAGGTCTAAAAGTGTAACCTCTTGTCAAAAGAATGTCTTATATTTTATGTTGGCTCAATGCTCTATCTAGGTTTCAGTTCAATGGTTTGGAATAGATATGTGATTGTGGAATCATCTTACACCTTTGGATATGATATTATGTAATTCATAGTTCTATTTTTTTACTCACCCAATAGGCCTATGCTTACTCTTCTCTTTTTTCTCTAGTATAAAGACTAGTGGTGTTTACAAATATCTAGAAGTGTTGTAGTTTTTTTTGCAAGGAGACAAGTTCTCCTAAGTCAAACACTAGAAATATGTACTAAGATTCAAGGACAATAAATAAATACATAAGAATGATTAATGTAAAGTTCTTACTACTTTTAAACCACCAAATCTAAATAAGTCACTATTGATGGTTTTTTAATGCTCTAAAATAAGAAAACATGTATTTCTATATGATAGAATGAATGTACTAGATGCTTTTAAATACTAGCAAATACATCAAATTTCACAAAATTTGTGTTTAATTGGCTCATGACAAGAAAATTGAGGGAACCAATTCACCAAATTTTAAATTTAGAAAGGAAAGACTTGAGTTTGTGATTGTATGCTCAACTCTACTACCGTAGAAATGATCATAGATAATAAAATGTTAAAATCCAAGTGATTAATGACTATATAAAGGTAGGTACATAGGTGAATCTAATAAAATGTGACCATAAGATAATTGCATGGAAGTATGTGTGTATGAGAATAAGATGAAGACTAAATGTGTGTGTGTGTATAAAAATAAGAGAATAAACTCAAATTCATACAAAATTACAATATATATATATATATAAATGAACATTTCTTCAAACTAAATAAAAATAATAAAAATATACAAATATTGAACATTTCTTCAAACTAAATAAAAATAATATAAATATACAAATTTCACTTTCACAAAATAAATTATCTTATATTTTAATAATAACCATAACAATTTTAAATTTTAAAAAATAAAATAAAAATAACTTCGATAATTAACTTATTGTATAAGCATCAAATAATCAAAGTGTAGTAATTTTCTAAGAGCTCATTTCCATAACCTTAGATTCCTTTTGTCCTCTTATCCACCAATTCATCATTGACCATGCCATAATCAATAATATTCAAAATCTTCTCTGATAACTTTAACATTTCAACATATTCCTTTTGTCCTCTTATCCACTAAATCGCCCTTGACCAGACCATGATCAATAATATTTAAAACAATAACAAAATTCCAAGAGTAAATCCAACTATGTTTTGTATATTCTTTTGAATAGTTTTAATGGGTTTGATAAGAAATCCATCAACAATCAAGCCACGCTATCTGCAAGTCAATCCGTGAAGATTTAACAATGGAGTAAAGAATCAGTAAGCATACTAAAGAGTCGGTCAGACTCTCTAGTTTTGTATACATGACCCAAGTTGTTCACATTCATGTTTCAGATTTGCAGGTAGTATCTGCTAAGTCTATAAATATCATCCATTCTCCTCCACACAACACCACACGAGAAAGGAGAAGAAAGTAAATAGATAAGAAAAGATGGTGGCAGGAAGTTTTAGTGTGGAAATGGAGTATTTAGTCAAGGAAAAGAGACTATGGAATGCAATGGTGAAGGACAGCCATAACTTGATCCCAAAGCAAGAACCTCAACTATTTGAAGAGTCACATTTGTTCAAGTTGATAGGGTGACAGCACCATCTGTCTAATCAATTTCATTGTTTGTACGTAATTTTAACTTAAACAACACACTTTAAGTTTTGATTTGTTAAATGACTTATCTAAAATTGATGAACTCTATTATCCCTCATATGCATCTCCTGCTTAGGATTCTTTTCTATGTTTCAATTAATATGTATCTAATATGTTTAAGCTATTAGGAACTAGAAGACGAATAAAAATAGAAACACAAATCAAGCATAGAATAAGAGCACAATCACAACAAAGTGATTTACCCTAGAAAACCCCAAACTGGGGAAAAACCAACAATGAAGATCTTCATATTAACCCTCAGCCCCAACTGGGCTAAACTTGGAGGCTTCAACCAGCCACACATACAATGGAGTCACCAAGCCATTATATAGACTTCCATACATGCAAAACTATGGGCTCAAAATCATGAGCTCCAAAACTATGGACCAATACAACTAGCACAAAACCATGTGCTCAAGACCACTTATGGTTAATCCACTAACTCTAACCCAAGAGCTAGTTTAACCCAACAATCCCCCCTTTAAATTTGGTCTTGGGGTTAGCACTAAACCCCCCTTCCACAAGCACCTAGTGCAATTCCCTCTTTGTCACTGAGATCGACATCAAATCGGGAATCCACATGACTCTAAGCCCCCCTTACCACCTGGGAGAACTCCTCTCTTACCAGGCCTTTCCTTTCAGGGATTGAGCAAGCCATACCAAGTCTTATAGCCATTAGCCCAAATACATGTATTAAATTTTACATACAACTCCATTACAATTTTGTTCTTGCTATAGCTAGCCTTGGCTACGGGCACCTACATATAGCAACTTTAACCAGGCAATATGCCTACAGCAGCAACCATGAGCAAGCTTGCACATACTTTCTCAACTTTTTGTCTTGAAAAAATTGAGAGAAATCCAACTTCATCTTGAAAGCCAAACAAGACCTCCATTACAACTAGAATGAGCGCATTCACCACGTCACTTCATTAACATTATAGTTGCACACATGATTGAACTTCTCCCATTATACTTTCTTCATCAATGCATCCGTCGAATTGCTCAATACTTCTCCAAGGCTCAATCTTCAACTGATTCCTTTAGACTTCCTCAAGCTTGTCAGGCTAAGAAATCTTCACAGAAGAAATACCCAGAACCTTAAACACCAGGAAATCTTACATGCATCAACATGCAAGCACATGCAAGTACATGCAAGCCACATGTGAGTCCATCCAAGTACATGCAACACACATGCAAGTACATAATACTCACAAACTTGCACATGCAAGTAAAAACCAAATCCCAGAACCTTGCTCTGATACCACTTGTTAGGAACCAAATGAAGAATAAAAATAGAAACAAAAATCAAGCATTGAACAAGAACACAATCACAACAAAGTGATTTACCCTAGAAAACCCCAAACCAGGTAAAAACCAGCAATGATTTTCATATTAACCCTCAGCCCCAACCGGGCTAAACCTAGAGGCTTCAACCATCCACACATGCAATGGAGTCACCAAGCCATTATATAGAATTTCATAATGCAAAACCATGGGCTCAAAACCATGAGCTCCAAAACCATGGACCAATACAACTAGCACAAAATCATGTGCTCAAGACCACTTATGGTTAATCCACTAACTCTAACCCAAGAGCTAGTTTAACCCAACATAAGCTTCAACTTATTGACGCAGTTAACACAAAATTTAGCTATGTGAAGGAGCGGATAGATGAAATTGATGAGGAGAAGTTGGTTTACAGTTTCAGCCAAGTGGAGGGAGGAGTTGTGGGCACCAAATTGGCCTCGGTGAAATACCAAGTGAAATTTAGCCCTAAAGCATATGGTGGAAGCATTGTGATTTATACATGCAACTATGACAGCTTGCCTAGTGTTCCCCACGATGAGGCCAAAGTTGAGGATACCAAGGGAAAAACCACTAACCTCTTCAAGTTGGTCAAGAAATACCTTGTTTCCAATCCCACTTCATATTGTTAAGAGTTTAAATTAAGTTATTGCTTCTGCTATCATGTGTGTTTTTCTTTTCAGTCATTCAACTGTGTATCAAGTCCCCAATTTGCAATGTTAAAATAAAGAACCTATCACACTTCTGAATTGGATACCTCTTGGCAGCTTAGTTAATAGATATATTTTTTTAAGATGTATGTTCTTTTATAATGTAGTATGTTTATAGTTATATAATTTAATTTGTTTATACAATCTTGTTGGATTTAGATCTACATTATTAATTTTTGAAAAAAATTGACGTAATTGTTGGGGTTGATAAAAAAGGATTTATCAAATAGAAAATTTGTAGAAGAATAATCTAGTTATTAATCTCAATCTAGATGAGTTCAAGAAGAATATTTCTATTTTTAAGGCCATAATTTGATTTGTAGATTAGCGAATTTTTATATGTATTCAGATACGTTGGTTTTCTGAACATGAAAGAACTAGAAGACTCAAGAGGGATATAAAATTTGATCTTGTGCTGAAGGTTATTTCATAGCTAATTTTAGTAATGAGTTGGATTGACATGGATTTTTTTGGAGGGGGCATTATTTTATTGGAAATATGTCTTTTAATAAAACATTGACACATGGGTCTTAACTTTTCCAAGAAAATACCAACAACAACTCCTATTTAGATTTAAATGTATGCACTTCCTCTAGATTTTTTTCCATTCTTTGAGATAATTGTAGGTTCCTTGGGGAAAGCAATAGACATATCAAGATTGTTTAATGGTGTAAGACAATCTACTTATGATAGGATCTATGTAGAATTGGATCTTTCTTCTCATAAGTTTTACTCTTCATGTGGGAGATTTTGAATGGTCTTGGGGTCTTGATTATGAAAGTCTTTCTTTTAGATGTAGAGGATATAATGAATATGATCATTTTATCTTAGAATGTTCCACTCTCACAAGTAATTTGGACAAGGAAAAAGTGATGGAAAAAAATGCAAAGTGACTTATGATTATGAATATTTAATGAAGCAACTTACACAATAAAATAATATAATAGGAAATATAATGTGTGATCATCAGTTGGTTTGTTTACTTTGTTAAAATCTTGTTGCTCCTTGGAGTTTTTATATTATGTGTATTAATATGTTTTATTAATATAATGTTTAAGTTTCCTCACTTTCTATTTAAAAGAACGTAAATACTAGCACTTGCACCTAAAGAAGGTTCAAGGATTGCGCCAATAGAAAATTTTAAATATGTATAAAAATTATATATGTTTAATATATATAATGTCAAAAAATTAAAATGTTTACCAAGATAAATTTATGTATTTCATTTTTTTAATATTTTAAAAATATCATTTTTATTTATATTAATTTTAAACTATTGTTTATTGACATTAATCTCTAAGCATGGGCTATAGGTATAGATATTGGTCAGGCCTACGATTCTGGTCAACGTGCACTCCCCTAGTTTAACATTGTCTCTTATGCAGTGGTTGGGTTCCACTAGACAATTATAATTTATTTTAATAAAAATATATTATGCATTTTTTAATCTTATAATCATTAAACAAATAAAAAATCAACATAAATTATTTGAAATTAAATACATGTCAATTATAATGAAATTTTTATATTAAATTTTTTAAATATGTAGAGTAAAAATCTAGGCTCTAGGAAAATTCACCGTCAACAATTCACCGAGGGAAAATTCACCGCCACAGAAAATTAACCGTCAAAAATTCATGCAATTAATTTTTTGTGTGGTGAATTGTCATGGCGGTGAATTTTCCCACGGTGAATTGTTGGCGGCATCGGTGAATTGTTGGCGATGAATTTTCCATATACCAAAAATCTAATATCCTCGACCTAAATCTTTGAATAGCAAAAAGGAAAATAATCTACATTAAGGATCCTCAAACTCTTTAATTGTTTTTGTCCTCTATACTTTGGGATGATGTAATTTATATAAAATATTAAAATTGCCCTTAATTTGTCCAGAATTTGTAAGTATATACAAGAATCATGTTGTCATGCTTTTATTTCTTTATAATTTTGCACTATGCTTCTATTTCCAAACTTCCTTAAAAGAAATATATTTACTAATTAATTTGTGTTAAAAATTGTAAGAACAAATATCATTTTCCCTTGTGCAAAATTTGTAGCACAGTGAACAAGTTTAGTGATGTTACTAACTTAAGTAGGGCCCTCATGTTACTCTCACGTCAAATTTTACAGTATTCCATATATTTTTAGTTTCCCACTTGAGCTTGCAAAAATTTCACTGTTATCTTTGGCTAAATAAAATGGTAGAGCCTCTATGGACAACAGCTTGTGAAAATTTTGTTGTTTAGCGGCAAGCTTCAGAGTCGTTAAGTGGAGCATGTGAGTTGGGCCCATTTTTCACAATGGCTACGAAATAACAGACAACGAAATCTAGCTATGGATGGTGTTAAAAATGATGGAAAAACATGATGAAATATAGACAAATGGGAATGAAAGGAAAAATCATCAATAAACAACTATTCAAAAATGGTTTTACAATAAGTTGTTTAGGGTGTGAGATAGGTTTTGGCTCAAACTACATTCACAATATATATAGCCTATCGGCTAATAATAAGAAACATGTTGTAACATGTTGTAAATACTTGATAATAATATGTCACTTAAAAGGGGAAACCTCTTCTTGTGAGGGTGTTGGCACTTTTATAACACTCAAATCTTAATAATTGGGCACGTTTGGATTCAATTATTATATGTTGCAATTATGCTTTGTGATGTTTATGGATGAATCTATATTGAATTATCATAATTGTTGAATTCCATATCATTGTTTTTGGTCCATCTCGGTGTTGGTGTCGAACAAGCATGGCATTATGTTTCAATTATTTTTATGTTTGGGCTTTATAGTTCATTTCCTTACATGTTAAAAATCTAGTGTAGCCTTATGATTTGTTTCTTTGGATTCATTCCTCTAGGAGGCTCTCATGTGACCAAGTTGGTGTTGAAAATCCCTTTTTTTTTATTTTGAACCATTTCATAATGTAGACACTGAAAAATGTCCTGAATGATATCATACACTTGAATCAAGTATACTAACATCATTTCCTCTTGAAATCGGTCCTTTTTTTTGCTTGATTAATTGAATTAGCCTAGCTAATTAATTAATTGCATCATTTTCGTCTATTAACCTAACACACTTAATCAATTCAATTCACCCCCTTTCATGCTAATGCTTCATCTCATTAAATTAAATAAATCAAACTATTTAATTAATTCCCTAAGTCATCTTATTTAATTAAATAACCTTAAGTTATTTAATTAAATATCATTTCACCTTTCCCCCTTTCATTAAATCATTTAATTTAATGAAAATCATTTTATTCCTCTAATTCCCCTAATTACATGATTAAACCCTTGTTTAATTAGCAATTATCTAACTTTATCCAATTCCTCCCACTTGCAAAGGAATATTCCAAAAGAATATTCCTCCTTTGTGCAATTTAATTTAGTTTTAATTAACTAAATAACCTTTTTCCTCACCCATGAGAATGTTCCCAAGAATATTCTCTCTCCTCCAATCATTTGAAAAAGGGATATTCTCACAAAGCTTCATGTGCAAGTTAGCATGTGACTTCTTGTGCAAGTTAATTTTTGACCTCTTGTACAGGTCAAAAGTGTGCTTGTTTGGAAGGAATGAAAACCCTTGATTAAATATTATCTTGCATTCTCCCCTGTTGATGAGAATCCATGATCCATACCTCTTCTTTCTTTCATCCTTGACCGTTGATTAGCCTTTTTCAATCTCAACCCTTTATTTCTCATTTTCTCTCCTATAAATAAAAAAATATTTGGAGACAAATAGATCCATCTTTCAATTGAAAACTTATGTTGTTAAATTCACTCACACTCACACTCATACTTTACTTACATTTAGCATATTTTAGTTCATTTTTAGTTGCATATTAATTTTAAGCTTCCATTAATGGCTTTCATGCATCCATTTTAGCTTGTTTATAAATTAGGGTTTGAATATTTGAGCTTAGAATCCACTTAGATTAGCTTATATTTTGCATACTTAGATCACTTTTAGCATAAATCATGTTAATTTAGCTTGCATCATGTTTAATTTAGCATTTAAATCATGTTTTCATCCACATATCACAATAGTTTCATCAGTTCTCTTCAATAGAATCAATTGAAACAAGCTCATTGATCATGAGATTGGGAAAGGGTCATCATTTCACATCAACACAACACCAATTCCAAAATGGGATAAGTTTTAGATGGGTTAGAGTAGACATTTAAATGCTTTCACAGTTCATAATATTTAGTTTCAATAAATGTTGTTTAACCTTCATTTGAATGATCTTGTTTAAGATTGAGTATTAGTGGCTTCATTGTGCTTTGATTCATCATGGATCAAGCGTAATCGACGCACACTAATAATCCTTAGTTGACAGTCTAGCGCTAGAAGGAGGGCAAAGCATCAATTTAATCAATTTTTATCTCAAATTTCATTCGTTTTGACTTTTGCAAGAAACGACACCTAGCTCAATTTCAGCGACGCACATTTCGAGGTGTTGCCATATAGCAACACTAACTCAATCTAAAATAGTGATTCCTATTAAATTCACTAACACTAATTTAAAATCTATGGTGCTAATACTATATAGAGGTATCGAAGATTTGAAAATGGTGATGCTCGACCAAATTGCGACGCTATTTTTCTCACTATTATTTCCGCAGAGTGACGCCCTAGTTCATCAAAGTGACGCTTGGCCAAATTGTGTTGCTATCGTGCTCTTTGTTCTTTTTGTAGAGTGACATCCTTGTTCACCAAAGAAATGTTATTGTAAATAGTGACACCCAATTTGGGTAAGAAGTTTAACGATCATTTTTTCAGCATGTGCTTTAATTTTCTCGATTCATTAAATTAATAATACACTTCTAATATTGTTCTGGTTGTTAGTGTATTTCCCCTTAGTTTGATTTCTATCACTAACAGTTACATGTTTGTATTTGGACATTTTGATACATTACTCGATGTTGGACTCATTACTATGATGACAGTTGATGTTTCCTTTATCACTGATGTGATGCTTATGTCATGACTAGTTTATAGTTTAACTGATTATGTGGGTTATTATTGCTCTGAGTATTATGTGATTATCTGATGTATGTATTTGATTATTGTGCGTTGATGTATTTTGGTGAAGAGGAACATTGTCACATCACTCACTTGTGAGTGCCCTGCAACATTGTGACTTTCCTCTCACAGTGTGTTTGAATTTTTGACTATGTATATGCTCGACTTGTGGTTTGCTACAGGTTGCAAGTACCAAGCATCGACTCCACCTAAATTTTCAGGTTTGAGCATGAATTAAACTCAATAGAAATCATTGACAGAGATAGAAATTGGGTCCCTTTTTTATCCATCATCCTTGATGAGGATGTGTATTTGTTGTCATCCTAGTAGTGTTGTTCGTTGTGTGTTGGTTCATCTCTTGTGTCATGGTCTTGTTTCCGTTTTCGTCGTGAGGTCAGGTATTGTTGGGTATTTTGTATATTTGATTAAATTAGTCGATTAGTACTTTGATTAATTATTATATTAAAATAAAGATTATTGAAATTAAAGGACATTGTGATAATTAAAATAAAAGCTTTTATATATTCAGGCATTGATTAAATAAAATATTATTAATGTCCTTATTTTATTTAAATAAATTAAAATTTTGATTTAATAAAGAAATGTAAAAATAAATATACTAATTAAATAGTGGTGTAAATGGAATTAAAAAGATGAGTTAAAATTAATAAATTAAATATTTTAATTGTGAATTTATTTTGTGCAAATATTAAAGTATGATTAAATTATAAAAATAATTAGAATGAAGTAGTTGTGGGTAGTGGGAGATTAAATAAAATAATTAATTTAAAGAAGAGAGGGCATGTAGTAACAGACATGGTGGAATAGTAAACAAATTGGTTAATTGCAAAATCAAAAGGGGGCTTTTTCACTTTTTTTTGAAAACTAATCTTGCTTGCTCTATTCCATGAGTATTTTCTCATTCTTGTTCTTGGAGAGTTTTATTGTAGGAAAGAATTTTCCTATAGAATTTGTTGGAAATCTAAAGTGATTGGAGCTGCAATCTTGAGAAATTAAAGCTTGGCATCGAATCTTTAGCTAGGTCTTACGATTTAAACCAGGTTCCATTATATCTCCTCAATTTTAATATTTGTGTAGACACCAAAATCTGGTTTAAGCCTGCAACTTCAATATTCTTAATAATTTGTATTTCTTCCATGGTCATGATTAAATAATGTCAATTATTTAATTAATTCACTTTAACTTTAATTCTTCTATTAATTAAATAATCTTAATTATTTAATTGATTCACATTTTCTTTATTCTATCTGATTAATTAAATAAACACTTTTTATTTAATTATGTTACTAATTAACATTATCTTTCTTCTTCGATTAAATAAATTCTTATTTAATTTACTCCTTATCATACTTCAACCATAATTAAATAAATCCTTTATTTATTTAATTATTCATTTAAAATCCTTTCATCACTTAATTAAATAAATCTTATTTATTTAATTATTCTTCAAATATCAAATCTTGAATTAAATGAATTATTTAATTCATAAATTCTATTTTAACGCATTCCTCTATATTTGGGTAATTGTGTGAGTTATCTAAGTATTCACTTTTACTCGACTCAAAGATATATTTTAATCGTTGAGCAATTAACTCTTGATTTAATGTCTGAGTGGCTTTCTCAAGTTATCTCTTCGTCAAATAATTCAATCGCCCAGTGCTAAATCAATTGCGTGTACATGGAGATTAATTAAATATTCTTATTCAAATAATTAAACCTTGTGCGAGCATTCGAACAAGAGTTGCTTTAATCAATCTTTATCTTTGTCATGCAAAGATAATTCTTCTGTTTTCGAATACCAAACTTGAAAATTAAATCATTTATTTAATCTTTATTTCTATTTCTAATTTGTATCACTCATGTCACTACTGAAAGTTATCAGAATGCATGTCTAATCTGTCGATCTCAACCGTTTGTTGATCTTTCAATCCTAACCTGTCATTCGAATAATCAATTTTCTATAAATTGATCTATTCTTCATCATTCCAATCTCTCTCGAAATCTTATGACTTTTTGGAGTAACTATCTTGAATCTTCGATGTTTTGCTAAATCATTATCATAGGCTATACTTGCATGAACTTTGAAAATCTAAGGGAAATTATACTACAACGGAAAAATGGAGAAGGGAAATCGAGATGATACATGGAATTACGTACATATTGGGTGAGATTTTTTAGTTTACTTACATTTTGGCTTTCCTTTGTTCTCTGTTGCTTAGCTTAGATTGCATTAGAGTTTTAAGATTTGCATTGCATGTTTGCTCTAATCTATTTCTTCTGCACTTTCTGGACATTACATTTTGTGAACCCGACGTGAAGACACCATCTTCGCAAATCCGTAGACTTTTATTTCATTTTGCTAGTTTTTGTACGGAACGACGCATCTTCTTGACGAAACACCGTAATTGAAATTCGAAGACGCATCAATGTGACAAAGCGACACAATTGACTTTCTGAACTGCATCTGACAAATTCTGACACATCTGTCATTTCTAAGCCACAATTGACTAGTGAAATACTAAGACGCATTTGACAGAGAAAACGAAAGATCCGACTAGTATATTTTAGGATTAGATTTTCAATTTACAGTTTCCTTTTTGTTGTTTTATTTGCGCTAATATTTTTTTTCAGTGTGTGTGTTGAGGAGTTAACGAGTTTTTGTAGGATGATTGACAAAGACAATACTGAAAAATACTAATGAATCTTTCTGCACAATGCATGTCGAAGACCCTAGTTAAATGTTTGAAATAGATTGTTTAGTAGTGTATCAAATCTTTCATTTGGATTAAAATTAACAAGTGTCTACTATGTTTGGTGAGAAAGCACAACTGTGTAATTACCCTCACAATTTGGTACATCGAAGTATCCTCTCCCCTTGCGTATCCGTGTGATCCTGGTTGTAAGAGAAACGGTTACCAACTCTAGAACTTGGGCCTATTCTGGTGGGAAAAAGTACTCACCCCAGGACGACTCAGACCAATAGCACCCTGAACCCGAGGGACTTCCAGTTGGTATATAAAAGTGGATTCTTGGGGAAATCCCAAGAATCATGTGTATGGTTCTAATGAGATGGATCCGAAAGGGGACTCTTGTTGCATGGATCATGCCCTACAAACGGAATGCCCATACTAAACACCTTTTGTTTTAGAGACCAACCATTTTTTGGCTGTTGCTTGGTATAGTGTAGGGTACAATATCATGCCCGAAGACACTCACTACTAATCCCCTTGAGTAGAGATAGCAGTTCTTGGGAAGTCATTACCCAAAGAATTCGAAGTTGGTGTGCTCGAATGATGTTAATGAGTTGTGGAGGGGAGTCAATGCCACCAAAATTCTAAGCTATCCACTCTCAAGAAGGAAAGGTGTTCAGCACCAATCCGGGGTATATCGGTGGGCTATACCAAGTATACAAACCCTTGGCCTATTGGCCTAATAGGATTGTACTTGTCTGTTGTCAAATTACATGTTCTTTGAGTCCAAAATCAAACTAAAAACACTTTGTCTTATGATTTTCTTTGTTTACCAGAACTTGATCACAAAAAATAGCATCAGTTTTATATCTCAAATTCACTGAAAATACAACAGAGTCACAACTATTCACTAGAAGTTTGTAATTGATTTTTAGAGTTGCATTTGTTTAACTTCGAGTTGCATCTGTCATTATCAGTCACATTTGTTTAACATAGAGTCGCATCTGTCAGATTCACTCGCATTTGTTTTATGGAAAACCACATATGTTATATTCTGAGTCGCAATTTATATTACGAGTCACATCTGTTAGAAACTTAACCACATTTTTCTGAAACTAGATACTGAACATTCACCAAAAACACGCAACTGATTGACAGAAAACTGCAACTGTGAAACATAACCGCATTTGATAAATTTTGTGACGCATCTGCCAGATTATCAAAAAACCAAAATTCACAATCATTGTCCAGTCAACATGGTTATACCAGTCTTTCAGTTGTCTTCCCACAAAGCAAACTTTGAACAAAAAACTGAAATGATTTGCTCAATTTTGCATCCTTTAGGTTCAATTAGTCATAACTATGGTCGTCTTAGTTCTGAGTTTAGTCTCATCTTTGAGTACATATTACCTTTAGATTTAAACTTCTAGGAAAGTCAGTTTTACAAACTTTAGGATAGGTCCACCATCTACACTCTAGAAAAATCATAGTGTCAACAAAATCTGTCATTGAACCTCGTCCTATCATCTTATCCTTCATCCTACAGAGAGTCTTCCTAGCTCATCATTCTAGTTAGGAAACTCAACTTGTCTTTGATCCTCATCCTACATTAGTTCCTTGACTTAACTAAATTGACACCTTGGTTAGACTTTAGGTAGTTGGTCCCCCCATCTTGGGTTTATAGAATTGATTACCTTAGAAGTTTTCTTAGATTTTGCATCTTTAGATATTGTCATTTTAGACTAGTGTCATCCTAGAACATTCCTTATTTTCATTCAGAAAATCCCAAAAACATAGACTAGAGTCATACTGTCCATAGACGTAGTTTTTCATTTTCTTGCATATTGAGCTTATCTTACATGGTTGAAACTAGGTCTAAGAGAAAAGAAAGAGAAAAGATGTCAAACCCAAATGAATTCATCAATCCATTTTCCTCAAGACCTCACAAGACTCTATTAGAAAAATTCACCACTAGAAACACTCGGGGGCACATTACAACATAAGACATAGAGGTTGTCGCACAAAACCCTGAGTTTTCCTCTTTTGTAGATGAGTACCTAGCAAATGATCGTCAATGATACTTAGCCAAATTGCTAGCTGAAGGTGCTACCTTACCCACAGGATTTGATATTAGCACCTTACAAACCCAACCTACACAAGGGACAAATACAACGACTGCCAGTACTACTATACCTCAAGTAAATACAACTATACCATTTGGCATACCTACACATAGTACGATAGTCCATACGTCTCCATTTGGTACATTTGGCATGACATCATGATTTAATTTCACTGTGGGGGCATCATCATCCACTCCCTTTGGTCCTCTGGTTAGGAGTAAAAGACCTAAAACGTCAGCTTCTACACCATATGTCGGTGTCACAAGTACAATATCCCAATCAACAGCCATACCTAATGCCAGTGTCATGAGCACCATACCACAATCGATGGCCATACCTAGTGCTCAATTCACTAGTACTATACCACAGATTACACAAATAGGAGGCATTCCCTCATTCCAATATGGTAATCAAAATCCATTCTCCTAGATGGGTAATCAGAACCCATTCTCCCAAATTCTAAGTCAACATCAATTTACACAGATTCTGAATCAGAATCCCTTCTCCCAGACAGGTACTCAGAATCCATTCACATAGATCCCAAGTCAAAACTAATTTATGCAGATTCTAGACTAGAAAATGTTTACCAACATTCTGAATCCAAACCCACCTCAAATACCAACGTTCAATCGAAACCCATCACGAGACCTTGGATTTCAAAATACATACACAAATCTGCATAATCCACCTAGCACATCATTGACCCAGGTTGACGTCTTGCAAACACAAATGCATGCACTACAAACACAAATGGACAACATGGCAGTGTCAACTAAGAAATCCTTTTCAACAAAGGACATATGCCCATTTCCCTTTGATAGATCATTGTACATGACCCCTTTCCCTCACGGGTATGTCATATTGAATCTCCCTAAGTACAATGGAAAACGAATCCAATAGAACATATAAGGGAATTTTCTACCATATGCATAGATGTCACTTATGACCCCACATACCTTATGTGACTATTTCCAAGAAGTCTTGTGGGAATTGCACTAGAGTGGTTTTCAGGTCTAGACTATGGCATCAGATCTTGGGGTGAACTGGCTAAGAAATTTTTTGAGCAATTCTCCTTCAACATAGACCACAAGATAAATATAGCAACCCTGTGTCACACAACACAAGATGAAGGTGAAACATTCATCACTTTCTTCCAGAGATGGAGGACTATAGCTAGCCGGTGTCCTATCGAGATACCTGAAAAACAAAAAGTTACTATGTGCCAGGAAAACCTTCATGCAAAACTAAGGAGTAACTTGAGGGTACATTGTTGTACATCTTTTTCGGAACTAGTGGAAAACAGGGTTATAATAGAAAAGGATCTCATTGAAAAAGGTGAACTTAAGACATCAACATCCAATATAAATCCAATTTTGCAAACCACTCCCAATGATAGAAAAATATTTTGGTCTCACAACAAAAACATCACCAATGATGGGGTAGTTGATGCTAAAACGGTACAAGCGGGACCAATCATCACATTACAAGGACCTCACACTTCTACCAATGTGCTTAATGTTGTCAATCAACCTCCCAACATGGTCCAAAATACTCAACATCCACAAAAACAAAGGAGGTTTCAAAAACGTGAGTTCACTTCCTTAGGGGAACCCATTGAGTCCATATTCAAACAACTATTACAACATAATCTTATACAGCTACAAGAGCCAAGAAAATATGATCCAGGACAATTTAAACCAGTTTGGTGGGATGAAAATGCCTTTTGTGATTATCATATAACTAAGGGACATAACCTACAAAATTTTCGCCAACTAAAAAATATCATACAAGATCTTGTCGAAAGGAGAATAATTGAAGTTAGTGGAAAGAAATGAAAGTCATCAAACACTGATCATCAAGTCTTTTCTGATCTGCTACATGACCATGGGAAAGGAACTATTCCCAGTTGGAGTACTAAGACCAATATGTCAGCCAACTATGCCAGCATCAAGCATGATTATAATAGTGGCAAAACCATTCATCACCTTCGCACCTCCAATGAGAATATAAATACCATTACTATCAATACAAATCCCGAGTGTGTGGTCAACACTCGTCATACGAAGATCACTATCCAAGGTCCTCTATCACAACAAACACCACAGCCTTCCAAGTCACAATATAACCTACTTGACCAGTTGGGAAAGACCCCAACCCAAATCTCAATCTTGGAATTGTTGCGTATCTCTCCTGAGCATCGATCCATTCTAGATAAGGCTTTACAAAACACCACAGTCCCCAATGATCTTGATGTCAATCATTTCCAGGAAATGGTGGGCTATTCAACCAATAATCATCATGCCATGTTTTCTCAACAAGACTACGCAACTAAAAAGACAAACCATAACAACCCTTTACATCTGGAAGTCCTTGTTGATGACACCAAAGTTAGACGAGTTTTGGTAGACGAAGGAGCAAGGTTAAATCTGTGCTTTAAAATTGATTAAGGCATTAGGTTTCTCAGAAGCATGCGTAGACACCACCAAAAGTATTGTCATAAAATCTTATGATGATGAGGAATGAAAATCAAAGGGGGTGGTAACACTTCCTATCAAAATTGGTCCTGCAGTAATGGAGACAAAGTTCCAGGTCTTGTATCTCACCCTTCCTTATAACCTTCTACTAGGAAGACCATGGATTCATGCCATGAAGGCAGTCCCTTCCACATATCATCAATGTCTCAAATTCCCTTACAATGGCACTGAAATAACTATAGATGGTGACCCAAATCCATTCCAATATTGCACCAATCTGAAAGAGATCCCCCAACACCAAGTGCCAGTAAACCAAGAGGCTTCATCATCCAATCCATCTCCCTATGTTGATTCGTCTACACTCACTCGAACATCTATTTCACCCTCAATTCCTACCACTCCTAGGGTTGAGATCCAAGACAAGGGTTGTGGAGAGTATTACATGAAGACATCTTATTGTGTTAGCCATTTGATTCCTCCTAAGTCATACGATTTACCTACATTAGATAGGATACAATCTATGGTCGTTATACACATTCCTCCCACAACTTTTACTAAATGGGGAGAATTAAGCCAAGAGGTCGTAAATACAGAGGATGTCACCTCCTGGCTGTATAGAGAAGATGATGAAGAACCTCTCTCACTTGCTCACATTTTTACAATCATGCAAAGCAAGGGATATAATGGATAGAGTGGTTTAGGCTTAAATCAAGACAGGAGGATTGAACCAATATTTGTTTCTCAGTGGCCAAAAGGCATAGGGATTGGGTTTCAACTTATTTAGATTGGAAATCCTAGTACCACATCACCCTTAATTGAGGAAGTAAGTGCTTTAGAAGATATTAAGACACCTCACAAACCATCGGACCAATATCACTGTGAACTCCCCGACTCCAATGACTGAGTGGGATTCCCTATCCTCTACCTCTTCCATGGACCTTGACAAGCTCTTTGGAGAACTTGAATTAATGTTAAGATCCTCACCCAATCCATTGTATTGCTGTCCACCAAAGGAAATGACAAAGGAGGAATGGTTTAAACACTACTATTGGGAATCACTTGATCCTAACTCTTGGAAACCTGATCCATCTGTTTCAGATAACCAAACCTTGGCATTAGGCCCACCTCTTAATCCACCTAGATCTAAATCTAAGAGCAAACAAGACTTAGTACAAGACTTTTGTGACCATATGAACAACTCAGTCCTTAACTTGACCCCATTAAACTTTGATAATTTCAACGATGACATGCCCTTAGTCTATCCCCAACTCATTGATTGGGACCAACAAGACACACCTGTCTTAGACACTTTTGAGAATGATGAAGCAATTGTTGAGTTCCTGGGATTACAAGAAGGCATGCCTCACGGTGATCACAAGGCTGGTTTTACCATTGACTTAGACAAAAAATCATATTTTTTGGAATCTATTCAACCCTCCAGTCGCAAAAATGAGAAAAATAATAAACAAGATAAAAAGGATGAGTCTCTAGGTGAAAACCGAAAGGCACCTTTAGACAATGAAAAAAGTAAAGAAAGGACGCATCTGAAGGTGAAAACCTCTATGAGGCACCTAAGGATGGAGGTTTGAAGATTCTCCCCGTTGCACAAGAAAAGTCACCTATGCTCATTGAAGAATCAGTAGAAGTCAACAAAGGTACAAAAGAGAATCCTCGACTGGTTTATTTTGTAGCATCATTGACAACAAAAGAGCAGCCAGAATTCCACAACTTCTTTGCACAAAGACAGATAAATTTTGTCTAGTCATATGTGGACATGCCTGGGTTGGATCTTGAACTTTTTCTACATCACTTACCCTTACAACCAGGTGTCAAACTAGTGAAACATAAATTGAGGAAAATGCATCCACAAATTGCTTTATTAGTCAAGGTAGAACTCAAGAAACTATTAGATGTTGGTTTCATTAGATCAATCGACTATGCCGATTGGATTTCCAATTTTGTACTAGTCACTAAACCAACAAAGGGCATCCAAATTTGCACCGATTTTAGAGATATCAACAAGGCTTGTCCTAAGGATGACTTCCCTTTGCCTAACACAGACATGATAGTAGACATGACAATAGGTTATGAGATGTTGTCCCTTATGGATGGATTGTCCGGATATAATCAGATCAGAATTGCAACTGAAGACCAACCTAAAACAACTTTCACTTGTCCTTGGGGAACGTATTGCTAGAATGTTATGCCCTTTGGACTCAAAAATGTTGGAGCCATGACCACCATCTTTCATGATCTAGTACACACTCTTATGGAGGATTATGTCGATGACCTTATAGTTAAATCCAAGATAAGGGCAGAACATTTACAAGTTTTAGACAAGATATTTCAAAGGTTGGAGAAGTATAAAGTGAGACTCAATCCCAAGAAATGTGTGTTTGGAGTCAAGTCAGGAAAGCTTTTAGGCTATATCATTTCTAGACGAGGCATTGAAGTGGATTAGGCCAAGGTAAAAGCAATCATAGACATACCTCCACCAACTAATCTCAGTCAATTAAGGACATTACAAGGAATATTGCAATCCATCAAAAGATTTATAGTGCAGTTAGCAGATAAGACACATCCTTTTCAACATCTACTTAAGAAAGGGGTACCCTTTGCATGGACAACTAGGTGTCGAGAGGATTTTCAACTGATTAAGGAATATTTACTCACACCACCAGTCTTAATGCCACCTGTTGAAGGATGGCCATTGATTCTTTATATTACAGCCACCCATTCATCACTCGAAGCATTGCTTGCACAGAATGACAATGAAGGTCATGAAAGGGAAGTCTATTATATCAGTCAGACTTTGGTAGGTTATGAGCTCAGCTATAGTACCATTGAATGTGCTTATCCTGCAGTAGTATTTGCTACCCAAAAACTAAGGCACTATATGATAAATCATCAAACAATGTTGATTGCCAAAATAGATCCTCTGAAATATCTTCTCAGCATGGTAGCATTAACAGGGCGATTGGCCAAATGGGTTATGATACTTAGTAAGTATGATATCCAGTATGTTGAGAGAAATGCTATTAAAGGACAAGTCATTGCTGATTAGTTAGCTGATGCACCACTACAAGCAGATCACCCATTAGTTGCAGACTTTCCTGATGATTTTATATTTACAATTGACACAAACATAACATGGAAACTGTACTTTGATGGCTCACATACAAATCATGGCTCAGGGCTGGTATACTGTTTATCACACCACAGGGTGATTCCATCCCTAAGTCATTCAGGATTGCATTCCCATGTACTAACAACATAGTAGAGTATGAAGCTCTAGTGATAGGGTTACGCATGGAAGTCAAGTGGAAAATTAAGAACCTATAGGCATATGGTGATTCTCAACTAGTAATCAGATAGGTAAATGATGATTATGAGAATAAGGATGAGAAGCTTGCTCCATACAAATGCATGGTTGATAGCTTTAAAGAGTACTTTGACAAGGTCAAATTTCATCAGATACCTCATGTTTTAAATAGGGCAGCAGACGCTATGGCTACAATTGCATCACTTCTCGACATTCCTAACATGCCTAAGTTTGAGTTTTTGGTAGAACAACTTTTGGTCCCAGCCTACGATATCATAGATTCTGAAATGGTGTGTGACATTGTTGGTCCTGATTCCCCATGGTACAAAGAAATATATGACTACCTTCATGCAGAAATCATACCCACTGGTATGTCAAACAACCAACGTAGGACATTCCTCTGCAAGTCAGCCAAATACACCATCATCGGAGACACCCTATATAGACACGCCTTAGATAATACCCTACTGAGATTTCTTGATTCTAATGAAGCACAAGCAACCTTGTGTGGGGTGCATGAGGGTATATGTGGTTCCCATTCTAACAGTCCTACCTTAGCTAAAAAGATTATGAGATTGGGTTATTATTGGCCTACTATGGAAAAGGACTCATATGTCTTTGTAACGAAATGTTGTCAATGCCAAGTTCATGGAGACTTGATACATGCACTAGCACAGGAGCTCCATCCTATAACGTCACCATGGCCCTCTTCCCAATGGGGATTCGACCTCATAGGTAAGATCCACCCCACATCATCTAATGGCCACAAATTCATTATCACTGCCACTGAGTATTTTATGAAGTGGATCAAAGCTATTCCTATGACATACATTACCAGCACATAGATCTCTAAGTTTATTCTTAACTATATCATTTGTTGATATGGTGTCCCTCAGTCCATAATCACCGATAATGACCGCCCATTTAAGAATCAAGTAGTCTGCTATCTATGTGATGAATTTCATATTCAACATCACTTTTCCACTCCATACTACCCACAAGGTAACGGCCAAGCAAAGGCATCTAACAAAACCATCATTAGAATCCTTAAAAAGACTATAAATGATGTTGGCCATGATTGGCATTTACAACTTAATCCCGCCTTATGGGCTTATCGTACAATTATTCATACTCCCACTAGCACCACTCCCTATTCACTAGTATTTGGTTCTGAGGCCATTCTTCCTATTGAGGTTGAGATTCCATCCCTAAGGGTATCCTTGAAAGGCCACATTGATGATGAAGAGTACCGAGTATCGAGACTCCATGAGCTAGAATTCCTAGATGAGTGAAGATAGAAGGCACTAGACCATATCCAAGCATATCAGAATTTCCTTTGTCATAGCTATAATAGGAAGGTCTTGAACAAAAACTTTGACATTGGTGACCTAGTTTTAATGGAGAACCTGAAGAATCAAGCAGAAAGAGAAAAACTAGGAAAGTTTGAACCAAACTGGTTAGGACCTTATATTGTTACAGAAGCCTTTGGATTGGGAGCATACCAACTCTCTACTCCTAAAGGGGAACCATTGTCCTCCCCAATCAATAGTCTTCATCTGAAGAATTTCTACGCACAGCTTCAGAGAGCCTTGTCTTAATTAGCAAAAATACAAAAAAAAATTAAAAAAATCGCTACCAAGGTGAAAACCTAGCAAACAGGCATCTTGGTAACACCAAAAAAATTAGATAATCCATAAAATAGTAAAGAGAAATAATTCATCCAATAGTGAAAACCACTTTGGTGGTGCTTTGGATAGGTACCATGGTGAAAACCTGGCAAATAGGCACCATGTGTAGTTGACTTTGCTCCTTTTTCTACTATTATTCTAATCTAGCATTCCCTATACATATAGCCTATCTTTGTATATACTACCTATTCCCTGTGCATATCCCTTCTCTTTCCCATCCATCACTTTTATATACTATTTTTAATAAGTGGTAGTCTTTCCCATAACTTGGAACGATTGACATCAAGTGCATTTCATATTCCCCGTTTTACCATATTCATAATCAATTGGTCTTATACTCGACTGGGGGAAAACACTTGACATGTGTCATATTGGTTCTTACATAGGCTATGTTGAAGACATGAAACCATAGAAAAATCCAAAAACATCACAAAATGACTCGAGAAAACACAAAAACATCAGAAAACTTCAAAAAGACAAAAAAATCAAAACATGTCAAAAATCCAAAAATAGAGTCAAAGTCAGTCGCATTTGTCAGTCTTTATTGATTGTCGAACTACGTTGCTTCTTCGACTGGATGTAGGCAAGGCCATCTGTCGATGTGCCCCCAAGGTATTAGGTCCGTCTATTTAGGTTTGTCTGTATAAAATCATGATTCAATCCATATGTCTATATGACAAGTTCATTGGTCATGTTGAAATACGAGGTCTTTGCGTGTATAACGTAGGCAAGGCAATCAATCGATGAGCCCCTGAGGCCACACTGAGTTATTCCTTTAGGGTTTTTCGTCACACACAGTCAATTTTCAGCATATCATATCAAGTCATGCATCAATTTGGTGAACAACTCAGCAATGTCTCTAAGTCAAATCAAACAACTTGCCAAAGAAACAATCCAAACAAATCAACTAATGTCTGCTACAAGATGTGTCCTTCCTGGAGAAAAACATCATCAAAACAATCAACCTCTATCTTATTCAGGATGAGTCCTTCCTGAATATTGATATCAACAAAACAATCTATGTCTTATACAAGATGAGTCCTTCTTGCATATTGACATTGTCGGACAATCAAACATAGCCTTACACAGGTTATCACATCAATGACATCTGACTTAACATCTTATACGATACATTTATTTCTGAAACCAAGCTTAGTCATGCCTTATACAGATAGTCATAACATCAAAACCAGACTCAAAGTCTTATCTAGTATGTTTATCTCTTGAAATCAGGCTCTACCAATCAATCCTTCTATCAATCAAAACTAATCAAACAAACATATCAAGTTTTGGAAAATATTTTATTGGCTATTTGACTTTATGGCTTATTTATTTTATCATTTTTCTTTGACTTTATGATGGGAATTATGTTACTAGCTTTCTCAAGGATGTCCCATGAAGGATTTAGAGAAGCAACAATGTATCAGAATTCTATTTTCTTTGACTGTTGTCTATCAACTGTCTTTTAAATTTGGATTTTGAGTCATGTTACTAGTTTCCTCAAGGATGTCCCATTAAGGATTTAGAGGAGCGATGACCTCTCATGACCCATCTTTTACTTTGTTTGTTGTTTGTGGTTTGTCTTGAAAAAAGGACTGTGGGAACTTGTGCCCTTAGTATGAGTTAACGACAATCCTTGTCTGTGACTGTCTATTGTTAGCAAGTGGATGACCTTGCACACCTTTATCTATGTCATATCATGGTGTTTTTCTCCATTTGTATTAGTCACACCCAATGATGATAAAGTGCAACACCTTTTTTGATATAGTGAAACATCGAAGATTGCTAATACTAACATCTATCGCATTTCTGGCAATTCTGGCAATATTTCTCAATCTTTCTTTCTGCACTAACAGTTCTTCTTTCTTGCATTATGACGGAGTCCTATGACACACAACAATATAAGTCATCTTGCATACACATTCATGTTAGAAAATATCATTTCCAAATCATACATACATCTTGCATTAGAAAATATAAAAATATCTAGGCATTTATCATATCTAGGACATCATGGCATAATAGACATTTCTCATCATAGATTACATATCATAAGCATTCCATGTACATAACAAATGTAAATACATGCATCACATTATATCTATATGGCATCACATGTAGAAAGCAGTGTACATATAACATCATATTGCATCTCATCACTATAAAATGCATACATCACATAGAATCAACATCATATCATAGGCTGCATAAACACATCATAAAGTAGATACAATCATCCATCACAAGGCATATCATATAAACATAACATGTATAAATAAACGACTACATAATCAATAAATAGAAATGCATATCATGAGGATCGCCACCAAAATCATAAATATATATATATCACTCAACAGTGTCACATCATAATGTCATAATGTATCAATAAATATGGAAGCCCGCAGGCTATAGGATCAAAATACAATGTCTCAATACATATCAATAGATGTCCCTATCCTGAACTGCCACTGCTATCATGACTAGAGTGTGCAAATGACTGAAGTCAAGAACCCGATGACCTGTGAGCTGAGGGGGGCCTGTCATATGGAGTTGATCTATGTGGCTGATCCACACCCTTTGTACTAACTATCCTAGTGTGGGTCCTAGTCTGTGACCTGCTACTATGTGCCTCTAAGAAGTTGGGAGCCCATCTCTCTAAAGGAACCTTTGTCTCATATAAATCTCGATAATAGGCCTTCCTCTCTCCGGCTCTAACTAACTCTCTGGAAAATGCAGCTGCTGACCCAATACATAGAGCTCTAATCTCTATGAATCTCTGCTTAGTCTCCTGCCTCCAAGCTATGGCCTGATCTCTATCCATGACGACTATGTCCCTCTCCATCTATACCAAATCCCTCTCAGACATCATAACCCTCATATGCTCCTCCAAGGATGCAATTTGGGCCCGAAGTGTAGTAGTGTCGGAATCAACTGCCTCTGTATCAATCTGTCTAACCCTCGGCACACCATCCTCCTCATCCTCCAACTCCTCCAGAATCATGTCTCGAATCTCCCACTCATGATCATCATCCTCCTCATCATCATCCTAATAGGCACCCATCAAGCTCAGGTCATCAATCTCTACCTCCTCTCTGTTTGCCTCCTCCTCTGTAGGAACATCTGGAATAGCCTCCTCTCTAGGCTGCTTCTCCTCTCCACCAATCTCAACATCCACCTCCTCCCCACCTCTGCCAATATCCGGCATGGCCACATCCTCCTCTCCCTATCCCTCCTCATGAATCGGTGACAATGGTGGCCCTCGTCCCCTTCGTCCATGTCTCCCTCTCCTACCACCTCGATGACCACCTCCACCATCATCTCCATCATCACCACGACCCCCTCCACCTCTTCGACCTCTGCCTCTGCCATGCCTGCCCCATGGTCCTATCCCTTGCCTCTCTATCGATGACAACTAATATGGATCTATCAGGGGAATCGGCCTATGCATAGTGCACCACTGATCGTAAGCCTCTATGGTATCTAGGTCTGCCACACCATATCTCCATCCCCATAGAACCACCTACAATCTATCAATGTCTACCTCCGCAATGGCCACTAGAATCTCTGGACCCCACAAAGGGATCTCTCACGAAGACCTCGCGAACTCGGCATGTCCTCTCGGCACATCCTGTACCTCTCTGAACTACTGCAATATACGATCTAGAAAGTGATGCTCTATAATGTGGATGTGTGAAACAGTCCGCCCAATCAGGTACTATGTTTGCCAGAAAAAAGGCAAGTGTGCATCCTCATCTAACCACTCTGCGCATCCCAAGTATGGTCTCCATGTAAACTGAACCATAGTGTATATGGCATGCCTAAAATACCCAGTATCTCCCATGTGGTGTTGAGTGTTTTCCCCCGCATAGCGGAAGGCATAAGGAGCTATGTGTTGTACATCTACTATCACTGGTGGCTGAAAAATAGCAATGTGTTCCCACGTCCATACCATCAAGAGCGTGGTACCACAACTCATGGACTGAGCCTCTTGATAGGCTATATCATGCAAGTGAAAATACAACATGCCAAGGAGACAGGGACCCCACACATATACCTCCCACCGCTCTAGCATACCTACTAGCATCTCCCCCCAACCCACAGGAAAACCATGACCTCAACGATCAGGAAGCACTATCCCACCTATCAATGTACGCACTAGACAGTCCAGCCACCTATACCTCTGCGCCAGTACACGCCATCTAATCTCATAGTGATCAAACCCTAACTGTCTGACATCCGCGTGAGGGTAGTATTTGCACATCTCGACAACACCCCTCTGGGTATCAACCTCACCCACATGCCTCTGATGGGAAGTCTCAAGATCCTGTAGACATCCTCCAAAGTAACTGTAACCTCTCCAGTAGGCAGGTGAAAGGAAGATGTCTTTGAGTGCCACCACTTGCATAAGGCAGTCAGTAAACTCTAGTTTTCCTGAATCTAGGGCATGTTTGTAACATGTAGAAGACCTAGGTGCCATAAGAATTGTCGCTCGGTGCTCCACAAGCTATCTCGGAAGCAAAAAGTCATAGGTCCCGACTCTCACATATATACCATGTCTAACACAACCTGCAATGGCATTATACATGCCTCATGTCAGCATCAAACATCTATCCTAGTGAAAAATGACTAAATTAAATACTATTCAAATGCGTCATTATTTTACAAATGTGTCATTCTTTTGCACATGCATTATTATTTTACATATGCATTGCAGAAAAATAAAATGCATCATTCAATTACACATATGTGTCATTCTTTTTCAAATGCGTAAGTTTAAAATGCATATGCGTGCATAATAAAAAATATGTCTGTGAACAATTAACTATCACATGCAACTGCGTAACTTAAATAACAAGTGCGTTGAATTAAATGCAAATGCGTTGAAAGATAGACATATGCAGCTAATTTAAATGCAAATGCGTTGATCTTTATCAAATGTGTTGAACTAAATTATGCATGCGTTGAACCGCAAAAAACCCTACGCTACCTAGCTATGTGATATTACACATATGTTGATCCGCATGCAAATGCGTCGATTGCGCACTCACATGCAGATTTTTAATAAAGTGACGCATAGGAAAAATTTCAATTAAAAGCATAAAAAGGCGTGAAATTCAAAAAATTCAAAAGTCAAGTTTAAGGTACATACCGGGGGCTCCGCGTCGGCTGGCCACCTGAAGGTCCGGATCCTGTATGCTCGATGGTGGGTGTTCGGAACAGGAGACATCGTCACTATGGGTACAGAGCAAAATATCAATTCTCAAAGCTAGGTGGGTGAAAATGATTTGGTTTTTACCCCAATTTCTATTTATACCTAGGGTTTCGGTGGCATTTTTTTCTACTGGCCGCATCAACTTCCACCTTCAATCAACCCGTACCCATCCTTAACATTTCCAAATTCAATTTTGTCAACTCCACTGCATTTTTTGCTATCTAATGGACTAATCGGGATCATTTCCAAATTTTTCTAAACTTTTTCAAAAATTTGTCAATTTTCCCGAGGGGGCATACCTTCACCTATTTACACCAGGGCATGACTAGGGCATATTTTTATCAATTTTCTTTGACACAACGCCAAAATGACATTGTATCAAAGAGGGGCAAATGTAGACACTGAAATCTGGTTTAAGCCTGCGACTTCAATATTCTTAATAATTCGTATTTCTTCCATGGTCATGATTAAATAATGTCAATTATTTAATTAATTCACTTTAACTTTAATTCTTCTATTAATTAAATAATCTTAATTATTTAATTAATTCACATTTTCTTTATTCTATCTGATTAATTAAATAAGCGCTTTTTATTTATGTTACTAATTAACATTATCCTTCTTCTTCGATTAAATAAATTCTTATTTAATTTACTCCTTATCATATTTCAACTATAATTAAATAAATCCTTTATTTATTTAATTATTCATTTAAAATCCTTTCATCACTTAATTAAATAAATCTTATTTATTTAATTATTCTTCAAATATCAAATCTTGAATTAAATGAATTATTTAATTCATAAATTCTATTTTAACGCATTCCTCTATATTTGGATAATTGTGTGAGTTATCTAAGTATTCACTTTTACTTGACTCAAAGATCTATTTTAATCGCTCAGTTAACTCTTGATTTAATGTCTGAGTGGCTTTCTCAAGTTATCTCTTCGTCAAATCATTCAATCATCCAATGCTAACTCAATTGTGTGTACATGCAGATTAATTAAATATTCTTATTTAATTAATTAAACCTTGTGTGTGCATTCAAACAAGAGTTTCTTTAATCAATCTTTATCTTTGTCATGCAAAGATAATTCTTCTATTTTCAAATACCAAACTTGAAGATTAAATCATTTATTTAATCTTTATTTCTATTTCTAATTTGTATCACTCATGTCACTACTGACAGTTATCAAAATGCATGTCTAATATGTTGATCTCAACCCTTCGTTGATCTTTCAATCCTAACCTGTCATTCGAATAATCAATTTTCTATAAATTGATCTATTCTTCATCATTCCAATCTCTCTTGAAATCTTATGACTTTTTGGAGAAACTATCTTGAATCTTCGATGTTTTTCTAAATCATTAGCATAGGCTATACTTGCATGAACTTTGAAAATCTAAGGGCAATTATACTACAACGACAAAATGGAGAAGGGCAATTGAGATGATACATGGAATTACATACATATTGGGTGAGATTATTCATTTTACTTATGTTTTGGCTTTCCTTTTTTATCTATTGCTTAGCTTAGATTGCATTAGAGTTTTAAGATTTACATTGCATGTTTGCTCTGATCTACTTCTTCTGCACTTTCTGGATGTTACAATTTGTTTAGAAAAAAATACTACATGTTTCTATTGTCCAAAGAAAAATAATTACTTGTTAGGATTCTGAGTGTGCAATTAAATAAGTGTAGGGTCCAAAAAATTGCAAAGCATTTCTTGAAATTCAAATTGTGCTAATTTTGTAAATTTCATTCAGCTTTTGAAAATTGTTTTCCTTTGAAACATTTTGTTGTTTCGTCAGTTGCTCTATTTTTTCTCTATCAAAACTCCTTATCTCTGTATTTTATTAAGTCTTTAACTCTGGGGCCACTCTCATTCTCTTTCTTCTATCTTCAAAGAATTTGATGCCCTATCCTTTGCTTGATTTATTCTGTACAGTCTTTCTTTTATTTTTGTTGAACTCATGCTCATTTTAGCACCTTCCTTCTAATAGCCAGCAAGCTGAATCTCTTGCATAGATTTCAATTAAACATTCTATAAGTTGAGTCCCTATTTTAGAGGGAAATTTTAATTCAATGCTTTCACCTAACCTTTATAACTGCATGTAGGGATTCTCCCATAACCGGTGACCACACTGTAGATAATGGTTAATGTGTATGTAGTTTTTTTTTTCATATACTTAGGCTATCGATGTAATCATTTTGTGTTTAGTAATGGAAGACTAGTGAATGTGATGGAAATTTTGAATGGTCTCTATTTGGTTGATAATTGATGTCTTTTTCCAATAAGCAGACATGTGTTTCCTTGATATTTTGTTTTGTAAATGTACCACAGATTTGTAGTCTTTTTTTCTTTGGTTTATTGAAAGCATTCGATATAGATTCATATATATTTTTTCATTTTGATAGCATACAGTGCAAATTTTAACCAAACTTTGATTTGAAGTTTCATCTTTATGTTGGTTGAGAAATTTATCTGCATCTTAAGTAATACTAAAACATAGCAACCAAGTTAAACTTAGTGAATAGGAAATTCTCTTGGTCATCATTTACTGTTTACCCCATGGCTAGGCATTTTGTGTAGTTAACATAGGTACCTTGTGCTTGGGCATTGGTTGTGGCATAATCGGTTGAAGAAAACCATAGTTTGTTGTTGATTATTTTACGCGCATATGTATATCATGTGTTAGTTTTGCAAAGTGATGAAAAAAAGTTAGCAATTTGTTCCTTATCCAATCGATATATATATAATTAATTTTAATATTTGATGCAAAATAAATTTATATATATGCATGTTTATTTAGTTTTAAGTTGAGAATCTGCATTCTGTATTTTGAAATAGAACTTTTCTTTGATAATATAAAAACTTATGTAAATAGATATATAAATATATGTACATACTTATACATACTTATACATGTTATATATATATATCTATATACTTTGATGTCTTAATCATTAGTTGATCATGTATGGGAAATAAATGAAAAAAAGTAAAAATTTAGATATGGAAGATTAGTTTATATGGGATAATAGATTGTTCTTTGTTTAAGATGAATGCTTAGAAAAATGTAATGGTTGCATTGTAAATTTACCTTGCGCTCTTTGATTATGTCATTGAATTGAGTTATTGTGTGAAGTAACATTAGTGAATAATGGAAATGGGATGATTGTGAGTTATTTTTCAAAGTTTAAGTCATTGTGTGATGTGGATAGTGGAAATCTTCCAAAGGCCTAGGAAAATTATGTTAGTTGCTAAATGTTTCTGTTGACCCTTGAATTTGGTTGATGTGATACTTGGGATGTATTATTGGGGGGGTTTTAGCCATGCACTGTTTGCTTGCTTTTATGGTTGATTTTGTGTGTGAGATGGTTCATGCCTCGCCTTATGTGTAAGTGCTTGTGGTTTTGGTGATTCGTGCAAGTTGGCTTGCCCTGTTGGATGTGTTGTGTTTTTTGGTTGTTAGTAGGGGGAGTGGCTCCCTATGGGGGCCAATGCACAAAGTGGTGTCTAGGACAACCCATGTGGGAGTTTCTTAACTAAGTGATAACCTAATAATAAACTAGGGGGAATGGGTATAATTACACTCTAATTAAGATAATTGGATGTCTCACCCATTCCTATAGTGCTCATTCAAGCTAAGACTAGGTTGAGAAGGCTTGGTTGGAAAGATCAACCTCCTTGTCCTCACGAAGGGAAGGTCGGTTCCACATGTGTCACCCTATGGGGTCAGCATCTAGTGTGATATTGTTAAGACAACCATAGATGGGGTCAGCATCTAGTGAGATACTTCTAGGGCAACCCATGCCAGGACCATGCAATGACACTCTCCCCTGCTGCAACCTAGCATTCCCTTGGCTTGTTTTTCCCTTTGATGTTTTTGTGCCTCTGGAATCAATGTCACTATTTTGTGATGTTACGTTGTACTTTTATATAGGAATCATGTTAGCCCTTGTGTCAATCTCTTGTCTTCATGACCATTTTTGGTGGTACCTTATTGCTATCTCCTAGCATGGGGGTGGACCTTATGGTTCCACATGGTCAGGTGGAATGTGTCTTGTTCTCCATTAGGTTTCCCTTCTCTATTGATCATTCATGTGGCGGCTACTGTTGAAGATGTGAACGCCTACATTTGATCCAGTCTGAGTGAATTATCTTTCATGTACTTGTATTGTACCATAAATCAATTGTATCATGTATTATACTTCTAATGTACTCTCCTCGCATGTATATGAGGAAACATTATTGTACAAGTTGTAATGATGTAATGTTGTAAATTAATTTTGAACTCTCTCTTTTAATGATAAATGTAATTGATTTTATTGTACATATGATTGTTAATTTAATGATCTTTGATGTTGTTATATTGATGGCATGAAATGGATAATCATATTGGTTGATCTTTTAAATGTGATGATTAAATGAAATCCTTATTGTTAGATGGAATTTGTTTAATGTGATGATTTATAATTATTGTAAGTATGGTTAATGGGATTCTATTAGTGTAGTCATGGAACCTTAGAGGACTTAGGTTAGAATGCAAGTTATTATATTATTTGCAATCTTTAGTTAGTTGCACTTAAAAAAAATAAAAAATTGTTTTTAGGTGTTTTAGCATGTAGTCCTCTAGAGTTTCATGGCGGGGTGTTACACATGGTATCAAAGCCCAAGTTCTAACACTGGGTACTCTGGGTATAGACCATAGCCCTTTATGTTGTCTTGGTTACATAGATTCTGAATTTTAAGTTTCCCTTTGTCATCCTCGCCTAACACCCTGAAACTTGTCCTTTGGTGGTGTCCTTATAGGATAATTCCTAGATATTGAGGTTGAGGTCAAGGTCGGGGATGTGGTAGAGGTCATGGTGGTGGCCATGGGGCTAATCACCAGGAAACTCCTCAGATTTCCCACAAGAGTGATCGTAAGGAACAACAGGGTTCCCAGAATAATCAGGGAGGCGAAGATTAGAATTCAGGTTAGTTGGGGTTGGAGGGTGCACAACTGCATCACTTACTTGAGGAGGTCCTTACCCATCTTGGTTTGAGACAGGAGGGTGAATATTTGGTGGTTAGGGAGAGAGAGAGAGGTCTCCTAGGAGGAGAGAGATTATAGTTGAGTAGGAGGCTATATTAGTTAGACATATGAGGGATCTTTTACGAGCATGTCCTCCTACTTTTGATGGGATTGGTAGTGGTTTGGAGGAAGAGACCTGGCTAATTTATCTAAATAGGTGTTTCCCCATGCATCCATATGGTAGCAACACCAAGGCTAGGTGTGCTATCATGCACCTTAGAGGTTTTTCTTCCATGTGGTGGAATTTGGAGGAGCAAAAGCCACATTTGGATATAGACTTAGTCTCTTGGGAGATGTTTTTAGAGAGATTCAAAGCTCAATTCTTGTTTGATCATTGGTAGTAGCGTCATGCAAATGAGTTCCATGAGTTGAGGTAGATGTCCATGTCAGTTGAGCAGTATGAGTGGATATTTTATGAGCTTAAGCAGTATGTGGGGAAAGGAGATGATGAGGGTATGGCAGTAATTTATCAAGGGCTTGAATGCCCATATTAGTGGAGGTGTTTGGGTGTTTGAGCTGAAAACCATGGAGGTAGTTGTAGAGAAGGCTTAGATAGTTGAGGATAATTTGGCCATGGAACTTGGTGGTTTGATGCAGAGCATATACCAAAATAAACAAACCATCAAGGGTACTTTTGACCCTAAATACAACCTGAGAAGATCCATTCAAACAATCACTAAAAACTCACTTATCTTTCAACATCAACTCTTCATGCTCACTTGATTCTTCATTGCTACAAAGTATCAATCATCAAAACTTGACTCCAAGCCTTTATCAGGACCAAATTCATCTTAAGCAACATTATTTTGACAAATTCAAAATAAAAACTAATTAGAAAACTTTGAAACCAATCAATTCTTTCAATATTCACCAAGTTACTCTTCATTGCAACTTGTTCCACATGGAAAAAAGATAAAAATTCACCCATTATTTCTTCTAACCCTTTACCAGAATAACAAGAAACTTTGATCATCATGATTTAGACTAAAATAAATCAAGTATATACTTTCATAACATTGAGCCATCAAAATTTATATTTCTTGCATTCAAAGACCAATATTCTAGTAGTATTGCAACATAGCTAAAACGGGCATAGTTGTCAAATCCACACTGAATCTCTAGAAACTAAACACATATTTAGGAACCCATTTTAGTCTATACTAACATACTTCAAGAGAAATTGTTCTTGTTTTGGAAAATATATGAGAACTAGTAGACTGCCTATTGGTAAATGCACCAAATTAGGTCAAAATTACAAAGAAAGTGTTCTTGTATTGCCATCAAAACACAAAATAACCCTAAAATGTCTTTAAATAAGTCTCAAAACTTAAGATTCCATCACTTTTAGGGACTGAAAGGCCCAATAAAGCTCTGGACAACAAAACCCTTATTTTTGTCTTCCCTATGCTCAATTAAATGAGGGTTTATTGAAGAAACAAATTCCAAACCTCACATCCACTTTCCACTACTTCCATCACCTTATAATAGGTTTTAAATAACTTAATCAATCACCTCCAAGCCTTTACAAATCCATTTCATCATAAACTTGCTTTAAACCATCCACTTTCAAGGAAAATCTTTGAAATTCTATAGAAGACAACACCAACACCATGCACCATGACTTCCCCTGCACCTGCACACACACAAAAACTGAAAAGCAACCTAAAACATCCCATTCCATTTATCTAACTAACCTCCATTGGTGGAATGGTGGTTAAAACTTAAAAGACTCTCAAAACCCCTGTTTAAGGGTTACAAACTATTTCAAGGAAGAAGTTTGCAAACAACCCTTAAATTCACCTGGATCTTCTCAAACTCACTTTATTTGAATATTTTACACCTTAATGAATTCAAAAAAATATAAATCAAAGCTTAATGATGCTATACAAACCCAAAAGTATTGAAAAATCACAGAGGAAACGTTGTTTCAGAAAAAATAGGGTACTCTTTATTTCAAAATTAGTTACAAGATACCAAGACTACCTTTTTCTTGCCTTTTCCTTTTTACATTAGTTATGGCAACCACCTCTTCATTTCCAACCAACTAGCAATATTCTAAATCAAGATGACTCTTCATCTTCTTGCTTTTTGTACATTTTTTGTATTTTCCCAATTTTACAACTTTGCAAATTTTGCAAGTTTTGCACTTTTCACTATTTTGACCACCTAGAGACCTATCAAAGACTCAAATACATTGGAAATGATCTAAACAAGACTCTTTTACATTCTTTTACATTTGATAACTCAAATTTTACAAAAATGCTTGATGGAGGCTTAACAATATCTTTAGGTGCTCCTGCACCATGGTCATATAGGTGGACAGATTGGTAGTGCACCTCTAGCAGGTTTTAGTTCTTGAGGTGGCCAAACTCAAAAAACAAATTCCTATAGGAGCCACCATACACCCACTAAGGGTGGTTAGTAGCAACTTTCTCATTCTAAACATAAGAACTCTCAGTCTTTGCATGGTGATAGATTTTAGTCTAGGAAAAATTGAAGTTGGCAGCGAGCTCAACATTACCGTCCTAATTAGCCAGCTCAGAGTTCACAGTCCGCAATTAGTAGGGTAGTTTTCAGCAGTCTAGTGCACCTCCAGGTGGTAGAGGTTATAGAAGAGGTACAAGGTGTTTCTCTTGCAGTCAGCAGAGCCACATTGCTAGATAGTGTCCTCAGAAGAGCACATCTGGAGCTAGTCAGAGACCGATAACTTTAGATTTGATAGTAGGGGATGTTGGCAGGTCACATAGAGTTTTTATAGCAGTTGATAATTGCTAGGCCAAAAATCATGGTACAATGGTTGAGACTTCAGGTGTGTTGCATGGTCATAGTATTTCTATTCTCTTTAACTCTGGTGCTTCAGATTCTTTTATTTCTCCTTCCATAGTGGCGCAATGTGGACTGGTGGCAGTGAAGCAGGATGATAGATGGTAAGTAGAATTGGCCTCTAGTGCTAAAGTAGCAGTTGAGTCTCTTGTTCATGGTTGTGGTTTGAGGATTGGTTCTCTCTATACCATAATAGACCTTTGTATTATACCCCTTGGGTCTTATGATATTGTGTTGGGCATGGATTGGTTAGATGCTCACAAAGCAGTAATAGATTGTTGGCATAGGTTAGTGCAATGTCTAGATTATTCGAGCAATGAGGTTGAGCTAGTTGGTGTTCAAAGGCCTATTTCCTTGTGCATGATATCTACTATGCAGTTGAAGAGGTGTATGTGGTAGGGATTTCAGTTGTTTGTGGTGACAGTTAATGATCTAGAGTTAGGGGAGAGCTGAGAGGTGTCTCTTGATAGTCATCCTATCCTTAGACAGTATGAAAATGTCTTTCCTAGTGAGATTCCAGGGATGCCACCTAAGCATGACATTGATTTTAAGATAGACCTTGTCCCTGGAGTGAAGCCTATTTCCCAAGCTCCATATCAGATGACCACTTAAGATCTTAAGGAGCTTTGGTTGTAGCTTGAGGAGTTGTTGGTGAAGGGATTTATTCATCCTAGTGTCTCTCCTTGGGGAGCACCAGTTATTTTTGTGAAGAAGGACAGATCCCTTCGATTGTGCATTGATTACTGGTAGTTGAATAAAGTGATGGTGAGGAATAGGTATCTATTTCCAAGGATCGATGATCTCTTTGATCAGATCAAGGGGGCTAGGGTGTTTTCAAAGATTGATCTTAAGTTAGGATATCATCAGTTGTGCATCTTCAAGGTAGACATCCACAAGACTGCATTTCATACTTGTTATGGGAACTATGAGTTCACCGTTGTGTCGTTCGGGTTGACAAATGTGCCATATGTGTTCATGAGTTTGATGAATGGTGAGTTCCACATCTATCTTGATAGGTTTTTCCTAGTTTTTTTAGATGACATTTTGATCTATACGAGGACCATGGAGGAGCATGAGGAGCATTTGTGTCAGGTGTTACAGTGTCTAAGGGAGAACTAGTTGTATGCAAATTTGGAAAAAATTGAGTTCTTCTAGACAAAGGTGAAGTATTTGGGTCATGTTATTTTTGGTGAGGGCATTGCCATGGATCCTTCAAAGATCCAAGCTATCATTTATTGTCCTACGCCCACTAATGTTGCAGAGGTTCACAGTTTCATGGGTTTGGAAATTTATTATAGACGGATTGTATAGGGTTTCTTGAGGATAGCCCACCCCATCACTTCTCCTCAGAGGAAAGAGAAGTTTATTTGGTCAGAGTAGTGTTAGGAAGCTTTTCAAACTCTTAAGGAGAGGTTGACCAGTGCACCTATCTTGGAAATTCCTAATCCTACTAGGGATTTTGTGGTTTGTACTAATGCATCCTTGGAGGGTTTAGGAGTTGTGTTGATGCAAGATGGTTGTGTGGTTTCCTATGAGTCTCACAAACTCAAGGATCATGAGTTGAACTATGCTACACATGATCTAGAGTTAGCCGTTGTGGTTCATGCTTTGATGAGATCGAGGCATTTCCTATTGGGGAATTATTTTAATCTGCATAGTGATCACCGTAGTTTGTAGTATATTTTCATGCAGCCTAATCTGAATGTGAGGTAGAGACGATGGATAGAGTTCCTGTGTGAGTATGATTTTGAGGTAAAATTTATCCATGGAAAGGAGAATGTGGTGAAAGATGCTCTTATTCGGTGGAGACACGAGCTTTCGACAATGACTCTTGGGGTGGACTTGAGGAGCTAAATTCTTTTAGCACTTCCTTCAAATAGTTGGTATCAGGAGGTGAGGTCTAAGGTGGAGTCAAGCAGAGTTTTAGAGGGTAGATTTGCAGGATACTCCCTTAGTCAAATGGCCTTTTGTGGCACTTGGTTCACATTTATGTTCCTTCCTCAAGATATCTTCATACTTTTATCAGGTCAGAGGCACATTAGGCACCCTGTTCCATTCATCTGAGTGTCAAGAAGATGCACACAAACCTTCATCAGTTGTACTTTTGGGTCGGAATCAGGAGGGATATTGCTAATTTTATGTCTAGATGTTTGGAGTGTCAGAGAGTGAAGGCAGAACATCAGCATCCTGTAGGTTTTTTGCAACCCCATCTGGTCTCAGAGTGGAAATGGGACATCATATCATTGGATTTTATTGTTGGCTTTCTAGTGTCTTCCCGTTGGCATGATGCCATCATGGTCACCATAGACAGGTTGACTAAGGTGGCACACTTTTCTCTTGTTCAATCCTCATACAATGCTTCATCAGTGGCCAAATTTTTTTTGGAGGATATTGTCAAGTTACATGGTATTCCTTGTAAGATTATCTTAGATAAAGATCAAGTGTTCACTTCATCTCTTTGGACATCTCTGTAGCATGCATTGGGAACTCAGTTGAACTTTAGTTTAGTTTATCATCTAGAGATTAATGGGCGAACTGATAGGGTTAATCAAATCCTTAAGGATATGCTTTGGATGTACGTTATGGATCAACAGTCTCATTGGGAGGATTACCTATATTTGGTGGAGTTTACATACAATAATGGTTATCACATCTCTATTGGCATTCCTCCTTTTCAAGTGTTGTATGGTTGTCCTTGTTGGACCCCCTTGAGTTGGGATCATCTTGAGGAAAAAGTACTTATTGGTCCAGAGATGCTTTAGGAGATGGAGTAGTAGGTATTTCGCATTATGAAACATTTGGTGGCAGCCCAAGATAAGAAAAATAAATGTGTAGATGCTCATAGGGTTAACTGTTAGTTCTCAGTTGGAGAACGGGTATTCCTATGGGTGTGTCTGCAAAAGAGTCTGATCCGTTATGGAAAAGGCTCTAAGCTCGTACTGCGCTTTGTTGGAACTTTTGAAGTGTTGGAGAGGATTGGTCCTATTGCATATCATCTTGCTTTACCACCCATTCTATCGCGCATTCATGATGTGTTTCACATTTATGTTCTCAAGCCTTATTATCTAGACATATCTCATGTACTTGATTGGAATGCCTTACAATTAGAGGACGGGCAGCTGGCTTTGAAGCCCGTGGGCATCATAAAACATAGGAGACTCACCCTCAAGGGTCGAGGCATTAAGTAGGAGAGGGTCCAATGGGATCCTAATGACGAGTCTTCTGCTACATGGGAGGATGCATCCAAGATGAGAGAGTTGTACTCATCTGTTTGCAGGCTTCCCGGAGTAAGCCTAGTTCTAGGGGGAGGATGTAGAGCCCCTCAGTTTTCTTTCTATCAATGATAGTTACTTTTTTGTATTTGGAAATTATGATACATTGCTCGATGTTGGACTCATCACTATGATGACAATTGATGTTGCCTTTATCATTGATGTTATGCTTATGTCATGACTAGTTTATGGTTTAACTGATTGTGTGGGTTATCATTGTTGAGTATTATGTGATTATCTAATGTATGTATTTGATTATTGTGCATTGATGTATTTTGGTGAAGAGGAATAGTGTCGCATCACTCACTTGTGAGTGTCCTGCGATGTTGTGACTTTCCTCTCACGATGTGTTTGACTATTTGACTATGTATATGCTTGACTGTGTGGTTTGCTACAGGTTGCAGGTACCAAGCATCAACTCCACATGATTTTTCAGTTTTGAGCATACCTTGAACTCAATGGATATCGTTGATAGAGACAACAATTGGGTCCCGTGTTTATCCATCATCCTTGATGAGGATGTGTATTTGTTGTCATCCCGACAATGTTGTTCGTTGTGTGTTGGTTCGTCTCTTGTGCTGTGGTCTTGTTTTCATTTTCGCCGTGAGGTCAGGTATTGTTGGGTATTTTGTATATTTGATTAAATCGATTGATTAGTACTTTGATTAATTGTTATATTAAAATAAAGATTATTGAAATTAAAAGAAACTGGGATAATTAAAATAAAAGCTTTTATATATTGACGCATTGATTAAATAAAATATTATTAATGTCCTTATTTGATTTAAATAAATTAAAATTATGATTTAATAAAGAAATGTAAAAATAAATATATTAATTAAATTGTGGTGCAAATGGAATTAAGATACGTTAAAATTAATAAATAAAATATTTTAATTGTGGATTTATTTTGTGCAAATATTAAAGTATGATTAAATTATAAAAATAATTAGAATGAAGTAGTTGTGGGTAGTGGGAGATTAAATAAAATAAGTAATTTAAAGAGAGGGCATGCAGTAATGGACATGATGGAATAGTAAATAAATTGGTTAATTGCAAAATCAAAAGGGGGCTTTTTCGCTTTTTTTTGAAAAAGAATATCGCTTGCTCTGTTCTGTGAGTATTTTCTCGTTCTTGTTCTTGGAGAGTTTTACTGTAGTAAAGAATTCGCCTATAGAATTTGTTGGAAATCTGAAGTGACTGAAGCTACAATCTTGAGAAATTGAAGCTTGGCATCGAATCTTCAACTAGATCTTACAATTTAACCAGGTTCCATTATATCTCCTCAATTTTAATGTTTGTTTAGAAAAAGAATACTGCATGTTTGTGTTGTTTGAAGAAAAATAATTACTTTTTAGGATTTTGAGTGTGCAATGAAATAAGTGTAGGGCCCAGAAAATTGTAAATCCTTTCTTGAAATTCAAATTGTGCTTATTTTGTAAATTTCATTCAGCTTTTGAAAATTCTTTTCCTTTGGAGCATTTTGTTGTTTCGTCAATTGCTCTATTTTTTCTTTATCAAAACTCCTTATCTTTGTATTTTATTAAGTATTTAACTCCAGGGCCGCTCTCATTCTCTTTCTTCTATCTCCAGAGAATTCAACACCCTATCCTTTGCTTGAGTTATTCTGTAGGGTCTTTCTTTGATTTTTGTTGAACCCATGCTCATTCCAGTGCCTTCCTTCTAACAGCCAGCAAGTCGAATCTCTTGCTTGGATTTTTATTAAACATTTTGTAAGTTGAGTCCCTATTTTAGAGGGTGATTTTAATTCAATTCTTTCACCTAAGCTTTATAACTGCTTGTAGGGATTCGCCCATAACTGGTGACCACACTGTAGATAATGGTTAAGTGTATGTAGTTTTTTTTTTTTCATATACTTTGTATGTAGTTTTTTTTTTCATATACTTAAGCTATCGATGTAATTGTTGCCCAATTTTCACCTACGAGCTAAATCAGTTGCGAAATCTATGTTTCAAGTGTTCATAAAGGCCAAATGGGGACATTGTTGTGCAGGATTAAATCATACATTTGATGCTAAGTCACAAGGAACTCAGTTGGAAAGCTTGCCTCAGTCAAGTTTGGCATGAAAATCCTCTAAGGAGAGAGTTTTGAAGACCTTCCCGATGTCTCGCTGACTAGAAGGGGTTCTTTTCATTTTTGAAATGTCTCAGTCGGCCAAACATTTTAAATCACTGTGGGTTTTTAGAAGTCTCCCTAAAATGCTAAAGTCTTCCCGACATGGAGTGGTGGTCCCAGATAGAAGTCTCACCGAAAGATTTAAGTTCGACATAAGGTTTAGCTGACTAAGCGGAGTCTCACTGAAAGAATGATCTCTCGGCGTAAGGTTGAGCTCGGGGAGATGTCTTCCTGAAAGGATGAGGTCTCGACGAAGTTGTGCCTTCGCTATGATGTCTCACTGATCTGACGGCCTCTTACCGAAAGAATGTGAGCTCAACACAAAGGAAGTATTTTCGCCATGAGGTCTGGCCGACTACTGATGGTCTCGCCGAAGGTTTTGTCTTCGGCATATGGTCTTACCAAAAGAGGTGATGTCTCACTGAAGGGATGGTACCTTCGGTATAAGGTTGCGCCTTCGGAGAGAAATCCTATCGTCACGGTGGTCTTGATGAAGGATTTAAGTTCACCATGATGTCTGGCCGATAGGGTAAAGTCTTCCCAACTAAAATAAGCCCTCACCGAAACAAGGTGCCTTCGGAATGAGGTCTTTCCGACATAGCGATGTCTCCCCGACAACAACGGAGGTCTCGGCGAAGGAAAGGAGCTCAGTGAGAGGTCTTGCCGACCCATGGGAGTCTCATCGAGAGGAATGATCAAAGCTCGGGGAGAGTGGAATGAGCTCGATGATAGGTCTTGCCGAAGGATGGAGGTCTCAGCGATGGAAAGGGATATCGGTATGACTCCTGATGGCTCACCATGAGGTCTTCCTGAAAGCAATAAGTCTTGCCGATGGTCTGGGTAGTAGCCATTGTGGATGTTGATATGACTTTTGGGCTCGCTATGAACTCTTGCCGACGGTTGTCAGCTATGTCGATAACCGCTGAAGGGCATAATCGCATCGGCGAGACATGGCTAGTGTCTCACCGACATGCGATTTTGATGAAGCAACCTTTGACCATCTGGAAATCTACGGGGCACGATTTCAACCAATCAGAGGGAGATACAGGAGAGTCGTGGCAGTTTGACCCCTATGAAGAAGATCAACAGAACGTATGCAATGTGGATCTGCTCTAAGAATAAAGCGACGGCTCAATTCGATATTCAAGAGGTGTCATCGATAAGCAGAAGGGTGGAGACCGCAAGGATAGCTAGGATGTCAACTGGCAAGGGTGGATAGACATTAATGATAAGGGCTTCAAAGCATTCAAGCGGCTCTTGAGGGAGGTTTGAAAGTGAACATGGAGGCTAGAAATAAATGTTGTGGTTGCAAAAGATCAAGGGGGCCATTCCTAGAGTGACTCTTCACCAACATGGACAGCAGGGATACACTTGAATGCAGCATTAACTGCATTTAAAAGATCTAGGGGCAAATTTTTTTGAAGGCTAATATTTTTTTTAGCCATAAGGGGCCGCCATCTCTTTTGTATATATGGCATTTTTTGCCTCTTTGTAAAAGGAGTTATCCTTATGCTTTTCAGAAGTTAGTGACTTTTGCAGTCCTTTCTCTGATTAGCAAACTTTTGTAACTCAATTTTGGAGATGAAATTCAGTAAAGACCTTGATTATTATTGATTTGAAGCTCTTGCCTACTTTCTCTTTGCATTTTTTTGTTCAGTCAGCTGATTGATCAAGCTTTTAGTGAGGTAATGTTTATTTCCTTGGAGCTTTGTCTCAGATTTTAGAACCTTTATGCAGAAGGTATGTTTTTTGCAGGTTACAAATTATGTCAAAAGATGTAAAATGAATTTTAGATGTGAAATTAATTTTCCTTCTAGGAATCTTAGCACCAGGACCTGTTTGTGAAACACTTTTGCAAAAATATATACAGAAGTGAGTTGTGCAAATTTATCTTCAATCATTGCAAGCAAGTGTATGAAGTCTGGTTTCAAATCCAAGTAACATTTAGGTGCATCACCATAGGGTTTAGTTCTAATTTTAAAGCATTCTCCTTCTCCCTTTTCATTTCAAAATCAGTATTTTTAGGTGATAGCACAAAGGAATCCAGCCTTCTCTAGAGGTTGACCTTTGTTTACAAGAAACCCACATCTTTAGAGGTCTTCCCATGTTACACTGAGGTGTTGAACATCAAGTTCAACAGGGTGCAATTTCAGTAGATAATAGTAATCATTTTTTGTTTAGTAACTAAAGACTAGTGAATGTAATGGAAATTTCAAATGGCCTCTATTTGGTTGATAATTGATGTCTTTTTCCAATAAGTAGACATGTGTTTCCTAGATATATTTTTTTGTAAATGTACAACAAATTTGTAGATTTTTTTTATTTGGTTTATTGAAAGAATTCGATATATATATATATTCATTTCGATCGCATACAGTGAAAATTTTAACCAAACTTTGATTTGAAATTTCATCTTTCTGTTGGTTGAGAAATTTATTCGCATCTTAAGCAATACTAAAACATAGCGGCCGGTTAAATTCAGTGAATGGGAAATTCTCTTGGTCACTGTTTACTATTTACCCCATGGCTAGGTGTTTTGTGTAGTTAACAGAGGTACCTTATGCTTGGGTGTTGGCTATGGCATAATCGGTTGAAGAAAATAGTAGTTTTTTGTTGATTCTTTTATGTGCATATATGTATATCATGTGTTAGTTCTACTGAGTGATGAAAATAATGTTAGCAATTTGTTCCTTATCCAATCAATATATATAAGTAATTTTAATATGTGGTGCAAAATAAATGTGTGTGTATATATATATATGTTTATTTAGTTTTAAGCTGAGAATCTGCATTCTATATTTTGAAATAGAACTTTGCTTTGATAATATAAAAACTTATATAAATAGATATATAATATGTATATATATACATATATATATATACATATATATATATATGCTAAAATATGTGTATATTATATATATACACAGTTATACATGTTTATATATATTTCTATATACTTTGTTGTCTTAATCATTAGTTGATCATGTATGGGAAATAAATGAAACAAAGTAAAAATTTAGATATGGAAGATTAGCTTATATGAGATAATAGATTGTTCTTAGTTTAAGATGAATGCTTAGAAAAATGTAATGGTTGCATTATAAATTTACCTTGCACTCTTTTATTATGTCATTGAGTTGAGTTATTGTGTGAAGTAACATTAGTGAATAATGGAAATGGGATGATTGTGAGGTATTCTTCAAATTTTAGGTCATTGTGTGATGTGGATAGTGGAAATCTTCCAGAGGCCTGGGAAAATTATGTTAGTTGCTAAATGTTTCTATTGACTCTTGAATTTGGTTGATGTGATACTTGGGATGTATTATTGGGGGGGGGGGGTTAGCCATGCACTATTTACTTGCTTTTATGGCTGATTTTGTGTGCAAGATGGTTCATCTCTCGCCTTATGTGTATTTTCTTATGGTTTTGGTGATTAGTGGAAGTTGGCTTGCCCTGTTGGATGTGTTGTGTTTTCTGGTTGTTAGTAGGGGGAGTGGTTCCCTATGGGGGTTGACACACAAAGTGGCGTCTAGGACAACCCATGTAGGATTTTATTAACTAAGTGATAACCTAATAATAAACTAGGGGGAATGGGTATAATTACGCTCTAATTAAGATAATTGGATGCATCACCAATTCCTATAGCACTTTTTCTAGCTAAGGACGGGTTGAAAAGGCATAGTTGTCAAGATCAACCTCCTTGTCCTCATGAAGGGAAGGTTGGTTCCGCATGTGTCACCCTATGGGTCCGACATCTAGTGTGAGACTGTCAGGACAACCATAGATGGGGGTCGGCATCTAGTGAGAGATTTTTAGGACAACCTATTCCATGACCATGTGATGACACTCTCCTCTATTGCAACCTAGAATTCCCTTGGCTTGTTTCTACCTTTGATGTTTGTGTGCCTCTAGAAGCGGTGTCACTATTTTGTGATGTTATGTTGTACTTGTATATAGGAGTCATGTTAGCCCGTGTGTCGATCTCTTGTCTTCATGACTATTTATGGTGGGACCTTATTGCTATCTCCTAACATGAGGGGTGGACCTTAGGGTTCCACATGGTCAAGTGGAATGTGCCTTGTACTCCATTGGGTTCCCCTTCTCTGTTGATTGTTCATGTGGCAGCTACTCTTGAAGATGTGAACTCCTACATTTGATCCAATCTGAGTGAATTATCTTTCATGTACTTGTATTGTACCATAAATCAATTATTTCATGTATTATACTTTTGATGTGCTCTCCTCACATGTATAGGAGGAAACATTATTGTACAAGTTGTAATGATGTAATGTTGTAAATTAATTTTGAACTCTCTCTTGCAATGATAAATGCAATTGATGTTATTTATATGATTGTTAATTTAATAATCTTTGATGTTGTTATATTGATGGCATGAAATGGATAATCATATTGGTTGATCTTTTAAATGTGATGATTAAATGAAATCCTTATTGTTAGATGGAATTTTTTTAATGTGATCATTTATAATTCTTGTAAGTATGGTTAATGGGATTCTAGTAGTGTAGTCATGGAACCTTGGAGGAATTAGGTTAGAATGCAATTTATTGTATTATTTGCAATATTTAGTTAGTTGTACTTACAAAAAAATTATTTTATTTTTAGGTGTTTTAGTGTGTATTCCTTTAGGATTTCGTGGTGGGGCATTATAGTTAGACTAACAGGGTTTTGTAGGTTGGATGATATGAAGTTGAAGTAAAGAAAAGCATTCTCATCTTAAGATTTTATGATTGTAACAAGCGTTTGACACTTTGAGGAAATTATAACCCAGTTTCTTATGCTTTTTACTTTCTGCTCTAGGACCTCACTAAATTTCATTTGGGTTTAAAATGAATGCTCAACTGGGACTAAAATTGAACCCTCATTTCATCATTGTCTTTTGGGTTTTAAAATTGAACAAGGCAACTTAACATTTCATTTGGTGCAAAAAATGAATTCATCTTAGTTTTAAGGGTTAAAATTTATGAGTGTTTGTTGTGTTTTGATTTACAATTGTGTTAATGGATAGGTATGCAATTCTCTTGCATGATTCAGAGATCTTGAGAAACAAAAACATTCCTTAACACTTTTCAAAATCACCTACATCTTTCATGGATTAAAAATGAACCCTATGCTAGTGTAGGGAAAAGGCGTGGTGTATGTTCTCTCCTTGTTTCATGCAAACTTGGATGATCGAACTACAAACATACTTCCTTGCTATTGTTTATCTTTAGAGGGCCTGCCTCCTTACTTCGAAAGGAGGGAACGACCCAAGTGGTAACGAGCTAAAGCTAAGCTCTTCCAAGTCACTATATAAAAATTCATTGTGAGGAAAGTCATTAACAACAGGTGAAGATGTTTCATACGGACAAGTGTCACCCTTAGTACCCATGTGGTATGTCAAAAATATTAGGAAGAGACTAGGAGGCCTCTTGATTCTCCATAATCTTGATCTAATCTTGTTGCATGTATGGCCACTTTGAATGAAAGCCCTTATTATGAACCATTGTTTAGAAGCCAAAATCCTTATTACTTTTTGGTGCAAGAACAATCATTCTAAAGTCGCCCCACATTTGTACTATTCATTTTTGAAAAAAAAAATCCTTAGGATCTTGGGATCTTCAAGATTTTGAGATTTGGTGGTTCCGAGAAGTGTGTGTCGTGGAGGGGAGCCAGTTTCGCCAAATCTCTAACTGTTCACAATGTCGTAGTGTTTGGAGAAATTTGAGTGGGGACTCAACAAGTATGGCCATTTCAGCCTAGGTGGTAAATGATTGCGAGTCAGATTGATACATTGCTTGGTTCTAAAATGTTACAAAACAAACATTCACTATCTTCCTCAAAATTTTAAACAATTTGGCTTAAATATGGATACCTTTTGAAATATTCTATATATTACTGCTTGTCCTAAGGATTTTTATCCTTAGAGATTTCTAAATATCTTGACTTGTGTCACAATCCATATTTTCCAAAGACAACATAGGAAATTATGGCTTCAACCTCATGATTCTTACAAAATAGACATTGTGAAAGTTATGGTGTTTTGGACATAAACATTTAGTTTGAAAACTTAATCAAGACAAGTGTTTTTGGTAAAATAAATTCACTTAAGCAAGATAAATTGACAATTGAACCCCACATGACTATTTGGAGACTAATTTCTCTCGTTCAACAACCTAATCTTCCAAGTGCTATCGTTCAACCAAAATTTGAACTCAATAACAAAGAACAAACTGATCTCATTAGTAGTTTGAGAAGCTTCACTTTTGAAACAAAAGAAACACCTACCCAGTGGAGAAACGTAGCCACAATCTTAGACGAAGAAGAGGAACAAGCTGATATTAAGGTTGGAAGGCCCACAATACCACCACTCGTGTGGCAATAAATATCCTCCTTTCTTCCATAAACTTGAACTTTTCTAAATGATCTCACACAAAGTCAGGATCCCTAAAGTAAGGTCTACAGGTCATCAGTTCAAACTTAGGGATCTTAGTCCAAAAGCTCTCAAGCATCACCTTTTGGCACTTCACAGAACTAGAACTAGATTGGTATACAAATTCTACAAACATGCTTCAAGGAAAAATCCAAACTTGTATTCCTTCTATTATTGTCAGAAGCCTGGTCTTTTCCAACATTTTCAATTTCTCACATACTCATTAAGTCTTTAGGATTTGAAAAATTTAGAGGTATAGCATGTTTCTCACTACCTTGGTCTTGGAAAACAAAGGTTCACTTTAGGTCAACATTGGGTCAAACATTTCATCCACCCCTCCATCAAATTTCATCCTTCACTTCACCAAAATTTACAAAAAATTTGAATAAGCCAACACTTTGACTTAAAAAAATCAATCAAATCAACCCATAACATGGCTATCTTGTATGTGAAATGTATCATTTTCCATGCATTTAGACAATTTAGTTATCATCCTTGAACTAGTTCATCTTGAAGGTCACAAGTCTACCCTAAAGATCAATAAGTTCATCAACATCCTTTATCCCAACATCAAAACTTCAAACTTAAGTCAAAAGTGTTGTCCCAAAACTTTTGCAAATATCACTCTTCACATCACCCATATTTTCATCACCCATTATCATTATTGATCCCAAAAGACTTAGAGCATCCCTTTTACCTAGATTTGAGTCATCTAGAGATTTCAAACATTACAAAACACAACACAACTCTCCCAAAGGTGACACAAAATTTATGTTAAAACCAAGATCACAACACAAGAGAGTCATGGAGAAAACCAAAATTACATTTACCTCAAGCAATCCAAATCCTTCAGAATTTGATCCAAGAAGTCAAGTTACCCCATCGCAACAACCTTCATCACCATCAGGGCCATATGAGATAGAAGATATCACAAACAATCCATTTGAACTCACTAGGGAAGAACTCATGGAACTTCAAGCCTTTGAAAACCTAGCCCCTATCTCCACATCATTTGTTGCATAGAATTTGGCATAGGGATTCACAACTTCATCATTAGGGCTACATCAAACCTAAATTCGTAACATTGCAACAAGCCTTGCTAAATACTTTGGTCATGCTCTTTCATTTGAAAGCAACACACTTGTGGGTACACTTGAAACCAATCCTCCATCTTATATGACCACTTGGACACCTACCTATGGTGCTCATCCCATTCCCAAAGTTCCTAAATATCTATACACACCTCTTGATCTTCATTATTCCACAATGAATTCCACATATCGAGGACATCCCTCTTCATTCATACCCATGAGTACCAGAAGTGTGCCTACCATCACGCAAAGCAATGTGGATCAAGTATCTCAAAACAGTGCACAAGGGCATGTCAGTATCATACCACAAAGTCAACCCTTAATGCAAATGGGTACATCTTCATCCAATCCTCCAATTGGTTCATCTATACCATTGGTTTCGCAAAACACATCCATCCCATCCATTATTAAACGATCTCAAAGAAATCCCTTGGTAAGAAATCCTATCAACATAGGTAATACATTATCTACATCCCTAACATGATGGAATCCTTAAGACATGGGACAAGGAAATCTTTTTAATCAATGGAATCAAGGTCCTAGTGTGTCATTTCCATCGCACAATCTAATGGCATCATCCTCATCTTTTCCTACAGTCCCCTTTACTATGCATAATCAAATAGGGTCTCAAACATACATTCCTCCATCTCAATCCACTATCTTACAAGGAATGTTGAACCAAGGAATCCCTAACCTCTCATCACCAATCCATTACCCACTCAAAACATCAATACCCATAATCCTCTACCAATGTCTCAACAACCACCTGATCCCACATTGCAAGTGCATGCCTTAGCCTTACAAAAGGCACAACAAGCCTATCAGCAAGCCCTAGGAACACAACAATAGTAGCAACAATAGTAAGAAACCCTAGCATCACAACAACAACAACAAGCAACAAGCAACCTTAGCAGCACAACAACAACAAGCAGTCTTAGCAGCACAACAAGAAACCTTAGCATAGCAACAACAATAGCAGCAGCAGCAAGTAGCCTTAGTGTAACAACATCAAGCAACCTTATTAGCACAACAACAAGCCCTAGTGGCACAACAACAACAACAAGCCTTACTAGTTCAATAGTATGTCCAACAACAACAACAACAACAACAAGGGTCCTATTATAATCCACAATCGCACATCGTCAATACAAATGTATTAGGAACATATACATCAATACCCCAATCACCTTCACAGAATCTTACACCACCATACACCCCATATAACACATCCTCATATCAAAATCCCACGTACAACTCATCCATCATCCCATTATATGTTCCTCCACCAAACCCACAAGACAACCTAGCATCGCAATATAAGGTGCTATCACAAGAAATGTAGGACCTTCATATGGGCAAGACCAAGAAGCCCCATACACAGAACTTATTTCCTTACTCGTTTGATCATAACTATCAGGCAAGCTTGAAAACCCATTTATTTTTAAATACATTATTTTGAAATAATTATTTAAATGATTACATATTGTTTAGAAAATAATTTGTGTACTTTCTTATTTTTCTTTAAATTCTAAATTGGGGCCAAAAAGTGCTCATTACTTGGTTTATGAAAAGTCATGATTCAATTTTAAAAGATTAAGAATTAAAAGAAGTGGAATAGGAAAAAAAATCATGGAATCATTATGAAAGGGATTTCTCTTCTTCTTTTGGGGAGGGAGTCGCTACCATTAATAAAAATGTTTTGAAATATGAAAAATGGCTATAAAGGCTCAATGCTTACAACAAGAATTTACAAGCATGGTTATTTTTTACTTCCTTTTGAAGAGACTTAAGATATAAAATTATTTGGTTTAATTCGTATGGGAAGGCTTGCGAAAACAGGGAAGAATTTGAAGGATAAATCAAACAATAAAGAAAGAAAAGACTTGGGGAAAATGGATGCAAGCTGAAAAATTTTGGTGAGGATTGAATAGTAGTAATATTTCGAATATACAATTGATTTTTGTTATATACAAGCTTTATGAATTCTCTTTTGCATATTATGTTTTTTTTTTTTTCTTACGGATCACTTTCTTGAAACCAATCTCCAATCACTTATCAGGATGTTAATATAACTTGTTTGGAGATTCTAAACCCTAATTTGTTGCATCAGCCATAAATTTATTTCTACAAATTGGGTTTCTCTAAAAAATTTATATAAGGTGCTTCACTTAAGTATTTAAAACATATCCAAAAATAAGCCACACCTAGTTTGCTATTATGGAGATATGTAATGTTTAGTGACCGTTTATTTCCTATCTTTTCATCTCTGATAAAATATTTTGTTGTGTTGGAAATAAATTTATTTCTACAAACTGGGATTTTCTATAAATTTTATATAAGGTGCATCACTTAGCTATGAAAAACATATCCAAAAATTAGAACTACCCAGTTTGTCAATTTGGATATGTGTATCAATTAGTGACGGCCATTCCTACACCCTCTTTATTGTTGCTATTAAATCTACAAATCCTTGACTTTTTCTTTCTAAACCTAACATAACTCTAATGCTTTAATTGTTCTCAGGACAATAGTTGTTCAGGTTAAAACATTCATTTTTTGGAACTTTATTTTATCGGAAAGAAATAGCAAATCTAATTTTTATGGTACTGTCTAAATTGTGTGAAATTATATCTGACAAAAAAAAATTATCATTAGTTGAGATGGGTCTTCATTGTATATATGTGATTACACATTAGATGATGTATGGGTATATATGTCATTGCATGATGTGTCTTTGATTGTTTCATGTATGATGTCATTGTATTTTGCTTCTCTATTATTTATTCTTTTGTATGTATTCATTCATTTTCTTTTAAAAACTATTTAGTATTTGAATTTTGATTAACCAACACCTTAGAAAGAAATCTATCTAGGCATAAACTAATTGAGCAGATTTTAGGTCTTTCATATTTCTACTCTTCTATTCTTTTGATAAATATAATAATTATCTTTATACTAAACAATTATCACTAATAGTTTTATCATATTAAATAGATAAATTGTTATTGTAAAAGTTGAAGAATATGGCTATATTGTTTGGTTTAGACTAAGTTAATTCTTCATATGGGATTCTATTGTTTGAAATGATTGATTTTTCACGTTCTTAGTAGTCGAGTTAATGCTTACAATACATTTTATATGGGATCAAACTCTAAGTTTTTGTAAATAAATGATGAGTGAGTGAATACTTCTTGAGATGAAATATGTCTTATTTCACATATTGCAGCTTTCTTGCAATCTCACATGTATCTTTAGAAGTTGAGTAAAAATATTATTTATTTTCTACATTTTTATGATGTGTTGAGATAGAGAATGATTGGAATGTTTTTGTTGTTGTTATAACTTCCTTATTTTACCCTTATAGGGATTACTCATAAATATAAATATCGCACATACTCTCTAGAACTTTAATGATACTCTACAAAATATTATGGAATGAACTAGATTCCTTATGGGTTATTGAATCTAAGTCAATCGTATGGTTGCAAGACTAGTTTCCTGAACTACAAAGTCTTTACGCTATGCGTACATAGGCAAGGTCATCAAGGATGAGCCCCCGAGACTTTAGGTCAGCCCTTAGGGCCTTAGACTAGTATATTATTATTTGATATGTATTTGGTGGATTTTGTGGAACTAATATCTACATTTAGCTTTGTAAAAACAGGTTTGTAGACCAAGTGAGATTATGGAGCTAAGGAAGAACTTTCCATCACTCTCTTTGTGAATGTGAAGAATTGCATAAAAATGCTATATCTTATATTTGCAAACGCATTGATTTGTATAAAACTACTTTCCAAATTTGAAGTTTATAAGTTAATATTTGGAAAAAATTCCTCCTATTTATTATTATTTTTCATTATTTTTGACTAATTCAATATTAAATTGAGTGGGAATTATAGGAACATCACAATGGTACCATTCTCTCCAAGTTTTGAAATCCCCAAATTTGACAAATATAAAGGGAGAGGAAGTCCTATGGACCATGTCAAAGAATTTATTGTCATGTGTATGGAGGTGGCTTGCAAGAATTCATATTTAATGCAAATTTTCCCTCGAAGTTTAACAGGTCTTGCCATGGATTGGTTCTCTCACCTGCCTCTCAGTATCAAAGCCTTTCAAGAAATTACTGATAAATTCATCGATTACTTCTCCTTTAATCTTGACATGGACGTCATTCTAAAGGAATTGTACACTCTCAAAAAAAAAGAGGAGAAACCTAAACGGTAATTTCTTGCAATAGTGGAGACAAAGAGCTAGTAAAAGCAATTGGCCTCTTCCCAATGAATAACAAGTGGGAATCATTATAGAAAATCTAGATCCAAATCTATCTTTCCACTTAAAAATGCAGTGCATCACATCTTATGACGAGCTTTTCCTTAGAGCCCTTAACATTGAGAGAGCTCTAATCTCGTAGGAAAATAATCAAGCGTACAAGGACAACTACCCATCCACTAGTTCAAACGACAAGCCTCGTGTCTGGGCTAAGAACAAGAACGTGACAATTGATGGTGTTGTATATGCTAAACTAGTCCTAAGTGCCCCTAGGCCAAACAACACTCAAATTTCTAACATTCAACCAACAACAAACAACACCCTCATAGAACAATCAAATGAATAACACCGAAATGCAAAGGTGAACCCCTCACAAGAAAAACTATCCTAAATGCAAGTACACACAATTATCTGAACCTATCAAACCTATCATGAAAAAGTTGGTAGAGTTAAATCTGATCACACTTCCCAACTTTGAAAACTACCAAGAACCACAAGAGAAACCATCATGGTACAACGAGAATGACCTTTGTGACTTTCACAAGATCAAAGGACACAAAACAACAAACTGCACGAGGCTCAAAAACATTATCCAAGACCTCATAGAGAATGACACCATATTTGTTGAGGTACCAGCTGGATATCAAGATCTTAAGATATACAATAACCCTATGCTAGATCATAACAAAGTGAACAACATTGGGAAAGCTAAGGATTACACAAATCTACAACATAACTATTCCAACATAGTTGCTTCTTGTGATAGTGTCATCACTATCGTCACCATCAAAGGGAATAGTGCAGAGTGTGGAGTCACCACATGACATGGTAAATTCACCATCCAAGGAGTCCCATCCCAATCTAGGGCACAACCTACTCAACTAGCAGCAAGTACCAACAAGTATAATCTCTTAGAATAGCTTAAGAAGACCCCCATAAAAATTTCAATCTTAGAACTATTGAGGCTATCACCTACGCATAAATAAATCTTGGAGAAAGCTTTATTAGAGTCATCTATTCCCGAAGATATTGATACTAATCAATTTCAAGCTATGGTAGGCCATATTGGTAATCACCTTCTCACCTTCTCAAAGAAAGACCTACAATCACAACCATCTCAAAAATTTGCTTTACACTTTGAGGTTATCATTCATAGGAACAAGGTCAAAAGAGTCATAGTAGATGGAGGTGTTGAATTGAACATTTGAACCCTTCAGCTGATCAAAAATTTGGGCTATTCAGAGGATATTATTGAGAAGACAAAGAGTACCACCATTAGGGCATATGATGACCAAGCACAGGTATCACAAGGTATCATTGCACTTCCCATCCAAGTGGGCCCTCTCATCACAGAAACTACATGCCAAGTGCTTGACCTAGATCTTCCCTACAACATATGCTTGGTCAACCTTGGATCCATGCCTTAAAATTTGTAGCCTCGACTTACCATCAATGTGTGAAGTTTCCTTTTGAGGGAAGAGAGATTACTATCCATGGAGATCCTGGGCCTTTTTTCTATTGCAAAAATATTGAAGCCAAGTTCTATAAAATCCACCAAGTACCCAAGAATGACTAAGGTCCTACACCTTCTACCTTATTTTTTGATCCAACATCCCTTGCATGTAGCTCTAAAATGAAGGCACCCATAGTGCAGAAAATACCTGATATCAAAGCAATAATCCAAGATGATGGTTGTGGGAATGACAAGCTAATGAAGAACACCTTTGTCTTAAGATATCTCCATATTTCTCCTCAATCTCATTGCAAACTTATATCTAATAGCAAAGAGATTGAAACTATCAAGATGGTAGCTACTACCTTCACCAAGTGGGGGGATTTGAATCAAGAAGATTTCAATGAGGACAATATCTCTAAACTCCTCTATCAACATGAATGACCTATCCCCGCTCTTCCTATGGAAGATGATAACAAAGGCTTGCAACTCATGAAGGGAATGGGATATAACAAGAATAAGAAGCTAGGACAGAATGATAATGGTTCACTAGAACCCATCATTCCTGATAAATGACTAAAGAATCTCGGCTTAGGTTGTACTACTAGCAAGGTCACCCTTATTGGCAAAGGTACTTCTGCTAAATGATTTGAGGCTTCCTCTTGGTTACCTACATCACATGATACAACCTTAGACGACTTCCCCCTTGATGTTGTTGACTTGTTTGAAAACAACTCCCTCTTCAATGATATCCATTACATCCTTTGCTCCAAGCAATCAACCAACTGAAATATGCCTAGTCTACCCACAACTCATTAACATGGACCAACAAGGACCACCAATTCTAGATTTATTCAAAAATCATGAAGCGATCTCAGAATTCATGGGACTCCGTGACAACTTACCATGGGAAAATGACAAAGTCAGTTTTGACATAGAGCTAGATACAGAGGCGTACTATGGGGAGATGATTGAATCCTTCAGTTGCAAAATGGATGAAATGCAACTAACATGCAAATCCTTCAGTGAAAACCACACTGTGGCACTTTCTGATCCTAAAAAAGTAAAAACAAAGGACACATCCAAAGGTGAAAACCTCTCTAAGGTTCCCAAGGATGAGGAATTCAATCTCCCCCTTAGTGCAATGCATCCGAAGAAGTGAGCAGTACTAGTAGAAAAGGCCACACCAGTCAATGTAGGTACCAAAAAAGCTCCTAAATTTACTTTCTATGTTGAATCCTTGTTGGGCGAAGAATAAAAGAACCTAGCAGCATTCCTGAAAGAGTGCAAAGCTAACTTTTCATGGTCATACATAGATATTCTAGGGCTTGACCCAGAAGTGGTTGTGCATCACTTGTTGGATGTTGTGGTTGTGCTGTTGATATGTGGTTGTCATTAATGTCAACACTATTAGCATTGATGTACTATAGGACGTATATGTCGAGGATATTGAGAAAATTGTTAGAAGAGTTGCAAGTTGACAATGGAACAGTGAAGGTCATGAAGGTGTCTTGCTCAGTACGTTGAAGATCAGTCATTCTGGACTAAAGGGTTTATTTTTTAGTGTATCTATTTTATCCACTGAAAGTTTCAGAGGTCCGCGTGAAGATTTAATTGTGTTATGAATAGTTGTGTTCTGATAGTTTTTTTGTGGCTTCAGTTAGTGTTCCTGATTGAAGTTGATGTCATTCTAGTAATTTCAATTGTTGCAGATGCTTCTCTAATGATTCTTGATGCTTGTGGATGTTCCTAGATCATGCTCTATCTTTGTTGCACGTTTGAGTTGATCGGTGTGCTCGTGGCCAGTGATTTTTCTCTTGTGTGTTCGGGTTTTTATGTTCTTGGACGACATGGTGGTTGTAACGTGTTGTGGGTATTTGGAGATTAAAATTTGAATGTTTGGTGTGCTCGATGATTTTTTTAAGTCTTCATTATGTTGTGGCCGACGGTGTTTGATTCGCATTGAAAAATTAATTGTAAATTTGGGCCGACATTGTGTATATGTTTTATATTTTATTTTGGCCAATGAAGTTGTTTATGTAATTCCATGTTGCAGATATATAAGAGCGGTTGTTTGTGGAAGTTAATGAGCAAAAAAGTGCCAGAGAAAGAGCAAGTGTGTGAATAGTGATCTAATCATTCGATTGTAGACCAGAGTGTGAAGAAGTTTGAGCGAAGTGTGAAGGAGTGTTTATGTGCTTAACTGGAACTGTAATCAAGATTTTGTAGAAGCTATTTTCTCAGTTAATACCCTACATATCTAATCTGAATTATTGTAAGATAGTGTGTCTTCTTTGGGTAGTGAGCCCTCTTGTAATTAAGTAGTGAGCTCTAGGCAGTGTGCCTGAATGCATGTGAATTCCTATTATTCTCCATTATACTTTTAACAGGGTATAATATTGTGGACTGACGTCCACTGTGGTTTTTCCCCTAACAGGGTTTCCACGTAAAACTCTTGGTGTTCTCTATGTTTCTGTTATGTTGATTGTTTGTGGTTTATTGTTCATTCATTAGATTTGAGATTAAGTTAAGTTAAGTTTGAAAAGTTTAAATATTTTGTGACAACTGATTCACCCCCCCTCTCAGTTGTATATCCTTGTTTTTCCAACAATTGGTATCAGAGCTTCTTCCTCTGAAAAGGTTTAAAAGCTTGAGGTGATCCGAGATGACATCATACAAGGATAGTCCTAGATTCGATGGAACAAACTACTCTCTGTGGAAAGCCAGAATGGAGTGTCATTTGAGGTGTATTGGTGAACCCTTCTAGAATATTACAAAGAAAAAATATGTTATTCCTCAAAATGGTCCTTCCACTCCTAATGAAATTAAAGAGGTTGAGTTTAATATTAGGGCTATTGAAGCTTTGTTGAGTGCTCTAACGCATTCGAAAATGACAAATGTGAAGGATCTGAAGATAGCTCATGAGATTTGGAAGAAGCTGGAGACTTTGTATGAAGGAGATGCACTTGTGAAGGTTGCCAAGCTACAGAGTTTGAAAGGCAAGTATGAAACTTTGAAGATGGGTGAAGATGAAAATATTTCTTCTTTAATGCAAAGAGTAAATGAAGTTTTGATGGATATTAGATATGTCGGTGGTACCCTAGATGAACAAGAAATTGTAGCTAAATTACTCAGATCATTGCCTCCCTCTTACAAATCAAAGGCTCATGCTATTGAAGAGCTTAGAATAGTAACAAATGTGACAAGAGATATGTTGATTGGTAAACTTGTTACCTTTGAGTTGAGTGAATTTGGTGATTTTTCCCCCAAGACTGAATCTTCATTTAAGACCTCTGTATCCAGAAGAAACAAGCAAAGTTATGATCCAGGAGTTCTAGAAAGACATTCAAGTATGAGGAAGAGATGAAATAGCTTTAAGATGAAGAAATAGAGGTAGAAGAGCTGGAAGCATTGATTGTGAAGAAAGAAGGTAGAGGACAAGCTAAGTATAAAGTAAAGTTGCCTATTAAGTGTTTCTCTTGTAGTAAAATAGGTCATTTTGCTTCAAGGTGTCCTGAAATAGTTCCTAGGTCTAAGCCTAACAAACCTAGATTTCAAAAGAAATGTTATTATTTTGAAGGTGTGACTGATGAAGAATCTGATAAAGAAAATGGAAATGAAGATGAATGGGTTTTCATTGCTATCAAGGAAAATGGTTTGGTGGCTACTGAATTTGCTAAAGTTGAGAAAGCTCTTGCAACCTGAATTGAAGAAAAGGATGAGTGGGTTATTGACAGCAAATGCTCACATCATATGACTGGGACAAAAGAAAATTTGTAAGTCTAGAGAAATATGACAAAGGGGTTGTAAGATTCGAGATAACAATGCTAGTGTGATTCGCGGCGAGGATCTATTTGTCTTGGTGGTAAACATAACACTCGATGATGTCCTTTATGTTGAAGGCTTGAAGCATAATTTGTTGAGTGTTGGATAGATGGTGGACAAGGGTTACGATCTTCAGTTCAAAGATGGAAGATGCAAGATACTTGGAAGCTCTAGAAATGTAATTACTTCAAGTACAAACAAAAGGTAATATTTTTCACCTGAATGCTGCTAATGAAAGTTTTTTAATTGCTCAAGTAGATGAAAGATGGTTATGGCATAGGAGGCCGTCATGTGAATTTTGATAACATTGTCAAGGTAAGCTCCACTCAAGTAGTAAGAGATCTACCTAAGCTAGTGAAGCCTACTAACACAATTTGCAAGGAATGTCAAATAGGAAAATAGACTAGAGTTTCTTTTCGAGCAAACATCATTCTAATGGAGTACTGGAGTTGGTGCATATTGATTTGTGTGGTCCCTCTAGAACCAGAAGTCTACAAGGAGAAAGGTACTTTATGCTGCTTATTGATGATTACTCTAGGATGATATGGGTTGCTTTCTTAAGAGAAAAATTTGAAGCATTAGAGAAGTTCAAAAGATTCAAAGCTATGGGAAAGAATGAGACAGATCTAAAGATCAAACGCCTAAGGTCAGACAGAGGTGGTGAGTTCACCTCCCGGGAGTTCAATTCTTTTTGTGAAGAGCATGGAATCAAAAGACAGTTATCTGCTCCCCGAACCCCTCAATAGAATGGAGTTGTAGAGAGAAAGAACTGAACAATTTTGGATGTTGCTAGAACAATGATGTTGGAAGAAAATGTGCCTCACATCTATTGGAGAGAATTTGTAAACACTGTTGTGTACACTCTAAACTGGGCAAATGTCAATGGTATTTTCGGTAAGACTCCTTTTGAGCTATGGTTTGGCTATAAGCCTACTGTTAAATATTTCAAGATCTTTGGAAGCAAGTGTTATATTAAGAGAGATGAGGACATAGGAAATTTTGATGCAAGGAGCGATGAAGGAATATTTCTAGGTTACTCTACTAAAAGCAAGGCTTACCAGTGCTATAATAGAAGATTGAGAAAAATGGTTGAAAGTGCAAATGTCAGAGTTGATGAGGACTCTGCTAGATCATCTAGATATTGTGGATATGATTCAGATGACCAACAAGATAGTACAAACAAAGGGAAGAATTCTTAGACACATAATCAATTTCATAATGTTCTGATAAACCAAGAAAATAAAGAAGGAGAGACAAGTGGAAATGTAGAAGAAATAACAGAAGAACCAGAAGTGTGAGAGAATCCTAAAATTCTGAGGTATGTAAAGCTAAATCATTCTGAAGATCAAATTATAGGAAATAAGAATAAAGGTGTACAAACTAGAAGAAGGATTGCAGAAGAGTATTGTCTAATTTCCAAGACTGAGTCTAACAATGTTAATGAAGCTTATAATGATGAACACTGGATGGAAGCTATGAAAGAAGAACTGATGCAGATTGAAAAGAATGATACATGGATTCTTGTTCCCAAACCTAAAAATAAAAAATGGGATTGATACAAAAGGGGTCTTTCAGAATAAGCTGAATGAACAAGGTGAAGTGGTTCAAAATAAAGCAAGACTGGTATGTAAAGTGTATTCACAAATGAAAGGTATTGATTTTGAAGAAACCTTTGCCCCTGTTGCCAGAATTGAAGTTGTGAGATTATTTATAGCTTATGTTGCATATAAGAACTACAAATTCTATCAAATGGATGTGAAGTTGGCCTTTCTAAATGGTGAGTTAGAAGAAGAGGTATATGTTGAACATCTAGATGGACTTCAACTGACTGATAAGGAAGACATGGTTTTTCAATTAAAGAAAGCTTTGTATGGACTCAAGAAATCCCCCAGAGCCTAGTATGCTAGAATGGATAAATACTTACTAAAGCTTGGATTCAATAAAGGTATTATTGACAACTTGTATTTTAAGTTGGATCATGATAAAGAATTGATTATTGAAGTCTTTGTTGATGACATTATTTTTGAAGGTGATGATGTTCTATGTATGAAGTTTGCTGATGAAATGAAAAGTGAATTTGAAATGAGTATGATTGGAGAGATGAAGTTCTTTCTAGGATTACAAATCACTCAATTAGACAATGGGATTTTCATATCTCAGTCCAAATATGTGAGAGAGTTGTTGAAGAGGTTTGGTATGGAAGACTCCAAGCCTGTTGGTACACCCATGGTAACTGGATGCAAGTTAGCATAGAATGATGATTCTCCTAAGGAAAATCAAATAAGATACAGGTCAATGATTGGCGGATTGCTCTACTTAACTCAAACCAGACCAAACATCATGAATGTTGTGTGTATGGTTCCTAGATATCAAGCTAATCTGAAAGAATCTCATGTGACTGTTGTAAAGAGAATTTTCATATACCTAAACATGATGATCTTACATTGAGTGCCTCTGTTGACGCAGATTGGGCAAGAGATGTAGATGACAGGTAAAGCACTAGTGGTGGTTCCTTCTTCCTAGGGAAGAAGCTGGTGTCTTGGTTGAGTAAAAAGCATAATTTCATTTCCCTATCTACTGCTGAGGTAGAGTATATTACTGTTAAAAATAATTGTACTCAAGTGTTGTGGATGAAACAGATGTTGAAAGATATCAAAGTAGTATATGATGAGCCTATTGTTATATACTATGACAACTCAAGTGCAATAAACATATCAAAGAATCCAGTGCTACACTCTAAGATCAAGCATATATCAATCAAGTTTCACTTGCTGAGGGAGAAAGTGAGTGAGAAAGAAGTCAGACTAGAGTATGTTCCTGCCAAAGAATATATTGTAGACATTTTCACCAAGTCATTTCCAAAGTATACTTTTGAGTATCTCAAAGGGATGCTAGGGGTGATTACCCCTCTTGATAAGAACTAGAGATGCATTTACTTGCATCAATCTGTGTGCTTCATATCTATATTCTAATCTGGATTGATGTTTTCATGGCTGCTACTCAGGGGGAGTAGTCATATGTGCAGATATGTGGTTCAAATTTTGTATGTGGAAATATAATTCTTATCTTTGCTACAAATTTTTGAGTGTATCTAGTTTATCCACCGAAAGTTTCAGAGGTCCATGTGAAGATTTAATCATGTTATGAACAGTTGTATTCTGAAATTTTTTCTATGGCTTCAGTTAGTGTTCCTGATTGAAGTTGATGTGATTCTAGTAATTTCAGTTGTTGTGGATGCTTCTCTGATGATTCTTGATGCTTGTGGGTGTTCCTAGATCTTGCTTTATCCTTGTTGCATGTTCGCGTTGATCAGTGTGCTCGTGGTCGGTGATTTTTCTCGTGTGTTTGGGTTTTTATGTTCTTGGCCAACATGGTGGTTGTAACGTGTTGTGGATCCTTGGAGATTAAAATTTGAATGTTTGGCTCCATCGAAGATATTTTTTTAAGTCTTCATTATGTTGTGGCCAATGGCGTTTGATTCGCTTTGAAAATTTACTTATAAATTTGGGTTGACATTGTGTATATGTTTTATATTTTATTTTGGCCAATGAAGTTGTTGATGTAATTCCATGTTGTGGATATATAAGAGCAGTTATTTGTGTGAATTTAATGAGTGAATAAGTTCTAGAGAAAGAGCAAGTGTGTGAATAGTTATCTAATCATTCGATTGCAAAGTAGAGTGTGAAGAAGTTTGAGCGAAGTGTGAAGGAGTGTTTCTATGCTTAACCGAAACTATAATCAGGATTTTGTAGAAGCTATTTTATTAGTTCATACCTTGTGGATCTAATCTGAATTGTTGTAAGACAGTGTGCCTTTTTTGGGTAGTGAGCCCTCTTGTAATTGAGCAACAAGCTCTAGGCAGTGTGCTTGAATACATGTGCATTCCCATTATTCTTCATTATACTTTTAATAGGGTATACTATTGTGGACTGACATCCACCATGGATTTCCCCTAACAAGGTTTCCACACAAAAATCTTGGTGTTCTCTGTGTTTCTGATGTGCTAATTATTTGTGGTTTATCGTTCATTCATCAGATCTGAGATTAAGTTAAGTTTGAAAATTTTAAATATTTTGTGACAACTGATCCACCCCCCCTCTCAGTTGTTTGTCCTTGTTTTTCCAACATCACTTAGTTGTCTATCATGAAGTCAAGCCAGTCAAGCAGAAATTAAGAAAGATGCACCCTCAGATAGCACTCTTGGTAAAACTCAAGTTACAAAAGCTTCTTGACATTGGATTTATCTAACCACTAGATTATCTTGAGTGAGTTTCAAACTTGGTACTAGTCTCAAAACCCATTGGGGGCATTAGAATATGCACTAATTTCACAGACTTAAACAAGGCATGTTTGAAGGATGATTTCCCTCTTCCCAATATCAACCTCATTGTAGACTTAACGGCTAGTCATGAAATGTTGTCACTCATGGATGGTTTTTCAGGCTATAATCATATTATAATTGCCAAGGAGGATCAATACAAAACTGCATTCACTTGTCCATGGGAAACCTATTACTAGAATGTAATGCCATTTGGGCTAAAGAATGTAGGAGCAACCTATCAAAGGGCAATGACCCTCATCTTCCATGACATGATCCAAAAAAAAATCAAAGATTATGTGGACAATATTTTGGAAAAATCAAAGAAAATAAGTGAGCACATACAAGTCTTAGGAACCATCTTTGACAAGCTGGAAGAATACAAAGTACGACTAAATCCAAAAAAGTGTCTTTGGGGTCACATTAGGGAAACTACTCAACTATATCATCTTGCAAAGAGGGATAGAAATTGATCTAGCAAAGGTAAAATCCATCCTAGACATGGAACCACCACAAACACTAAAGAATATGAGAGGGTTACAAGGGAGATTGCAGTCCATCAGAAGGTTCATAGCACAACTATTAGATAAAATCCACCCCTTTTTACATCTTCTTCATAAAGGGATAACCTACAAGTGGGATGAGAAGTGTGATAAAGCTTTCCAACAAATCAAAGACTATCTACTAACACCTCCAGTGCTCATGCCACCAATACCAAACAAACCACTAATCTTGTATATCTCAACAACATCAGCAACACTAGGAGCTCTACTGGCACAACATAATGAAAACAAATAGGAAAGAGCTATCTAATACATCAATAGGACTTTGGTGGGATATGAAATGAACTATTCACCTATTGAGAAAGCATGCTTAGCAGTAGTTTTTGCTTCACAAAAGTTCAGGCACTACATGTTGTCACATCAAATCAAGCTCATTGCAAAGATTGACCCATTGAAATACCTATTATCTAAATCAACTCTCACAAGGAAAATGGCCAAATGGGTGATGATCTTAACAGAGTTTGACATAGAGTATGTAGAGCACAAGGAAATAAAAGGACAAGTGATCGCAGACCAACTAGCAAAAGCACCTATCTATTCTGAAAACCCTTTGATATTGAGTTCCCTAATGAATTAGTGTTCCTTATCAATCTTACAGCTCAGTGGAAATTGTACTTTAATGGATCATTCACACAACACGGATCTAGAGTAGGTATTCTTTTCATCACCCCTCAAGGTGATTGCATTCCAAAGTCACACCAACTATCATTCCCTTGCACTAACAACATTGTTGAGTACGAAGCCCTAATCATAGGTCTAAGGATAGTGGTTCAGTGGCAGATACAAGAGATGAAATTCTATGGAGACTCACAGTTGGTTATCAACCAAGTCAACGATGATTGTAAAACTAAGGATGATAACCTCACTCCTTACAAAAAGATGGTGGAAAGTCTCAAGGACATTTTTATAGGTATAAATTTTGAGCAGATTCCTCACATGAACAATAGAGAAGTAGACTCCATGGCAACAATTGAATCACTACTAGACATGTCGAACAGTGTCCTCCAATGTGAATTATTGGTAGAACAACTTCTCGTACCAACTTTAGAGATCCCTGAATCAGAATTTGTGCGTGTCATTGTTGATCCTGGATCCCTATGGTACCATGATATCTTTACCTACCTAAGTAGAGAAACCCTCCCATCTGATATCACCTCAAACCTTAAAAATACCTTTGTTAAAAAGGCATCTTGATTCGTGATCCTAGGTGATACTGTTGTACCCAAAACCAAAATTTTTGCTTCACTAAGGCATTTTGCTTAATTGAGTTTTAATCTTGTTAAAGTGATGTCAGAAGGTCATTTTTAGGGTTTTTAATATGGAGTTGGTGTCAGTATCATTCAGTCTATTACTGAAGGAATTTGAGAAAAGTGAAAATCTGAAGGAAAATCGTTAAAATTTTCTTTGGAGAGGGGAAGCACATTCTCAAATGGGCCCTATCTTTTAGGGGCTCAGATCCGTTTTTAGGGTCCACTCCAAAGATACTTTTTCCATCGCATCACACTTTGCGATGAGCTATCAAGTTTGTCAAATAGACCTATTTGCAGTTACGGGAGATACAGCGAAACAAGGAGGAAGTGAGAATTGGTTAACACTAGAGAAAGTGCAGCTTTTGGAAAGGGCCCATCTTTTTGAGGTGTCGGATGGAAGGCTTTGACTAAATTCCATCCAATACGTTTATCTCACATTCGTTCAAGCTTCGCGACGCATCCGTCAGTGGGTGAATCTGAGTTGCTGAAGTGCCTGAGCCGGAGGTCAAACATAGGGTCAAATCTTAGTCAGAATATGAAGAATGAGCAAAAGAGCACTTTTTCAGAAAGGCGCCTAAGCTTTTCAAGCTTTTAATGCTTTCTTTTTGATAATCTCAGATATTCAATTTGTCCGTGTTACGTTCAACTTTCCGTTGCCTGTCTTCGTCAGATCAGAAGATGACTCAGCAACTTGCAGTCGGGTTTTTAATGTTTTTTTGGTCAGTTCCAGAAATGGCCAAGTCTAGAGGAAAAAGAGCAACTTTTGAAAAGGGCGGCCTTGATTTTCACCCCCCAGATGATGTTTTCTGGGAAAGTGTGCCTTTGCAGCTGTCTTGCAGAATGAGGTCAGCTTCGCAGTGAACCTGAGATTCAGTCCTGAAAGTTGGTAAATCAGAAGTTATGAAGGTTTTTTTTCCCTTCGCTTGAGATACAAATGTCAAAATTTGGCTAACACTGAGGAAAAGCGCAACTTTTGAAAAGGGCGCTTGGATTTTTGAGCCTTCAAATGTTAGTTTTATGATGTTTTGTCTCAAGGCATCTTTTGATTAGTTTTTGTCCTGCTCTGCGATGCACCTGTCAGCCAGCCAATCGGTGGAGTCAGTCAGCCAGCGTCAGAGGATGAACAGAGGTCCCCAGAGACATTCAAATCCAAATTTTCAAAGGAAATTGGCTAAGTCCGAATTTGCCTTAAGAGGTCGCTGAGTTTTCAAATGAGTTAACAAGTGCTCTAACCGAGTTTTGATCAGAGTTAGACTAAAACGATGGGGTTGTCATCTTCAGTTCATATATTGGCATGTTGAGTGATCTTTCAGTTCGCATGTCAAGTTAACTAGTTTGCATGTTCAGTTAACAACCTTGCATGTTGAGTTAACTTGATTGCATGTTGACTTAATTGAAGATTATTCTTGAAAGCCAACTTAAGTTCACATGCATGGCGAATTTGGTTGCAATTGTGAAGACTTTGTGAAGTTGGCGAATTCACCTTTTGTCAACTGAAGTTCTAAAAGGGACGGCATAAATGATGAAGCATAGTTTTGTGAAGCTGACGCATTTTACAAAGAATGATAACTTAAGTTCCAAAAGGGTTGTTATTTTTAGCATAAGTGTGAAGTTGGCGCATTCATTCTATGTCAACTGAAGTCTTGAAAGGGTCGCTATATTTGGAATATTTAAAGCATAAAATATGGCGAATTTCTTATTGTCAACTTTAGTTCTCAAAAGGGACGCTTTAGTTCTAAATTGTGAATTTAAAGCAAGTGTGAAGGATGGCGAACTTAATGTGGATTGCTAACTAAAGTCAAAATCGCATGAAGTTGTTAACTGAAGATTGAAAAGGGAAACCCTAAAGCATGGCGATTTATTTAGCTTATCTTAGTTTCAGTTAACTGGAATGAGGTCCAATCACAAGCCAAGCGCACTTTTCAAGGATTCCATGCTTTATGCGAATTTCATAAATGAAAATCTATTTAACCAAGCAATGGCGTCCATTATTTCATCATCTTTAGCTTCGAAGTTCATATTCTTCTTGAGCGACCAGCAAGCTAAAGGTGCTCAGGTGTCAAAAATTAGCATTCTTATATCAACGAGTTCAGATTGTTCGAGAGGAAGAAGATTCAAGACTTTATTTTCACTTTGCATGCGGTTTTATCAAATTCTAAAGAAGATTACGACTTTTTTCAGAAGGACAGCAAAACTTTCTATCTTCTGCTTATTCCTATTTCTCATCTTAGGTACTTTTCTTCGCATGTCAAAGAAATTCAACATATTTTCAGAGTTTGATCATCGGGTTCACATACTTCAAGATTTGCAAAGCAAAACCCACGTCTTAGATTTTTTCGAGAAAATTGCCCCGTAGTCTTCATTCTGAAGCTCTGTGCATTTTTCTGAGAATTTCTTTGCATGTGGGCCAAAATCACATCTTTTTGAGAATCAAGCTATCTGGGTTTGTTCAGAATTCCATTGTGCACAAAACCCACGTTTCAGAAAAACTTCGAAATTTTTTCCTGTCTTAGGCTATTTTTAGCCTTGTCTAGAGGTTTTCAGTTTTTCCAGAAAGTTTTTCAAATATATTCGACTTTACAGTCAAAAGTCATCATTTTCAAAATGCAGCTCAATCTCATTGATTACAAGGCAAAATCTGCCCTTACGCATAATTTTGTCAAAACTTCAGATACAGACCTGAATCATGTTTATCCAGTGGTTAATTTGAGCAGTCTGGAGGGTGTTAGCAGCAATGCGTTGAGGAATCTTGAGCATTCCGGCTTGTTGGCAGCAACATCTATTCCTGTTGCCACTTTTGATCTCGAGTTTGTTCTTGCTTGTATCAAGCATTATGATTCATCTTCGCAACAAATCAGATCAGTTGATGGGAGGGTTGTTTGCAGTCTCAAACCGAAAGATATAGAGAAATGTTTTGCTATTCCTTCGCATTCAGATAACTTTACTGTGATTATTGAAGCTTGTGAGAAGATTTGGGATGGAGATCAACAGCGTTCACAGAGGAAGGTAGCTCAGAAATGGCTGAAGGTTCAAAAGACTAACATGCCTAAGAAGGTTGGCCGTGGTGAATTCAAAGACGAGGTTGCTGTTTTGATAACTTTGCTTAACCGAGTTACAAGTCAAGAGGATGCTAGTACTTTCCGTTCATGGATGTTTTACCTTATTTCCAGAATTCTTGATGGCGCAGAACGTTTTGACTGGGCTATGTTGATTAGTGATTGCTTACATCAACAGATTACTAATTTTCTCAAGTTTCATGAGTTTCACATGATATCATACTTAGTCTACTTAGTCGCATTCCAAGGCAGCTACAAGTTTCTAAAGACTAATGGCACTCTCGGTGTTCAACGTATTCACGAGTATTATCCTCAGTTGGAGTTCTCTCAGTTTGAACAAAATTTCCGAGCAGTGAATGATCACTTTTCTATGAGGATAGTTAGAGATCTTGACAGCGAAATGCACATTCGTATTTCTGCCGAGGCAAAATCAGCGATGGAAACTTGGGCGGATTGGTTCATCCAATTCCCTACTTTCACATACATCCGTGTTTATGGATATGTTGGAGAGCCCCTGATGTTGCCGAGGTATCCTTCAGATAAGATTATCTTCATGGAGTTTCTCAGGCAGATGCAGCATGTTCATTTCTTTCTTCGTAATCGTCATAAGACTGCGGCTACTTTTCCATTTGCATTGGGGATTTTCACATGCAATGCAGCAACAGATGCCAAGCTCATGTCAACCGAGTTAGAAAGATTCAAGCTCAAAACTCATACCGAGAGGCGTTCTTATGATCCTTTGGGTCATTATGCGAACAGGTTAGAGTGAGGGATTGCACATAAGCCAGCACTTGAGGATTTCTGGGCAAATTGTGAAGATGAATTCGAGGTTCGTCGTCGTCACTATTGTAGACTCACTATTGGTCAGCTCTCTGATTACCTATCAGAAGATGTTGATGGTCTATCAGATGATGATGGAGAAGTTCTTCTCAATTCATTTGTTAGAGATCAAATTGCTCGGCAGCCACTTCGTTCACCAGATTGGTATGCTAAGGAGAATACTTCTATTGAGGAGGTTTCTAAATCGGTTATCAAGATCAGTAGGCAGTTTTGGAGAGTAAGCGGAAACGCAAGTCAGTTCCTGTGACAGAGCCGCCAGAGAAGTTTGCTTCGTTGCCTTCTACTTCTAGGTCAAGACCTCGGGTCAAGGCTATTGTGATTCCTCCTGAAGGAGTTAGACTCAGTGGAAACACCGGGAAGAGAGCTACTGGAAAGAGAAGCAGAAACAAGTTGAGAATGTTCCTGAGATTCCAGTAGAGACAGTCATTCAGGCTGAGCCTCATATTTCACCTCCTAGTTGCCACATGTACAACCTATTGACATAGATTCAAAGCCTGAAATACCAATTCGAGTTGGATCAGAGACAACTGAACCGCCACAGGTGGATACATCAGGGACAGTCTCTCCTCGGATTGATGATATTGTTCAGTCTTGTTGGCTCGAGAAGTCTTTGGGGAGGCAGAGGCGTGAACCTTCATACAACCTTGATTTGTCAGAGTTCGGTGAGCCTTATCAGAAAAGGTCGAACAAGAAAATCAAGAAACAGGTGCACATTGAGAAGACTCCAGAATCGGAGATTGTTATAGAGGTTGTTGTTCCTCCAGAGGGTAAGAGCTTAGATGAAGTCGAAGTTGGTGACTTTACTTTCACTAAGGCAAATCTAGGCAGGACTACTCGAGAGACAGATGTGACTCTTCTTAAGATTGTTACCAATAATCTTGAAGAACGCATCACGAAGGATGGAGAGGATAAGGCATTACTTAAGGCTGAAATTGGTCAACTTCGTCAATACATTTCTGGTCTTGTTCATGGAAATTCGAATAGAGCACTTGCTCTTCCTCAGAATACACCTGCAGAACAACGAAAGCTTGATCAGTTAGTCAGTCATGGCAGACTTTTGGACAACTGGATTGAAAGTTTGGTTGAAACAGGTAGACATCTTCTTGCAGATTTGTATCAGTTGAGGAGTGATGCACATAGCTTCGTCAAGGTGTTCAGTTTCTCGAGGTTTCAGTTGAGAGTTTAGCCAAGGATCGTGTTCTTGTATCTCAGTTGTCTGTTGCATACGATGCCTTGGAGATTGATGAAGATCAAGAGAAGGTTTTTACTTGGAGAGAGCACACCTTTTCAAAATGGAGACATGTGAAAAGATCTCTGCCAAGTTGTTTTCATTGAAGGATGATGTGATTGGAGTACTTGCACTTGTCAGTGGTTTTGTTGTTCAGATTCCGTGTCATTATCTTCTTGAAGATGGCACGTATGTTGAATTGGACAAAGTGCAAGCTGAATTCGAGAAGCTGATTCATGATAACCTCGAAGGAGATCCTTTGGCACCTAAATTGGAGAATATCTCAGTTATTTCAGCAAGTTTCAGAAAGGCGATGAAGAGGTTAAAGATGGAATGCATACGGTCAAAGAAAGTGGCAGAGAACTGAAGAAGCTGTGTTCTTTTGGATAGCATCAAAGTGCCGAAGACAAAGAGATTGATGAGTTCTTAGTCAAGTGTTAGACCGAGATGACATGGAGTGATCTCAGTTGGAACTTGCAGTTAATTTCGAGGGTTGAGTATGAGTAGCAGTTAACTCCAACTTTCAGTCTTGAGTTCACTTGCTGACTTTACACATGCTTATCTCATCCTTAGAATTATCATCACAGGAGTTAGGGTTAGGGTTTCCAGTTAACTGAAGGTAGTGCCAGTTAACTTTGCTTTAAATAAGGACGTGCATGCTTGCACATTGTCCATTTAGGTTAATGTACCAGTTAACTGATGGTAGCTTTCCATTAACTGTATAGTTTACTTCATTAGGGTTTGGCAGCAAATCTTGCATGCATTACAAGACTGTAGATGACTCAAGGTGATTTTAGGGTTACCTACACCTTGATGTATATAAATAAGAGCTTTTCTAATTTGTAATTAACTTTTCTTGAGAGAGAAATATATGCTGCGCCTACCTTGCCCTCAATATTGCTCTTTTGGTATTTGTTCATGCGTCTTTGCTCTTATGATCAATTGTTATGCCACATAGGGTTTCATGCGATTGTGATGGTGAATTCTTTCCATAGTTTAGATAAATCTGTTTTGTGTTCAATGAGCTTGTTCAGATTGAGATGATAGTTGTGCCTACCTTGCCTTCAAGTAGAGAATCTGCACTTGTTTATCGTATGGTGTTGTGAACAATAAACTTATTCGGATTGAGATAATAGTTGTGCCACCTTGCCCTCAAGTAGAGAATCCGTATTCAGTTTATCGTGTGATGTTGTTATCAATAAACTTGTTTAGATTGAGCAAATAGATGTGCCACCTTGCCTTCAAGTTGAGGGTCTATACTTGTTTATCGTCTGATAGTCAAACCTTGCTCCGTTTCCTCATGCTCTGTTTTCTTGAGGAGACTGGATAGAATTTAAGCAATTAAGTTTAGTTGTAGTTAGTGAATCTGCGAAACCAGAGAAAATTCTCAGCTGCAACGTATATAGTTTTCGAGAAAGCCTTGTACCTCTACAGCTGAAACAAAAAGACAGGAATTAGTTTAGTTTATTTCCTTTGCAGATATTTTTGTTAACCACAACGAGGGAGCTTCCCTCCTAATTTGAAGAGCACTCATTGCGTAGTGTGCATAGTGTCTATACCAACTCTTACTCGAGAGGTGCTAGTTGTTACGCCAACAATACCATTTCTCCGTAAGCATCGAAGGGACATTGCTATGATGTCTTAACCAAGAGGAATCATTGACCACTTTAACAAAAGTGCACAATGGCATATGTGGGTCCCATTCTAGTGGTATGACTTTAGCTAAAAACTATTGAGGACAGGGTACTATTGGCCAACCATGGAAAGGGAAGCTCATCAGTATGTGTAGAAGTGTGTCTAATGTCAATAGCACAGAGATCTGATTCATGCCCCAACTCAAGAGTTGCAACCAATGATCACACCTTGGCCTTTCTCACAATGGGGGCTTGACCTCATAGGAAAGATCACCCCAACCTCATCCAATGGCCACAGGTTTATCACAATAGCCACTGAGTATTTTACCAAGTGGGTTGAAGCCATTCCTATGACCTACATAACGAGGAAGCAAATTGCCAAATTTATCCTGAACTATCTAATCTGTCATTATGGTGTTCCACAAACCCTCATCTTAGATAATGGAACCCCCTTTAAGAATCAGGATGTGAAAGAGCTATGTCAAAGATTCAAAATCCAACACTAATTCTCTACCCCATATTACCCCTAGGGCAATGGCCAAGCTAAGGCTATGAACAAAACCATCTTGAAAATCTTGAAGAAAACAGTCAATGAAGTTGGTTGTGACTAGAATTTACAACTAAATCCTGCTCTCTAGGCTTATCGAACCCATATCCGCACTCCAAAAGGTGCAACCCATTTCTCTATAGTCTATGGATCCAAAGTTATCCTGCCTATTGAGGTTGAGCTCCCATCATTGCGAGTGTCACTATAGAACTTGATCACTGATGATGAATATAGATTATCTCATCTAAACGAGTTAGAATTCCTAGATGAGTGTCATCTTGATTCCCTCAATCACTTGCAAGTATATCAAAACCAATTAAAACAGAGCTATAACAAGAGGATCAAATGTCAGTCTTTCCAGGTAGGGGATTTTGTCCTAAAGCAGGATTAGGAGAACCTTTTAGATCAGGACAACAAAGGGATGTTTGAGCCTAACTGGTTGGGTTCATTTTCCATCAAATCAAGCTATGGGTCAGGAGTATACCAATTGTCAATGCCTGAAGGTGAACCCTTGCAGGAACCAACCAACAACTTGCATCTTAAAAAAATTTATGCCTAGTCTTGAATGATGTAAATTTGAAAAATACAAAACAATCAAAAAAATGATCAAAATCCAAAAAAATGAAAAAGAGGATTAAAAAAGTAAAGAAAAACAATTTTCCTCTAGTGAAAACCATCTCGGTGGCACTTTGGGCAAGTACCTTGGTGAAAACCTGGCAAACAGGCGCCTTGCATAAATAAAGCACCTCCATCTATTCTTTGGCTCTTTATCCTATCATTCTTTGCATCAACCCCCATCCATTTATCCTTCATCCTATTTATTCACCCATCGCCTATCTGCATCCTTATCATAGCTTGATGTTGTAGAGTATCACAATCCATTTAGTACTACTTGGCATATTCCAAAGGTCAGTTTGTCCTGCCTGTATCGAAGTAGTCTAACATGTCACGCTGGGGGAAATTCGTTATGGATCAATATCGGGTTCTTGTATATCTTAATGGTTATCAGAAAAAACCAAAAAATGTCTAAATCATGTACAACTAAAATCCAAAAAAATTCATAAAATTGTAAAGGAAAAATCCAAAACATCCAAAATGCATCAAAAACCCTAAAAAGGTTGAACATCAAAAATCCAAAAATAGATCCATGTCGTACGTCATCTCTGAGCTTAAACGTAGGCAAGTCCATCATTGATGTGCCCTTGAGACACCCTAGGGCAGTCCTTTAGGATTCTGTCATAATAAGCTGACATTCCATCAATTGTTTATATCTCATCTTTAAATAAGTCGAGTCAGTCAAACTACATGGTCTCTACATGTATACTGTAGGTAAGGCTTATCTCTAATCAACCCCTGAGGCCCGTAGGATAGGTCTTTAGGTTAGGTTCTTGGTTGAAACTTAGAAAACCCCTAAACATTCAAATATCGAAAAAACCCTAAACATTCAAATCTCAGAAAAGCCCAAAACACTTGAAAATCAGAAAAACATAGAAACATTGGAAAGCCTTGGAAAACCCTAAATAGCCTCAAATAATCGAAAACCAAAACATTTGCATAAACTTTAAAAAAGACCAAAAACAAGCTCAAAACTTTTAGAAAATACCAAAATCATTGAAATATTCCAAAATATCCAAAACCACCTATCCCATCTCACTTTCACCCGCAATAACTTTCACCCATAATAAATCAATCATCACCTTAAACCTTTGGTGAAACAACTAAAAAACAAGTATAGAAAGTCGTAAAGTGAGAACCTAAGTGTCAAAATCTAAAGTCTACATCATAGGTAAATATGTCAGTGAAGTTTATGTTAAAGGCTTATCATAAAGCTCATCATCATCCTAACATCAAACAACCATCTGATCAACATGTCCTAGGATGTATGATCCTTTCTATGATGGACATCAGTATCAGAAATCACCTTAGCTAAAATAACTGGCAAGAGATATAGATAATACTGACTGTTTGTTTATGATCTTTTCTTATGATTTATATTAATGACCCATTTTGAGGACCTCTCGATGATGTCTATCAAAATGATTTAGACATAAAGGAATGGGGCATTGATCATTATCTTTCATTTGCTGGGCTTGTGAATACTCTTGTAAAATAATCTTGGTGCATACTTGCTTAGTTGTGTGTAGGGAAGTTGTTTGGAGTACATTGTTGACTATTGTGTAGGCTTTGGTCTAATGTATTCTAAGCTTCTAACTTACATTCCAACGAGGTTTTTGTATGTCAAGGTATGAACAGGAATATCCTATCGGTTTGTAGAGACAAAGTCTATTACACTAGATACAATGCCATCCTGGTTATTAATACCTTGATGCATCGTGTCTATGTGTTATATCAAACAATAAGGAATGATGGAAAATCCCAATCCCGAAAAATGAGAAAATCGTCATCATGCATTTATCATCCTCATCATGCATTTTTCATCATTGTATCTAATAAAGTCTCGGTGGATCATAGACTTGTTGGATATTTTGAGACAATCATCAAAATCAATGGTTGATCATCTTGTTTCTTCTATCTTCTCTCTGCACTAACCTGATATCATGACAATGAAAAAAAACATCATCAATGCATCCATCCTCCATCCACAAATCATCAACATAATCATAGCATATCACATCATATGTCTTGCATCATCATTATCATTTAAGTTGTGATGAATAATATAGATTTGTTATTCTAATCATCTTAAATTGTTGCATCATATATCATAAACATGCATCGCATTATCATATCATCAACATCAACATCTACATTTTCCATCCATACATCCATATGCATGCATCGCATCATAAAACTGCATAGAAAATACACAAAAACAAATTCATTCCATATCATTTGCATAAGAATAACATTTGCATATCATACAATATCATATGGCATATCATGAAAATATAATAAAAAAGAATATGAAATTGCATCCATTACATCTCATCTCATCGCATATCACATAAGCATACATAAATAAAGTGCATCCATACATATAAGCATGTTGCATCATCATATCAAATGCATCCATACATATAAGCATGAAATAAGATGTACACATCATATTGAATTTGTATCTGTATCATATATATCAAAAAATGAATGTCATGGTACAATATCTAGATCAATGTATGTATATCAATCATAAATATAATATCCATGAGGCTATCAAAAAGGATTCCATGAAAGTATATATGTATCAAAGAATGGGGCAACAAAATCAAAAAGTGTCTATACACTCGAGCTAGCCCTGATGGCTACTCCCCTCTCCGGCCTGCCTCTCTGGCTGATCCTCAGCCCGAGGTTGTGCATCACTCCTCTGGGAGTAATCAAGTTGTCTAAGTGGCACTAGAATGTCTCTATGGTAATGCATCCTATAATAGACTACCTCAGTCACAACCTCTTTGTATAGCCTACCAGATATAGTCCCGCCCTGTGTCACCACTGTCATCACCTCTAACTGTTGTTGGCGGTCATTCTCTTAATCTCTCTTGGCAGTCAAAATCTATACCTACTACCTCGTGCAATCTCTCTCTGTTGTGATGGCCACAACCTAATATCTATCCTGGTCCCACTCAGCAATGATCGCCAAAATCTGTTGGTGGGCCTAATCTCGCTCACCTGTAATTGTCTGCATTTGTTGTTGCTACTACTGAATTTGTATATCTCAGGGATATGGCCCCAACGATAGTCATTGACCTACCTTTTGTTGTCCTGCCTACTGCTACACTAGTTGCAGCTGAATGGGAGGATACTATGGAGGTTGTTTTCCAACTGATGGTGCCCTCGAAATCTACCCATCATGGCCATTCTAGCCATCCTGACCCCTACCTCTACCCCTGCTTGCTCCCCTCCCTCTAGGTCTCCCTTGTGGAGGAGCACCTATTGGATCTGTCAACCTTCAAGGGGGTGTAAACCATGCATCATAAGCAAGCATCATCTACATGACCGCCTGGCCCTAGTCGTATGCCCATGGTTGTACCACCAATTGCCAAAAACTCTTGACCATCTCTGGAGCTAGGATAGTGAGTCCCCATGTGGGAACCTCTTGAGATGATCTCACAAATATAGCTCTATAGGAATCATCTAGCCTATCTTTCTACTCACCAAACTATCGTGCCACCCTATCTAGCAAATAACTCTTTGTGATCCTGTGCTCTCGACCTTGCATGTACCGGGTGTGTCTAGCGAAGAACAACTATTGTACATCATCATACCACACTGTCATCTATAGCTAGGGTCACCATCTGAACACTGTCATATCATCCAACACCCGCTACCAGTATGGGATCCCAATTTTCCCTGTGTGACATAGGATGATGGCGCCTCTATACCAGCAAACCACAGGATCATCTGGCTCAACATCGACCATCTGCACGATCGGTTGGAGCATAGCAATATGCTCCCAAGTCTAAATATGAAGTAAGGTAACCCTTGTACCAATAGCCCTGTCGTCGCAGTAGACAAAGTCGTGCATATCATGATACAATGAGGCCAACATCACCATCCCCCATGCAAATAATGTCCTCCTATGGAACATTATGTGCCATGCTAAGCCCCATCCTAGGTTGAAACCTCTGCCTCGTCAGTCTGGAGCGACCAAACCTAAAATGATGGCTACAATAATCAATCAAAATGTGGGCACGCGACCTCTGTATGCCTTGAGGTCAATTTGCGAAGTGACTAGAACAATGGCCTTCATCTCCATCACCTCGTGATAGGCATCGTATCTGGCGTCAATTTCATAAATCACATGCTCGCCATGTATCGACATTTATTCAAATTCTTCCATACATCCTCTAATGTCACTATTGCCTCATCGGTGGGAAGGTGAAATGACAAAGTCTCACTATGCCATCTCTCGCACAACACGGTCATCATAGTCAAATGTGTCCAGACGACAAGCATGTACACAATGTACACCATAAGTCGATCTCCCCCAGGTGCTCCTTGCGCAACTTGGATAAATCACCAAGTCTCTCCAAAACTACGGGTTGGTGCTCACGAGACATCTAGAGTAGAATGACCTCTACACTCATGAAGTGCATGACGTCAAAATTTGAGAAAATTTGAATCAATTTGGGATTTTTGGCTCCACAATGATAATAGCATCGCTATATTTCAAATTCCAAATTGCAACACCTAAAGGCATTTCAAATTGCAAATCACAAATCACATCGCCAAAGACATATGCATCGCAATTTAAACTTTGGAAACCCTAACCCTAATTTTTAAATCAAGAGATGCGTCACTATAAACATATGCGTCGCAATTTAAAATTGGAAACCCTAATTCTAAATTGTGAACTGCATCGCAATATACATATGCATTTCTAAAAATCATTTTAGCGTCGTTGATTCTCAAATGGGTGTCACTATATAGCGATGCCGCCAAATTTTAAATTTCAAAGAGTAATAAATGCATCAAACAGTCAAAATTCAAATCAAGTTTTGAGTTACATACCGATGGTCCTGAGCCTGGAATCCGTTGGTACTCTTGAACTCGATCGAAAATGTGTCATGGGAGCTCTCGTCATGCCATTCCATCAGAGGTTCAAACCTAAAATTGCAAGAATTCCTTAATGTGTGAATGCACAAATGAATTGAAAGTGACCCTTCTTGGCTTATTTATGCTAGAAAATTAGGGTTTTTTACCCTAATTTAACCTTGAAGCTAGGGTTTATCATCATTTTCACCAATTTTTCCAAACTGAAGCTTATTTTGCATCATTTTTTGTGTTTTTGGCATATTTCTTGCATCCCAAATCCTTTTTGGACCCCTAGGGCAGCTTGCACCTTTATCGAGAAATCAACCCAAAATTCAAAATTTCTTCCTGATTTCTTAGGGGGGCAGGGAATCAGCTTTATCCTTCCACTAGGGCATCTAAAAAATTAGAAAAAAAAAATTGATTTAAGGAGCAGTTTTCATTCGAAGAGCATCAACCTTTGAACCAAAGCAACAGATACCTCACTTCAAAGAGAAGAAAAATGTAGACACTGAAAAATGTCTTGAATGATATCATACACTCGAATTAGGTATACTAACATCATTTCCTCTTGAAACCCATCCTTTTTTTTTGCTTAATTAATTGAATTATCCTAGCTAATTAATTAATTGCATCATTTTCGTCTATTAACCTAACGCATTTAATTGGGTTAATTCACCCCCTCTCACATTAACGCTTTATCTCATTAAATTAAATAAATCAAACTATTTAATTTAATTCCCTAAGTCATCTTATTTAATTAAATAACCTTAAGTTATTTAGTTAAATGTCATTTCACCTTTCCCCCTTTCATTAAATCATTTAATTTAATGAAAATCACTTTATTCCTCTAATTCCCCTAATTGCATGATTAAACCCTTGTTTAATTAGCAATTATCTAACTAATCCAATTCCTCCCACTTGCAAAAGAATATTCCTCCTTTGCACAATTTAATTTAGTTTTAATTAACTAAATAACCTTTTTCCTCGCCCATGAGAATGTTCCCAAGAATATTATCTCTCCTCCAATCATTTGAAAAAGGGATATTCTCACAAAGCTTCATGTGCAAGTTAGCTTATGACTTCTTGTGCAAGTTAACTTTTGACCTCTTATACAGGTCAAAAGTGTGTTTGTTTGGAAGGAATGAGAACCCTTGATTAAATCTTATCTTGCATTCTCACTCATTGATGAGAATTCATAATCCATGCCTCTTCTTTCTTTCATCCTTGACTATTGATTAGCCTTTTTGATCTCAACCCTCATTTCTCATTTGCTCTCCTATAAATAGAACACTATTTGGAGACAAATTGAACCATCCTTCAATCAACAAACTTATGCTATTGAATTCACTCACACTCACACTCATACTTTACTCACATTTAGCATATTTTAGTTCATTTTTAGTTGCATATTAGTTTCCAGCTTCCATTAATGGCTTCCATGCATCCATTTTAGCTTGGTTATAAATTCGGGTTTGAATATTTGAGCTTAGAATTTGCTTAGACTAGCTTAGCTTTTGCGTACTTAGGTCATTTTGAGCATAAATCATGTTAGTTTAGCTTGCATCATTTTCAATTTAGCATAAATCATGTTTTCATCCACATATCACAACAGTTCCATCGATTCTCTTCAATATAATCGATTGAAACAAGCTCACTGATCACAGGAATAGGAAAGGGTCATCGTTTCACATCAACACAACACCAATTCCAAAACGGGATAAGTTTTAGATGGGTTAGAGTAGACTTTTAAATGCTTTCACAGTTCATAATGTTTAGTTTCAATAAATGCTTATTTTAACCTTCATTTGAATGATATTGTTTAAGATTGAGTATTAGTGGCTCCATTGTGCTTCGATTCATCATGGATCAAGCATAATCGAACCACACTGATAATCCTCGGTCAACACATAATAACTTATAAGTCAAGGAAGTTATGTCTCATTGAGTGTGAAAGTTGAGTCTATTGGATTTTATGTCTTAAAGCATTTTGTTTTTTTGTGTGTCAAGGTATGGAACTTGTAAGAAGTCCAATACCAGAATATTGGGAGTGTTGAACATACAAGAAGTCCAATACCAGAGTGTTAGGGTATTAGACTTTAGAGAAGTCTACTACTAGCATGTGGTGTGTATCAAACTTTTAGAGAAGTATGATATCAATTTTTTGGTATCAGACTTTACTAAAGTTTAATACCGAGATGTCAATCTTGGGATAAATTGAATAAGGTATTGGACTTTGGGGACTGTCAAATACAATATAGGCCTTGTGGGCATCCCAATAAAGAATAAAATATTTTTTGTTAGTGGTATTTTTTATGTCATACCAATTTGGGATTTGGAGGGTCGTTGGGTAGAGTTGATTAAAGGATGCTCTAGTCATTTGGGGGATTCATGACTCTCCTTCATGCTTCATTTGTTGTATCAAACATGGTGTTTTTAAGTCTTCTTCTTGTGTCAATGTGCATTGTGCATTAGTGTTCATGTCAAGTGTGCCATCACTTGTTATGACACCATGAGTATGTGTTAGTGTTGTGTGGCTTTCTTAATGCCACTTTTGTATCACAAAAAATTACATTGGTCTATGTTTTGTCCTTCAGTGTCCTAGGTGTGTGGCTTGGGGCATTACAACTAGTGAGTACACCATGGAATTCATCTTGCTACAAGGTGGAAAACTCATTTACTATCATTCAAAGGCCTTTGATTTAGTGGAAAGGGGTTATTTGGTGTATGGTATATATCTTTATGCATTAATCCAAACCATCAAGAAATAGGGGCACTACTTGATTAGCAAAGAGTGTACTATAAACACAAACCACAAGCTTTTGCAATATTTGCAAGTCAAAAATAATTGCAACGAGCATGTAATTACAAAGGGATGAGTTTTTACAACAGTTTCATTAGGTTAAATCCAATACCGAAAAATAAGTACTAATGTAGTTGGATACATGTTGTATAAGACACCTATTTCAAATCCCATATCAACTATTTCTATGATTATATAGTTAGATCATTTCACTAAAGAAGCCTGTGGAGAGGAATATGAACAAGAATCAAATTTTTGGGAGGATTACAAATAACTCCAAGAACAAGCGGGCACAAAATATGGTGAAGACTTTCACCTCAAGAATGGGTTGCACAATAGTGTGCCAAAGGAACAATCACTTCCACACATGAAGAAGAAACATACCTCCAAAGTGGCAAGTCATTTTGATGTTCTAAAAATAGTGGCCCATTTACAAACATATGTATATTGGCCTAGACTGCACATAAAAGTAGTGAAATTCATTAGAGGATGAAAGCTATGTTTCACTTGTAAATCCAAGAATCAAAAGGAATGACTCCACACCCCTCTTCTAGTGCTTACTAGACTATGAGAAATTATTTCCATGGATTTACTGGGTGGTTAGCTATAAAAAAGCATGGAAATTATTATCTTTTTTGTTGTAGTGGATAAATTTATAAAGTGCATATTCTAACCTCATGCAAGAAGACAAATATTGAAAAAAATACTTTTCTTTTATGTGTGGGTGCACTATAGTTACCAAGATCAATTGTTTCAAATAGAAACATATGGTTTGTTGGTAAACTTTTATCTAGTCTATGGGAGAAAAATAAAAACTCCTTGAAGTATTACTACCTTTTGAATTCGAGCAATAAATTGGATAAAGAGATGTATTAAGTAGGATTTTGGTACAACTAATAAGAGGTGGTAAGTATGACTTTTGTACATATAACAATAGATTACCAAAGGCTTGGGATGAATATTTTCCCTACATCTAGCACTCATACAAGAAATTATTTCATTCCTCTACAAGTCAATCACCCTTGAATGTGTTTAGGTTATTTTTCAACTAGTCAACTTGATGTTGCACTTGAAAAGAAGGATAAGCAAGTAGGATTAGATTCAAAGGTGGCAAAAGCAACAAAATTAATTGAGATGGTTCAGGAAATCCAACTCAAATTAAAAAAAAAAAAACTAGAGAAGACTCAATTGAATACAAGAACATACATGATTGGCATGATGCAGAACATTATGTTAAGGTTGGAGACAAGGTGTGGCTATCCCAAGGAAAAGAGTGGATGCAAGGACAATCGAAGAACACTAAACCTATAATATATGAGTCATTCCCCATATTAGAAGAAATTGTGGAGAATGCATTTAGATTGGACCTATCTCTTTTCACAAAACTTCAATTGTTGATCAATTGTGGATAATCAATTTTAATATCACTTCAAAAGATTCCATCAAGAGGTTGAAATTTGGAAATCAAGGCTTGATGAGAAACATCTATTGTCCCCAACACCAAATTCAATCATTAAGAATGAAATCCCTATCCTTAGTGGGTTCAAACAATGCAATGAAAAAACCTTGTACACAAGTGTAAATTTTTAGATTACTTTCCAGGTGAGGTTGTCAAGTGTTGGACAACCAAATATGAATCTTCAAAACATTACGACACAAGTGATTAAAGAGGTGGATCATCCTATTTTTAGAGAAGTATTCATATCCTTCCAAATTTTCCCCACCAAATATCAAAAGAGAGGTTGAAGAAGAGAATCTAAGTGATTCTAAGTTGTCCCTGAATTTATCCTACAAGCCCTTTTGTTCAAAATTGCCTTCTCAAATCCTAAATCTATCATTCCCTTTCCAACTACAACAATGAAGGATTTCTTTGGTGGAGAATCGTCAAGAAGGTTTAAAGTTTCCTCACAAGTGCCTACTTGTTCAACCAAAAATGTCATACAAGTCATCACACAGATACTTATGAGGGTGAGTGTAAGACCTACTACCATTCCAATCCTTTACATGTGCCCTAGAACCAAATAGAGTGGTTAAGTGATTGTGAAGGGAGCGGATCAAAACCTTCACATCCAACAAACCGCCCATGCCATGGATCCCATCACATTGACCTCCCCAACTGTAATCAAACTTATCCTAGTATGATTACTAGAGAGGAGATTTTGTATCAGCCATCACATAAGAAGAAAGGAGTGTCGAGCATTTTTTCAGTAGTGACATTTTTTGAGGGCTTCTTAGTGTCCAAATTTTTCATTGCGGCCATTTTGTATTATCATTGTGGTAATGAAGGAAAATATGAAACCATTTGGCATATTCCTGATCATAGATGGATGAATCGAGTCCACCAACCAATACAAGACATTGCATACTATATGAACCTAAAATTCTATTACTCTAATATGTTTACGGTTGGTGAGGAGGTCATGATAGGCTTTACTACATGCTAGAAAGGATGACACCTAATGAAGGCCTCAAAGACATAATTCTAGAGATGAATTTGGAGGTCTAAATGGTGCAAAGTGGAGGCTATTTTCTTCATTCAAAGGAAGAAAAATCAACAAGGTAAAACAAATGTATCCTTTAATCACACACTTGATTTGATAAATGCAATTTTAATTTTTAGCTTAATAATAGTGAAAGTTCATTTTGTCAACCTCTTAAGTGTGGGTAAGTAGCCTAGGAGATTCTAATTATTTCTTTATACTACTACTAAAATATCAAATTATAAAAGCAACATTAGATATAAATTAATGAAATTTGATCTAGAATAGAAAGTCTAGTAGCTGGGAAATGAAAGTTATAAATTGAAATTGAACTTAAAAAATAAAACATGTGCACCTAGAATCTTTTAAATTTGACACTAGAAATGAATTGGAAAGCTAGAAGGTTATTCTAGTGAAATTTTAAGCTTGAACAAAGTTGTCAAATCTAGGCATTGCAATTGTACCAAGTGATTGTATCAAGGGGCACAATTAGCCCTTCTAGGAAATAGTGTCCAAGCCTCCAATGGTTTTGAAAATTGTAGACATTTATTGCTTGAATAGTCTATGAGCATTCTCTACATGCAAAACACACGCGTTTGATCCAAAAATGAGAATACCTAAGTTGAAGATTGAAACAAAAGGAGAAAGGGCATGATGAAAAGGAGACTATCTCAATCAATCCCATATTTAGTATATTTCAAACTCCACATAACACTATATAGAAATTTTGGGTGTGTACAAACCTAGTGACAAAATGTGAGTTTTTTGTGTAGAAATTTGGGTTCACAATGAGGTGTATAATGATGGGAATCAAACAAGGAGATGACAATCACCAAAAATAGATGCAAGCAAGGGGAAAAGGATGGGAAAATAGTTGTAGGTCTATAAGTAAAAAATAGAACAAGGGTTTTGAGAGATGGCTTCAACTTAAGAGAAGGGAAAGAAGATCTATAGCTTACAATGGGAGACATGTGAGGATGAAATTATGAGAGAATGAATAGTGAGGAAGATTAGACAAGAACCATAGTCGAGATGTTATGATAGAACCCCAAACTTGCAGTCTTTATATGTGTAGTTTGTTCCCCTACTCTCTATAGAGTTTCTTTAATTCACCTATTTGTTGAGAGCTCCATTTTCATCTAACTTCTCTTCTAACCTTTTAAATGGAAGCTAAAGTATGCTTATACTAAGTTTTCGAGAAGATGGTCATTGCAAACATAGTGAGGATTAGGGCATGAATGAGCAACTTAAATACTTTTTTTAAATATGAATACAGACACTAGCATCAATTAGTGTAGATGTCTTTTAATATTCAAGAGTCTAAATTCCTAGGGCTGACAAGTGAGACATTTGTAAGGCCAAGATTGTTTGCATCATCTTTCTATGATGAAGGAAAAGGCCAAAATCAGGTGAAATGGTCCCAAATCACGATTAGGAAAAGGCCAAAATCAGGTGAAATGGTCCCAAATCACGATTAGAAAAAGGCCAAAATCATGTTCACCAAGAAAAATATTGTTCAATTGAAGAGAGAACCATAAGTAGTATTGAAGGAAAACATACTTAAGATTCATGAGCTTCTCATAATGAATTAAATTAATTTGAAGCTTGAAAGTAAGAAAACTAAAAGGGGGAAGAAGATGTAGATTGCATTTGGCATATGTCATCAGTTATTCAGTTATTGTTTGAAACTTAGAAAGTTTCAATTTTGAGTGTTTGAGCTTCATATGACACATATAATCTTTGAATTATTACTGCGTATGTCTCCTAAGACCAAAATTAAAAATGCATGTTCAATAAAAAATCAAAATAATGGGTGGTGTGAACAAGCACGCAGATTATCTGATAATACTTCACAAAGAAGATGATAAAAGGAATGGTATTCCTCTATATCTTAAAGGTATCATCTTTATACCTTCTTCGCAAAGTTTTTATTCAAGACTCGCGCTGACTCAAAAAAAAATTCTGTTCAAAATTCGGCAAAAGTTACTCCCTGGCCCAGCTTGGCTCACGAGTCCGCAAGTACTGTGAGGTTTTTAAAACTAAACCCCAATCACCTTTGTAAGATGCAGGGAACAAAGTAACAAGAAACCTGTAAGACTGCCTGTAATGCAAGATGTTACTTTGCTGGACTAATGCAGGCTTGTGTAGCAATTAAAGAAACAATACATAACTGATTGTATATGTGGCAACTGGGACTATTTGCGTGTGTCGTAACCGCAAATAATATTTATTATCACTAGTCTTACCAATTATCCCCACATGAACAGTTTCCTCCTGTGAAATGATGGAAACGATGAATGTCCCTAACTATAATTTCTCGGCCAACGAGTTTGGAGATAAACTTAATAGCATGGTGGCAATCACCACAAACTCGAAGATTTTTGGTAATTTGGATAGTTGTGCCCGGGCATGTACTAATAAGCCCAAAAACAATGGCGAGTTTCTCACTATGGGCGCTAAGCTCGGTTTCCTTCTCTTCTTCCTCCACATTATGCAGATCATATCGAGTATCAGGTACATACCCTGAATCTCTCATCAGTTTATGCAAGCTCTGCAGTGTCGAATATATTATTTCTGAATCTTGATGTGATCTGTCACCTCCAAAAAATGTATGATATCTATTCTTAACCTCAATCCAGCTGCATCCTGGCTTCTTTTTCAAACCCCAATCTCTCATCAATGTTCTAATCTTTGCAACACAATCCCATCTTCCAGCTTCTGCATAGATGTTTGACAGCAATACATAATTTCCAGCGTTCTCAGGTTCCATCTCAAAAAGATGTTTTGCTGCAGTTGTCCCTAACTCTAGATTAGAATGAATTCTGCAAGAACCAAGCAAGGCCCCCCATACAATAGCATTCGGTTCTGTTGGCATATTCTTGATAAAATTGTATGCCTCCTCCAGGTGTCCAGCACGTCCAAGAAGATCTACCATGCCAGCATAATGCTCCATTTGGGGTTCAATGCAATGGTCTTCCACCATGCTATTGAAGCATTCCCGGCCTTCATCAACTAGAACTGCATGGCGGCAGGCAGACAGAACGGCAGTGAATGTGAATCTGTCAGGCCTCACAGTTGCCAGCTGCATTTTCCTAAATAGTGAAAGGGCTTCATTGCCAAGACCGTGTATTCCATATCCTGCAATTATGACATTCCATACCACTACTGATTTATGAGACATTTTCTCAAACAGACGACGTGCAATCTTTATACGCCCACATTTTGCATACATGTCAACAAGTGCACTTCCTACAAATTCATCTGCTTCAAATCCATTCCTGATAATAAAATTATGGATTTCCTTCCCCTGTCTCAGGGCCAGTCAGTGTGCAGTTGCAGGCAGAACACTTGCGAGCGTCACCGAATCTGCTCTGAATCCTGCCAACTGCATTTGGCAGAATGTATTCAGAGCTTCATCAGCATACCCATAGTGAGCAAATCCAGCAATCATCGCCGTCCATGACGTTATATCTCGTTTACCCATTCTGTTAAACATTTGACGTGCGAAGTCAAGTCCACCAGATTTCACATACATGTCTATGAGAGAACCACCCACATATACGTCCGACTCAAACCCGTTTTGGACTATGTACTTATGGATCTGCTTACCTTTCTGCAGATCACTTAGGTTGGTACAAGCCTTGATAACGAGGGGAAAAGTGAACTTGTCTGGGGATATACCTTCACTTCGCATCCGGTAATAAAGCTTAAGAGCCGCTTCAAATTGCACATATGTAACACACCCTCTGATAATGGAATTCCAAGCAAAATGATTTCGCTCAGGCATTTGGTCAAACACTTGGTGTGCATCTGTAAGGTTTCCACACAACGCGTACATACAAACAAGCTTACAACCCACAAAAGCGTTTTGCTGAATTCCGCATTTGAGAATGTGAGCGTGAAGATGTTTCCCTTGCACGATAGATTTGTCATCTCCACATGCCTGCAAGAGAGCGCCATAGGTGTCTGCAACTATGCTATATGAACTTTCATTGTTTCGTAACCCCGCTTGGATTAACTGTTTGAGTTTGCTAAACGCCATAGCATTAGCGTTAATGGCATGGTGTTTAAACTTACTTGAGCTTAGATTGGGACTGGCTTAGAAAGCCTGCAAAATTTTCACAATTATGAAAAATGCATTTAATTCAAAATTACATTTTTTACTTAGTAGACAGAATTTGCATGGCACTTTCCTACTCAATTATCTCATGTTCTTTTAATGAAGATCACTGAAGCTTCTCTGAATTATGTGAACAATTTCTGCCAAATAATGCCTAGATTGGTTGTGTCGGTTTTTCTAAACTTTGAATGTTTTCGAAAAGCTCGCGATGTTCAAACTCGACAAATGATGGCCATGCCGTAAAATTCTGGGCTAATTGCTCTCTCGCGGTGCTTTCTTTGTAAAGTAAGTAAAGCTTGCAGCTTATTCAATCCTTCATCCGACCAAGTCTGAACGTTAATTCAAGTTTATATGGAATTATCAATTAACTTATTCTCCAAAGGAAATGATAAAGCAATAAACACAACCACACAATAAACAAAAATTTGAGATTAAGGAATTAAGACATGGTGACTGAAATATAAGTTTGTTTGAAAACAATTAATTGAATAGTTTTACGATTAGGTTTATATTATTGTCTATAAAAATAAATTGTCTGGTTATTTAGGTTTGTGTTTGAAGAATAGGCAATGTTGATGAACACCATTGGAACTTTGTTAAGTTATGATGTTTTCCTTATGTCAATCTCTTGAATTCAAATTAATGGTTTGAACTATCATGTCCATTTTTTTACACTAGAAAACACAACACAATCCAAATTTTTTTATCTTATGATGAAAACAAGGTACAAAAAGACAATTAACTAAGTGCACTTGATGACAATGTGTGTACATTTCTATCATCCACACACAATATAGAAGGCAAGGAAAGAGGATTACATAAATTGGTCCAGAAATAACTCTCTCACACCCAAACAATGGAAACATCCTATTCAATTTAGGAGTCTAAACAAGTGAATTTAAAAGGGAAATACATTTGTATGTAAATTCCTCAAATAAGTGAAAATATAAGATTAAGGTTCTAACAACAAGACTAAAAGTTTATGAGGAAAATTTGCATTCCTAATCAATTATTTAAAACAAATTGTATTATTAAATTATTATCAAGAAATAAACAACTATAATGCTTTATAACTTAATCATATACAGTGGTTATTTACAACACTCCAAGTTATTAATTAAAAACAAGGAATATGGAATATCATTAATATAAAATTCAAATGTAACAATTGTCTATTGAAGTTATTTATTAATAGCCAATAATTAATTAAATGGTTAAATAAATGAATTAGTTCCCATTTTTCAAACCACGAATAATGGCGTGAGCGGTAGGCGAGGCGAAATAGGTTGGTGCAGGGCAGAGGTTCGGCAATGGTGGACAAGGTGGTATTGAAGCCATAAGGTAGTAGTGTCAGGCAGATATCAATGGAATTTGGAGACAAGGGAGGTGGGCTCGAGTCGTAAAAGAAGAGATATCCCAAGATCGGATCAAGAACCAGGCGTCTAATGAACCATGGAGAAATAGAAACACATAGGGGCAGAAAAGAGGACTTACCGAGCACTTTGGCTCGAAAGGAAGGAGAAGGTATGGAAATCAAGAATTTTGTAGGCCTAGGCAGCAAGACCAAGGGTGGAGAGGCAATGTTGGCTTGAATAGAATGGAAGGCAATCGGAATTGGGGTCAAAACCCTAGGCGGGTAGAGGCATGGGAAGGGGCGGAGTGCAAACGTGGTATATGGATTTGGAAGGCGACACCTAGCATGGAAATCCGAATGAAAATGAGCAAGGGAACAAAAAAGAGCATGACAATTGTCTGAATCCGTATGATAGAATTTCCCTAGTTTTAAGCTCGGATAAGCTCCAAGCGAAAATACTGTGACTGGAAAACCTAGGGTTGTTGGCCAAATGGTATGGTAAATAGTTAATCTGGGAAAGTTTTAAAAAGTGGTAGCATGGAAAGTGGGGGGAAGATCTACAATTCAAAGTGCTCTCAAACAGTTACTTTTTGGTAATTTTCCCCTCGAGAGACATAAGGGAAGAAATCGTGAATAGCATGTGGGTGTTAGACGATTGTGGCTTCTATATTCGTAATGGATGGTTGGTTTTGACCATACAAACCACAAAATGGAGGTGATGCAAGATTGGTATAAGCTCCCCAATCTTCCCATGGAAATTTTGGGAACCAAGCACCCTAGAAGAGATCAGAAATTGCTTGAAAATATTCTTATAAGCAGAAGGAAGTATGGATCTAGAGGTAATCAACACTCATGTCAGAATCTGCATCAAAAACAACCCTAACAGGGTAATCTGGAAAGAATTAGAGCTAATCTCGGTGCAAGGAGATGGAAGCAGGCCCTAATGGAAGATTTGTTCCCCTATTTTTGTTTGGATAAAACCTTGGGATGTAGGAACAAGGCATTTGGCAAGGGGAAGCAGCATTATGATGCAAAATCTATAAATCAAGATGGAGCCTTCACCAAAATACGAATAGATCACACTCAGAAACAAAATTGTGATTGTCAACCTAGAAAGGAGGAGTTGTCAGTTGCCCTCAAAAAAGGTATGGATGAGGAGGAGAAAAGGGAAGGTAAGGAGTTTCGTGGGGAGGCACTAGGGCATACATAGAATGGGGTGGCTTTGAAAACCAACTCTCTTAAAAGGTCAAATGAGAACATGGTTCCTTCTAGGTAGGGGGTACAGGAGGAGGTTGAGAAGCTGATGGAGAATGATCAAGGGGCAGATTTGAATGCGAAAATATTAGAGGCTTTGGAAATCTTATGGGAAAGTTGCAGAGAGGTGGAGCTTGATTCCTTGATAGAGCTTGGTAATGAACTAGTGTTGCTAGAAAAAGCTACAAAAAGTAACCTATTGGAGGAGGATGTAGGGGATATGTTTGAAGATTGGACAAATCGTGCAGTCTTAGAACAAGAGGATCTGACTTTTGAAGAAGGGAGTTTTTTGAAATCAAGTAAGAGGAGAAAAATCACACAAATAGATTCTTCTGAGCCTAGAAGATTAGGCATAAATTAGAAGGACATGCACAAATCCTCACCGGATTGTGGAGAATGCAAGAAAAGGGGAAGGATTTTGAACTAGGAAAAGCTCAAGTGGGATGGGGAAGCTGTTGGGAAAAAGAAGATCAATGAAATGTTGAAAGTAGGGAAGAGTGAAGCTCTTCCTGAATAGCAATGAAAATCATTACATGGAATGTTAGGGGCTTAAATGCCCCTAACAAACAGTGCCTGATTAGGAATCAATTAGAAACATTTCAAGTGGATATAGGACTAATTCAGGAGAAAAAGTTAGGGGAGCAAGAGAAGATCAAGTTTGGCAGGAAATTGAAGCATTGGCGAACGATAGGGGCTAATGTGGATGGCACCTCAGGCAGTTTGCTGACGATCTGGAAACGAAAATCCATACTAGTAGAAGAAGTGGCTAGTAGCAGACATTGGATCATTTGCAGGGTAAGAATTCTCATTTCAGATTTGCATTTTTTACTTATTAATGTTTACCGAGGTCCAGGAAAGTAAGTGGGTAAAGTTGAATACTGGGTACCGGGTTATAATGCAGATTGAAAATGTGAAATTTTAAATTTGTCTAATGATCCTAGTGATCTGGTATATGTATGAGGATTCAAGATATGCTTTTAAAAGGCGTGTTAATTATGAGATTTTTGTACTAACATTGGAATAATGGTTTTATTTACATGAGATGTTATAAATGTTTTTTTTAAGGGATTTAATGTGTGGAATTTGTGATTGTAGGAGACGCAGATTGTGATGCAAAGTTCGGGTATGGATGGTTAGGAAAACTTGAATCATGGATGGAATAATTTTTAGTCTGGTTAGATCACTTTGGGAGGTGATAATGTAGACGACTTTGAGTCCACCGGAATGCTGGGGATCTCAGTATTTCACATGCGGTGGGAACAAATGCTAATTTTCGGGAGAACCCATTCTTGAGAGTGACAGAACCGGAGCCAAGCAAAGTGTAGGGGGCAAAAATTTCACCTTATTATTCTGAATATATGGGAAGCCCCTACATATTATCATGATTCAAAGTATCATCTAGGTGAGGATTCCAGATGAAAAAGTAGAACCGAAAGAGCTTCAATGAGTAATTGGAGTTGACTTCCATTGACTTCAATTGCAATTCTCCTATTGGTTGCAATATTCCACACGCCTTGACGAGATTAGTCCCTTGGATTTCCTCTCATGTATTTGTCTTATCTTGTTTGAGCCTTGTGTTCTATAAAAGGCCAGAGGATCTTCATTTTTTTTATGTTCAGAATTTGTGGATGTCGGATGAGCATAAACTTTTAAGTTTTTTTTTTTTTTCCTATTTTCTAAACCATTCCAGCGTAAAACTTTGTATGCACATAGACATTAATTAATATCAGAGCTTATTAGATAGCTACCTATCTTAATATCATTTGTATATGGTTTTTTTAGTTCGACCGAACAAGACTGTATGTTGTGTCGTTTAAGGGTGCATACAAAACCTACTTGGTGTCCAAAAATGAAACCCATCTCTTTAAAAGCTTGCACCGTTTTATATGTAGCTGTGAAGAAATCTAGTGAAGTATAAAGCAATTTTCTCTATTTTTATTAATTCTTTGGGGCATCCATGGAGAATAATCAGGAGAAACTTTTATTTTTTAATATTTTTTATATTTTGTTTCAGAATAGATGTTTAAATATTTGAAAATGTTCAAAAAATTTTAAATGAATGAAAATAATTTTGTTGAAAATCCTTTGTTTTCTATATGATTGTTGAATGCTTAATGCTAAATCTACTTAAGTTATAGCAAAAAAATTGTGATATTCATGAAATATTATGATAAATCTTTTGGTTTCATCATGTTTGAATTCATTGTTTCAATTTAGAATGTATATCTAAAATATTCAAAGAATAATCATAGTCCCTTTGAGATTAACAACAATATCACATCATTACCCGAGAGCGACCCTAGTGCAACCATGACTTGGTTATCAAAGACTTGGGATTGAATAAAATCCAATCTTTGTCCTGTAATGCAAAATTTCCCCTTAGGTTGTCTTTGTTCCATATCTTTCAAGAAGGATAGGCTCTTTGCAGTCTTGTCTATGAAGAATTTATTTTCCCTATTTTTTACGAGTAAAATCATTGTCAAAAGGAACTGGCACTAGAAGGAGGGCCTTTGTTTAATTTTTAGATATCATTTCTTGGAATTTATAGAATTGTGTTTCAAAAACATTGGTTCTGAGTTTGGTAAGAAGCTTGAGAGTGAGAAATTTGAGTGCAAGTTGGTTTTCATTATGGAAGTTGGAAAACTTTGTAAAATCCTTAATCAGAAACTGCATATGTTGAGTTTGTTTACTTTTGGAAGAGTCACCGAGTGTAGAATTTGTGATACAATTGACCACGGTGAACTTGATTGTGAAATTTTTTTAACTAGGGTTTGTTTCGCCATAAATAGAGTGATTTCGTTAATAGAGGAAGTTTTAACTGTTAAAAGAAAAGGATCGTTAACGAGAAAAACATTTTTCCCTAGAGTGAAGTTGGAAATATTACAAAATCAACCAATATACGAAAATAGTTGGAAAACTGCAATTATTATAAAGAAAATTCTAACGCTTTGTAGGGAAATAGGAGAGAATGTCGAGATCTAGAGATATTTCATCACAAACAAGGAAATGACATTGATGAGTCATCATTTCCTGTATACGTGGAAAATGTGGATAACAAGATGGATCGGGAAAATCGAGCGAGAAACACATGTATTGTGCTTCAAGTTGGAAATTCACCAACTATAAAAAGACATTTTCCTGATTTCATACAAGATACAAAATATCAAGTTTTTACTTTTTCTCTTTCTAATAGTAATATAAGTAGTGATATATCTTGGTCTAACAAAATTCAAAGTGAAGACAAGGGCGAAGATATGAAGACTTTCAGAAGAGAAGGAAGCAGAGAAATAAACACAGTCGTTCATGGAAATGGACCAAGGCTGGAAGAAGGTATAGTATGGTTGCGTCAGACGAAATGTGTGCAATTGATCTCTAATGAGTTCATTTTTATACATTTGACCCAAAGTTTGGGTAAGTACACTTTTGAATTCATGGTGTCTAAACGCAACAAATTCAAGATAATCTATTGTTACAATAGAATATTGAAATTTTTGATAAGAGAATTTAAAGACAAATCTGCTATAATTTGTACTAAAACTATAGAAGAAATAGTCGTATAAATTGAAATTAATTGCTTTATTAGAGTTAATCTTTTGTTGTGTTAGAGTTAGGGTAGTTAGGGTTAGTTTTATTTTTGTAGGGTTTTGTGCTTGTTTTGTTTTTTTTCCTCGTTTTTGTTTTTTCTTTTGTCTGGCCTCTGCATTAGCAAATCCTGCTTAAATTTATCTTATGCATGAGAGTGAATTCAAACATTTTGCAAAATTGAAATGAGAAAGAGAAACAATAAAGCCATACACAATAAAACACACTTTAGAATGTACCAAAAGATATATATATCTATGTGTGTGTATCACGTATATACACGAGATATCAGAAAATCCTCATTCAAAAAATAAAAAAAGAGTCAAAAAAAGAGTGAGCAAAGTTGCAGATGATAGTAACCATTCAGTCGATATGGGACACCTCTTCTATCAGGGCTAAATACCCTATGTAGGTGAGTTCCTAGTGATTTTCAAATTCTTGGATATGGAGATCAGTAAGAAAGGGTCGAAGTGGAACCACTTCCCTGTGTTCCAAGAATCGAGGGATGTCATCCATGGAGGGAATTCCAACAGTTAGATATGCGACAACTAAAATGGTATCCAAATTCTCCAAGAATTTAGGTTTCACTATTAAGTTGGCAGCAACGCAAACGTCTTCAACAAGTAGCCCAATGTCTAGAAGTGACGCTACAAAGTGAGAAGCAATGTCAGAGTAGAAACGAAAGTAGCAGCTAAATGCAACATATCTTTCCCCAAGGACTAAGCATAAATTTGGCATAGTAAAACTGGAAGTCCTAATGAAGAAGAACTTTTCAAGCCTTTGTGGTGTGATACTTCCTAAGAAAACATTCTGTCTACGAGAACAACCTAAGAAAATTGGAGTATCCATGGCTAAGAAGAAAATGCAAAGACATAGAGCGGATTTACATAAACTAAAACAAAAGGAAAAGAAAAGAGAAGTGTGGAGAATTCGAGAAGAAATGCATGAATTTATAGAGAGCCATAAGCAAAGTTGCGGTACATAGTTGCCTTGAGTAATTTTTTTTTTTTGGAAACCGTAAGCGAGGTGGCAGCTGAACAATAATCTTCAGAATTAAAGGCTAAATCAAATTAATTCTTTACACATATCTAGTGAAATTGTTCAAATTTGAGCAGTACAAAGATTGTGAATCAAGCACGTTGGAGATTTCCAAATTAATAGTGGTCATTTCAAATTGTTTAAAAAGAGTCGTACTAATTATGGAGGTGCTTATGTGTGAGGGATACACAGGAAAATGAAGTCGGCAAGGCAGTACACATCATCACCTAAGTTAGTTGAAGAAATAGTATGGGCTGAGTAAGGTGTGAAAATTTAATACAGAATAATGTGATCGTGTTCCAAGGTAATCATGACATTTTTGATCCATTAATGAAGTGCAACACCGTCAAGTCGAAATAGCTAGAAGAAATTTTGGTAGTTTCCATAAAATTTAATCAGAAGGGTGGTAACTAATGTTTCTAAATTTAAATTTAAATTTAGTAATTAAGTTGTCTATTGCTAAATTTTAATTTATGCATATTTTTTAACATATAGCGAGCTACAATTAGCTGGGATTTGGCATAAATTAGTAAAATTTAGTTGGAAACACACACAAATAGGGAATTATTAAATGAGTTTTTGGGAAGTAGTGAATTGATGAAGGGATTTACATTGAATGAAAAATCAAAAAGTAACCTTTGCTACCACTGTAACTCCCAACCTAATAGCGGTGCTTCATTGCTTGCAAGATGATAAATGAGCTATCACTGAAATATCAAAAGTGAAAATGAGCTATCATTGCTATATTTAGAAAAAAAAAAGATATCAACTCTTTAGGCTATCCAAATAACTCTACCGAGGCTATGGACACTTGACTGGTAGTAGAGCTATGTTTGGGGGAATTACGAAGATAACCTTGTCGGGGCTATGGACGCTTGACTGTTAGCAAGGCTCTATCCATGGTTGGATTTGGAGGATTACTATATTATGTAGTTCAATGTTAATGAACTGATTCTTTTTACTAAGTCTCGAAAATTGGAATTAATCAGAGCACACACAAATGTTTCTCATGGAGTTTTATTTTTTTATGCCAGAATCTAGGTAAAGGTAGAAAGTAATTGTTTTAAAATATGCATAAGTTTTAATTTACAACTGGTGATTTAATTTCAAGTTTGGTTTAAATTTGGTTTTATTGGTTGCAAGTTGTTGTGTGGTCTCACAACATGCCCCAAGATTGAAAAGACTTGGGGACCCAAGTGAGAAAATGTGTAACTCTTATGGCAGGAGCTAGCAAAATTGAAAGATCATCGGTGTTACAACCCGATTGTATATACTATTGCATAGGAAGTACATTGTAAATGTTTGAATCTTTCTGTTGAATAAATTGAATTGTTCTTGTGATCAATTGAATGTGTCCTAATGATTGTCTCATTATCTGATACACCTATTGATGTAATTCTTGAATGAAATTAGCATATTGAGTTATGGAATAATGTTGTTCTAACTTTCTACGATGCTTTATGTATATTGCCTTGGTTTTGAGCAAATGACTTCCGTTGTCATGTCATGATGTGCAGGAAACAGGTTTGTACCTCTAGGCAGAGGAGAGATATCACTCGGGGAGGAACTTGGTCGGGTAAACAGTAATGAATACCAATTGGACATACACACACAAACCATAGAACTGAGTAAGCTAAGTCATTGTTCTGGTTAAAGGTAAGTCATCCGTAGGCTAGTCTAGTATCATTAGGAGTCGTGTCTTCTTCTGAATGTGTAAATAAGTGATGCTTGCCAATATAATCTTATGAGTAATATTTCTTGTTAGAGGTGGATATGTGTATTTGTATATATATACATATGAATACGATAGGTACAAGTACCCATAAGTACATTCATGTCGATACAACGTATTGAGCAGATGGATATGCTATACGTGTGCGTCGATATAAGTGTATTTATGAATACTTATACGTAAAGTATATAAATAATTATATATACAAGTATATGTACCCGCAACTAACGTGATGAGTGAATAAATATATGATAATGATATATTGCCTCAGAATTTATACATACACATATATATACATATACATGTTTACATATAGTATTGACTGGCTCACAGCATATGGTCGTATAATGTAGATGTATATATATGTATAGGTATAAAGGTAAGTATATTTATATATTTAATATTATATTAAAATATAAATATAATATAGTTTTTATAAATGTATACGATATTATTTAAATTACTAATTTAAATAATTATATAAATTAAAAAAAAACTATATTATATAAATATTTTAATAAAATAGAATATATATAAATGTATTAAAATAAAAGTTTTGAAAATCAAAATGAAATGTAAATTAAGATTTTTATTAATTATTCCATAGAGAAATAAGACTAAATCGATGAAGGGAATAAAATCGCGATTTTCTCTAATGAGGAATAATTCATTGAATCGAATTATTTCGGCTTCATTTTTATATTTTAAAACCGTTGCCAAAATGCATCAGATAAATGTATTGAACTTTGTTAAAATGTTAAAGAGTTAAAAATTCAAAATAAAGAAGCTAAGCCGTAAAAATGGCAAAAAGAAGGAAAAACGTGCAGGAAAAACGTGCAATTAAGGCCAGATGTCTGAAAATGGCGGACTAAACTCATGCTTGGCAAACAAAATGAGATGTGGATGCCATTAGAGCTGAGAAAAAGTCTTAGATTAAACTTGTCATTAACCTAGCAGTAAAAACGCGCCTGAATCAAGAGTTGTCACGAACTGAGCAACTTCGAATTGAAATAAACGTCAATGCTATCAATAATGGAGGTTGAAACCCTTGCCATTATGCAACACATTTTTACTTTGAATCATTCCAAGTCTTGTTGGCAGTACTGGCGCCTTAGAAAGAGGAAACAGTTCAAATGGCAACCCTATAAATACCTGCGTATGTCATTCGTAAGATACACGAATTTTACAATCAAAAGATTCATATTATTATCCAAGAGTGTAGAGAATTTGCAGTTAAAGGGGAATTCGCCATTAGTGAGAAAGTTTTAATCTTTAGCTGTTAAGAGAAACTATTATGTTCATATTGTGTGAAGCAATCACAAAGTCTGAGAGTAACAATTTGGAACTTTCAAATTGTTTAGCTGGAATTATTACTACAGAGCCATTTGATAGTCATTTGGTGGAAAAGCAAGAAGAGAAGCTAACTTTTCCTCCAAAATTCAAAAGGAAGGTTCTTGTTAGGCAGCAAACTTTTATCAGGCATGTCAAACTTATTTCTTTCTATATTTTCAGTATTTCATATAATCAGTGGATAATCTGTGTCTTGTTCTTGGATAGAAAGGAAAGGAGTCTGAAAACTGGTTACTTTGGAATTGAATAAAAAAAGGAATAAAGACTGTTAGCATAAGTTAAATAGAGTGTTAAATGCATGTAATCTCTTATTAGTTCATGTTTCATTAGTGTACGATTTACACTTGTCAAAGGATTGGAAACTACATAAAATGATTTGATTTCATATACAGAGTATATACTTGTAATTAGTTACTAAAATAGGAACGTATCGTGAGCATTATAAGAACTACAAGTTACAACTAGATACTAAATAACTTAGTTGAGTTATTGTATCCCTAGGATGTGTATATCCTGAATTAAGGCGTCAGTTGTAGGGTCTTGTTAAAATGTTAATCATTCCAGTAGATAGTTGTTGTAGGAAGTCTAGGGTATGAACTACCCCAATAGACCAACCTACGCGTAGAATAAGATAGCCTCAAGTCAAGTTAAACCTGGCTAGTGAATGTGACATATGACTTATGTTCTTCATTGAACGTAAACACTTTGGCCAAAGTAGTGTAAGGAACCATTTAGTTGTAGTACTACACTGTCAGTTCATCGTGATCCCGAATTACATCCTAGTTTGAGTATTTTCGGTTGCATGAAAGCTAGCTTTGTAGGATCACAGCACTATGTCCAGTTGGTAGTCATTAAAGGTTACCCAACCAATCTCTTCTTCGAAGGGAGGGTCGTTCATTGCAAAATGATCGTGCGGGGGACCGCATTATAAGTCCGAGGTTGGCGGAAAAGCGCCCGAGTGATGTTTCTCCTCCTCAGTACCCGACTGATGATCCAAGACTTGACAGGACGAACTCCTGGACCTTCTTACTTCTATTGGTGTCAAAAGCCTACGGGATATGTATGTATATTTCTCTTCTTACTTTGTAATTTCATTTGGAATGAAATAGTTAAAAGTTACAAAAGATGTATCTTGTTTATATTATTGAAAGGAAAAATTTTGTCATTATGATATTGTTCTTACTTTTGTGACGGAATTTTAAAGTTTTAAATTTATCGTACAAGTGTGTTCGTTACATGTGGTATCAGAGCCTAGGTTTAAAACACTAGGAACCTATGAGTCCACCAATTTTCCTTAAGTCCAACATTATCTAATGTTGAAAAATTCTTGTAACAGGATGGTACGCGTACGATTAACAGCCAGGAAGACTGTAATTGGTAATGAACGATATCTGAAAGCCAAGAAGGAAAATGAGGCCATCACTAGAACCATCCAAGGAACCAATCATGAAAATGCAATTTGGTTAAGTGACACAGAAACTGTCAGTCATGCTCTCTCCCGTATTAATGAAGTAAAGGGTAGACTGAAAATGGAAGCTGCTTTCAATCTCTTACCCAACACCTCTCCGGGAAAATCTGATTCCTTACCATTATCGAGGGACATGCCTTCCAAGGAAAGCACGAGTCCAGCATTCATTTTCCGGGATCCTAGAGTTCTTCTGTTGGCCGAGGTCATAACCATTTCTTCGAGTGATGAGTCAGTGGGATACACACCAAGGACCCCACCAGTTGAGAATGGTCCTCAATATCAAATGATGGATCCTATTGTTGATGAGCACCATATCAACAATACTCTTAACTATGTATCCGAAGACAAATCCGAAGGATATCATCCTTTTTGGGATAGAGAATAGCAGATGAGAGATGAAGAAAAAGATAGGTTTCAGCAATACTCTCAATCTGTAGGATATACTCCTCTTAGTTATGCTTCTGAGAGTGAATCTGAAGGATATTCACCTCTTGACTATCTTAATAGTCATTCTATGTAACCGATGGATGTTGAAATCCTTTTGAATAAATAAAATTTTGCGTTTATTAAAAAAAAATTGTGTATACTTCATAAACTTGCTTGGAAAAATTTTGTGTTTATATCTTGAAAGCTTTTATGTTTTCCATTTTATCATAAGGTTAAGAATCTAACTTAGATAAAATACCAGGTATAATTCAATCATAAAATCATGGTGAAAACTTACGAAAGGATGCGTAACAAACCTGGTACAAGCAAGGATGATGAACAAAGAGACACTGGAGTTCAAGCAACCCTAGACTTGATTCTAGCAAGGTTGTCTAACATTGAGAATGAAAGAGAAAGGGATAAGCTGGAAAAATAATTAAATATAGACAACACAGAAGCTGTAAGTTCTTCTCATGGTCATAATGAAGATAAAAACCAAGGAAGGGAGAAATCACCAACCAACTCCGCCGAGAGAAATAGAAAGATAATTTCTACTGAGCTGTCAAGGGACATGAAAAAGATAATACCACCTAAGTTTGACGGTAGTGCGGGAGGTGATGAAGCTGAAATTTGGCTTGTCCAAATGGAAAAATACTTTGAAATAAGAAATTATGACGAAGTAACAAAAGCAGCTTGGGGAGCCTACCAATTAGCAGGGGAAGCCTCAAATTGGTGGATGAACAAGAAATTGGAGTTGGATATAAGTTCTTGGAAATTGACATGGGGAGAATTTGTGGAAATCTTCCGTAAACGGTGGTTGCCACAATTATTCTATGATCAGAAACTTTCTGATTTTCAAGAATTAAAACAAGGAACTATGTCAGTACATGAATATTGGGAAAAGTTCACTAGACTCCTTCGGTATGTTCTGATTTACCATAAGGATGAATGATTCTGCATCAGGAAGTTCATACTTGGGCTGAATGGAAAAATTGGTGGTGAAGTGGACATGCATGGTCCAACTACCATGGACTTAGTCTACGAAAAAGCTATAAAGCAGGAGCAGAAACTCAAAGTTGATTCTCATCACCAAGAGAAAAAGGAGCAAAAGAAGGACAGCGAGGTTATTTCTAAATCAACTCCAAAGAAAGATGAACCTGTTCGTGAAGCTGCTAAGTCAAAAGGAAAGAGATCTCGCTTCGGTGGGAAAGATTTCTGAAAAGATCAAAAGAGAAACAACTTCAATAGTGGAAACACTAACAAATCCAATGAAGGAAACAATAAATCTGGAGAATCATCTGGAAGAAAAGGACCACCTACAGGATGTTTCATATGCGAAGGCAATCATTATGCTAGGGATTGTCCAAACAAAACTTCTGGAAATTCTTTGCCTTCACAAAAGGCTATGTTCCAACAAAGGATCCATGCAGCAGTTGATGATAGGCAAGCTGACTATCAAATAACGCCCATCAAAACTGTAGGTAAATTATTTGGTTTACCTATCTCTGTTCTTATAGATACTGGTGCAACTGAAAGTTTTGTTTCTCCTAGTATAGCAAATAAATTGTCTAGAAAGGTTGGGCACATGGCTTCATCATGGAATGTAGAGTATGCTAATAGTACAAGAGCAAAGGTGGACCAATGTCTTTTTGAGGCCAACTTAGAATTTCCTAGTTTCACCACTGAAGTCAATCTTTATGTCACACCATTAGGATCCTATGACGTCATCTTAGGAATGAATTGGTTGTGGAGACATAGGGCCATAGTTGACTATGAATCTAAAACAGTTAAATGTTTAGATGACTATGGAAATCAAGTAAATCTTCAAGGAATACCTAAAGAGGTTAAAATTAGGCAAATCTCAGCAATGCAATTGCTTAGAGCCAAAAAGAAAGGATGCAAACTTTTTGCAGTAAAGATTGAAGAATTAGGTGACCCTGATAATGAAAGTACACAAGAGATTGAAGATGGAGAAATTGATGAATCAGGAATCTCAGATATGGAGAAATACCCAGTTTTAAGGGAATATGCTAATGTATTTCCGGAGGAATTACCAGGTCTACCCCCAAAAAGAGTCTTTGATTTTTCTATCGACATAATTCCTGGATCTGAACCTGTTTCCAAGATATCATATAGAATGACTACTACAGAATTAGCAGAACTCAAGGCACAATTAGATGAGTTGATGACTAAAGGACTGGTAAGACCAAGTGTATCACCATGGGGAGCATCTATAATCTTCATCAAGAAGAAGGATGGAACAATGTGACTTTGTATTGACTATCGCATGCTTAACAAAGCTACGATAAAGAATAAGTATCCACTACCTCGAATTGATGATTTGTTTGATCAAGTTAGAGGAGCAACCGTATTTTCTAAGATTGATCTAAGGTCCGGATATCACCAACTTAGAATTAAGGATGAGGATATCTATAAGACCGCCTTTAGAACTCGGTATGGGCACTATGAATTCACAGTATTACCATTTGGTTTGACTAATGCACCTGCAGCATTTATGAACCTTATGAATAGTGTATTCAGAGATTACTTGGACAAGTTTGTGTTGGTGTTTCTAGATGACATTTTAATCTATTCTAGAAATGAAGAAGAACATAATAGGCACTTAGGAATGGTTCTACAGCGTTTGTGTGAGCATAAGTTGTACGGAAATCTATCCAAGTGTACCTTCTTCCAACGTAAAGTGCATTACTTGGGACATGTAATTTCAGCCGAAGGAATTGAAGTTGATCCAGCTAAGATCGCAGCAATAACTCAGTGGCCTATACCTAAGAATGTATCTGAAGTGAGAAGTTTTATGGGATTAGTAGGTTATTATAGGAAGTTTGTTGAAAACTTTTCCAAAATTGCTTTTCCTATAACTTCTTTACAGAAAAAGGGAAAAAGATTTGACTGGAGTGAGAAATGTCAAAAGGCATTTGACTTACTCAAAGAGAAATTAACTACCGCACCAATCTTGAAAGTGCCAAATCCTGAAAGGAGTTTCACAATTGTCACTGATGCCTGTGAAGAAGGACTTGGTGGAGTACTTATGCAAGATAATCAAGTGATTGCATATGAGTCAAGGAAGCTGAAACCATATGAAATGAATTATGCTTCGCATGATTTAGAGTTGGCAACCGTTGTTCATGCATTGCGAATGTGGAGACACTATTTGCTTGGGAAACCCTTTGAGTTGAAAACCGATCATAATGGTTTAAAATACCTTTTTACCCAACCAAATCTAAATGCCATACAAAGAAGATGGTTGGAGTTGATCGCTGATTATGACTTCAATATCAGCTACATCAAGGGAAAGGAAAACCGGGTTGCTGATGCATTAAGTCGAAGACGCCATATAGCTTCTATTGTTGCAATTCATACTGATTTTAAAGATCAAGTGCTTCAGAAATGTGCAGAGGATGATTAGTATATGCAAGTTAAACAGGCACTTAAAGAAAACCCTGAAGATTCAAGGTATGAGGGATTCAAATTTGAACCAAATGGAATGCTTAGGTACAAAGGAAGGATGTATATACCTAACATAAGTAACTTAAGAAATTTGGTGTGGAAAGAAGTGCATGAGGCTCCATATTCTGGTCATCTAGGAGTAACAAAAATGATGGCTGATGTTAAGCCATTATATTTCTGGAAAGGAATGAAAGGAGATGCTACTAATTATGTTGCAAAATGCCTTGAATGTCAACGAGTAAAAGCTGAGCATCATCACCCAGCCGGCTTGCTATATCCTCATGACATTCCTGAATGGAAATGGCAAGTGATAGGTATGGATTTTGTACAAGGATTGCCTATGTCAAGAAATAAGCACAATACCATACTAGTAGTGGTTGATAGACTGACTAAAGTAGCTCACTTTATCCCAGGAAATCTAACTGATGGAGCACCAATTATTGCAAGGAAATTTGTGCAAGAAGTATTCAAATTGCATGGAATACCTGAAAAGATCATTTCTGATAGGGATGCAAGAATTACTTCTAGGTTTTGGCAAACCTTATTTTCTGCACTCGGAACACAGTTGAATATTAGCTCAGCATATAATCCGAAAACGGATGGGCAAACTGAAAGAGTAAATCAAGTTTTAGAATACCTAATTCGAGTATATTGCATGGATCAGCAAATATAAGTGGGAAGACTATTTACCATTGGTCGAATTTGCGTACAATAATTCATACCATTTTGCAATCAAAATGGCTCCGTTTGAAGCCTTATATGGTCGAAAGTGTCGAACTCCGATAAGTTGGGATAAACTTGAGGATCGAGTAAGTCTTGGACCCGTAATGTTAGAAGAAATGGAAGAGCAAGTAAAGATTATAAAGCAAAGGTTAGCTGAAGCTAACAGCCGACAAAAGAGTTATGCTGATGCAAAGAGAGTACCTCAAAATTTTTCCATAGGTGATAAGGTTTTGTTGAGATTCAAACCTCATAAAAGTTCCATCAAATTTGGAAAGTCTTCCAAATTAGCTCCACAATATGTTGGACCCTTTGAGGTTTTAGAAGAAGTAAACCCGGTAGCCTATCGAATTGCATTGCCACCTACTCTTGCCCGAATGCATAATGTCTTCCATGTGTCCTACCTTAAGAAGTATATACCAGGTGATAACCATGTTATTGATTGGACTGCTTTACAGGTAAAGGATCCCAGGGTAGTAATGCTCGAGCCCATTAAAGTGCTTGAAGTTTGCAAGCTACGCTTACAGAACAGAGAAGTCTCTCAATGTAAAGTCCAGTGGGACCAATATACTGAGGACTCAGCTACTTGGGAAGACTATGAGGAGATCCAGAAGAAATTTCCTAACATTCTTGAAGCATTCAAGAATGGTGAATAAATTAGTGTTATGTTTTTTTTTATGCTTTAAATAATACCTTGTTCATCGGGGACGATGAATCATAAGGGGGGGAAGTATGTTACACCCTGATTGTATAGCTACTATTGCATAGGAAGTACATTGTAAATGTTTGAATCTTTCTGTTGAATAAATTGAATTGTTCTTGTGATCAATTGAATGTGTCCTAATGATTGTCTCATTATCTGATACACCTATTGATGTAATTCTTGAATGAAATTAGCATATTGAGTTATGGAATAATGTTGTTCTAACTTTCTACGAT